>CP139509.1:240789054-241185256 GCA_021014915.2 Artemisia tridentata subsp. tridentata | reverse complement strand
TGCCCGTTGTTGGCCCAGTCCAAAAACACTAAGTCTAACTTAGTATTTAATGGCCCGTTATTGATCTTGAGTTACGTAGTCGTTTATATATTGTAAATACGATAAATACAATCTATAAAATGGTGTCTCTGTGTATAAGTGTGTGACCCCATAGGCTCACATATGTCTAGCCATATAATTAGTGATTATGACACGAGCATTCTCCAACAGCTCCCACTTGCGACGTCATAATAATCAAGTAATTATACAAGCAATGGTTAGCGTCTAGCAACACGCCAAAGCCCCTAGAAATATGTGAGGGTAGTTTCTTAAACGTCTCATTTCAGATGGTTTACATGTCATCTATCCTTTTGTTGCAGATACCGTGTTGAATATTAGACATGGATCAAAAGTCATTCTAATAGTTCAACTATTATGTTTCTCGATATAGATATTGAACTAGATTACCAAGTGAATTAAGTTTCATCTTAATCTCATTTGGGTACGGCCATACAAACATCTGTTCAATTCATCGAGGGGCCCAATAGTATCTAACTCCAAAACAAGTGGAGGAACAAATCCCATTTTGACTACACGTGTCATTTACATGCTTCATATCACTCCTGATAATGGCTTTTATAACTACCTTATTCAGGATAGCGTTTAACCATATCAAGGAATGAAATTCCACACGTGCAAGACCTGCTTGCATCTCAAGTCTGAGGATAAGAGACATAACCTCTTGCGAGATTCACTATTGACGACGATCCATGTAGTGAATACTCGTAGGTTGGGTCAATCCAATGTTCATCCCAATGAACAACATGTGAGTGTGGCAAATAAATCACCAACACGCTCACATTTGTCTTAATTTGATGATACTCCCGTATCGTCAACCGACAATGGATAATTTTAGAATAAATAAATTATTCATGGATTAAACATGCAAATATAGAACACAGTAGTATAAATGAAGACGATCATACCCGGTATATCAATTCATTGTATAATACGACTGCTTACAGTTCCATTATCCAAATACTAAAAACAGATATGCATAAGACTACTCATAGGTCGGGATCCAATGTTCCCACCATGATCGAATCATGTTGTACAAGACAACAAGTAGTCATCTGAGTAAACTTTGAGAATACTTGTTTCAAAACTCATGAAAGGTTTGAATGATGATTGTCCTTTGTATGTGCACATTCAAGTACAAGACGAGAATCGCAACAATACATTCCATAGGGTGTTTGAAGCCAGCAAAACACCTACTTTAGATAGTCATCTGAATAGTTTCTCAAACTATAAAGTATTCTTATTCTTTTAATGTATAACGCATTAATGCTCTCAGTCGAGCACATCTAGTCAGCAATTTCATCATTCATGATGACATCCTATCATGACTGGGGTTGAGTATCATCTCAGTTAAATAAGCATCAGCGTATGCAAACAAAACAGAGTTCCTCAAATATCCGTAAACGTTTGAACATATATTTGGTCCTATGTAGGTCCAATATAATGTTCGTTTAACAATTATCTAACGACTTTCACTTAGATATTGGTTGTTATCAACTCATCTTGCATTCATGCAAATGATAAATATATAGTCCAATACTTAATATGACTTACATGATGAATCCTTCAGTCAAACTTAAGATTTCCAATCATGTGTTCAATCTCATCAAGTAAGATTGATGATTCAGACTCTCCTCAATAACGTGTCATATTATGTTTAGACTTAATAACCGCTTATGTTTATTCTAATAAACATATACATAACAAGGTTGTATGTCTTATTTTATAAATCCCTCAAGAGAAACTTCATTCCAAACTAAGGATTAAAGTCTAGCTTAGATGGAATATTGTTTCTAATATGTTAATGACATATGAGATTTAAGAAAATAAATACAGTGCTCCAACTTGCTCTTAGTGTACTTAGGAGTAATCTTATTAATCAAAATCAAATTAATGATTTTATAATTAACTCAAGATCTTTGCTCCTAGATGCATGATCTAATCCACACATGGATTATTTTATCTTGTATACATAATAAAGATTATATGGATTCATAAACCCTTTTGATTACTCATCGTCCTCGCAAAGGTAATCAACAAGAAAAGTGTTTTGATATCCTATTGTCATATTTCATTTACATGAAAACAGGTATGACTATTAATCATCTTTATACATCCAATGTTTCTAGGTAGAAGGATTTAGTCATAGTCAATTTCTTGAGTACGAGTAAACTCCTTTTACTGGTCGTGCATTAAACGTGTGTACAAGTTTTCCCTTTTGAGTTTTCTTATCAAGAAACTCATTCTTAACCTCACAGTCTAACTGATTTGTAAGAGATCAATCAAACTCCAAGAGTGATTGTCTTTCAAGGGCTGCATCTTAACATTCATAGTTTTGAGCTACTCATCAGATACAATATCTGATAATGCATCTCAGTAGTTAGCAGGTTTACCATGATCCTCTAACTTATGTCCCTCAGCATTGATATAAAAACTCTATCATTCAGGTGCAAGAGGTATCCTTGCGGATTTATGAATGAGAGATATCAATCTATGGTTTAACATATGAATGTTCAACCTTAGTATGACATTAGCAAGTGTACTCAGAAGGTTGCTCTTGAATAACTTCAAGATCTAAAGGTGCTCCCACTTGCTTTTGTATGTAGAGACTAATCTCTAGATACTCAGCATCATGAGAAACAATAAATTGTTTTCAAGTGGGACATCCAGAATACATCGTCAGTTCTTGACTCTAGTTTATTAATTACTTACTCTTAAGTAGTTAACAAATTCAGAACTTTAATCAAGACATAATGAGATTCATCTCATGCCATACTACAATGGTGTCTTAAATTCCTTCTGGGTTGGAACCATATTGAGTGTACACATGGCACATCCAATTTCTAACCTTGATAGCTTTGGAGGTAAAACAGTTTAAGTCATCAAAGATCAAACAATATCAATAGTGTTTGATTTTCCACGATGGACATACCATAAAGTTGTGGTATTCCATGAGGACTGATGTTGTGAGACTATCACACAACTTATTAGATGAAGTTATACCTTTTGGCTTACATATCTGCCAACCAAGTCAAACCAGATGGCATCAATAGTAATTTTAGCCTACTGCATACTTTACTTCATGTGCATGTTTTGACTAGAAAACATAAACATTTAATATTATACGTCGTAAGTGTACATGTCTTTAACAAGAAGACATAACAAATTAACGTAGACGTCGTAAGTGTACATGTCTTTAACAAGAAGACATAACAAATTTGACGTCTTACTTTACGTTATAAGTCTTTCAACAATTAACGGAATTAATGTTTGTGTCTTTACAAGAGACCTAAACATATTCAACTAAAGTAATTACGAGCGCCGACTCTTGGCCTCAATAGTATATTCAAGTTAATTTTGTACTTCATGATTATGAGTTTACAAGAAAACATAATCATATTTACTAAACAATTCAGTGAATATGTTGAAGTAGCTTTTCATGATATCTTGATATTTGTTCTAATTAGGGCAACATACATTTTATGTGTAGAAGTCCTAGTAGAATTTTAGTTTCTTACCTTGCAGTCAAGAAAAACTATTAGTCATATTGTTATATGTTGTACCTTGCACACAATTTAAGATTTCTCCCACTTGTGCATGCCACAACATCGTGAGAGCATGCAAACAACACTACGCTCGTTTGTTTGTATGAGCAATATGACAATGTATAAGATAACATATGATTTTTAGTCAAAAATCAAAATATAAATATGTAGAACTTTATCGTTTGAATAATGAATCATGCATAACAATTTTATAGATAACATTTCAGGAAGCAACATCAGGAACGCGACAAGTTATCATATAAAACTTATGCAATGGTTCTTATATATAAACTATGATGCTTAACACGTGGAAAGTAATGTATTATTTCAAGACAATCTGGAAATAAGATGGGCAACATGCAAGTAATAAAGCTTACAGCTCCCACTGGATTAGACAACATTACATGTGTTACGTCACCAGTAATATAATCACGTAGCTCCCACTGGATTAGACAACATTACAATGTGTTACGTCACCAGTGGAGAGTGAGTAGCGATTGGATACTTTCCATCTTTCTTTGAATATCTACACATTATTGCTAATGTGAGTCACTTTGACTATTAAACATGTACTTAGGTATTCAAGAAAGTGCATCAAGTTCTAACATATAGATGATGGGCTAGCCATCATTGCTATTTTAACTTGAAAATAGGCATGCATTTCCTCCATAATTGGTCTACTTTACCACAAGGGTATGTAGGACCTTAGTAGGCATATTGGGTTAAGGCAAACTGCTAGGTAATCATGCTAGTAATTGCCTTTACCACATTGCGGTTTATTGATACTTCCGTCTTCTAATTATTTAAACTCATTTTAGTTTGGTAGCTAGTACGAAATAGGTTGACCAAGCAAGAACATGCAAATATCGCCAAAGGTCTGACCAATGAGCAAAATTCGCCATGGGTTGAAATGGCCCTAAGGTCTGACCAAAGAGGTCAAGTCAAGTGCACGTGTTCTTGGTTGTCCAAATATCTTATATTTCTTCAATGTTTCAAAACCGAAACAAGGGTTATAAAACAACGTTGAAGGAATAAGATGTGTAACCATACTTAACCGTTTTGACTTTTACAAGACATCACGATTTCTAGAGTAGGTTTTCATTGAGTTTGATTAGAATTAGGAAAATTCAAATATTCCTATTATGGCTTTTCCTCATAAAGGAAAAGGATAGGAATAAGTCTCTTTCTTACATGGAAAGATCGACTTAGGTCGTCCTTTTAACAAGAAAAGAACAAACTCTTGTTTACGGTATGCGTTGCATTAATTGAATTTACAAAGTTCAATTTTAGTATTTTCGATAATTATCCTTTTATAAATTAACTACCCCATGTTTATAATTTAAAACATTTAATTTACGAAAAGGCTAAGATCCTCATTGAGGTTCGACCATTAATGCAGTTGATCTACTAGAAATGGTGGATTCAATAGGTAGGCGACGATCACCAATTGTATTACATGTACAACTCTTAGATCCTTATGGGACTCATGGCATCTAGTGTCAAACAACTAGTGTCATGTAGGCATGTTTAGTCCCATCTTTGCCTCGGGTAAGGGTCTGACCACACTACTCGATTAAGTCATCCAATTTGAAAACTGTGAGAATAATCCTAGGTCTGACCATGGAGAATAGTCACCTTGGGTTACAATTCAGCCTAGGTCTGACCAGATGCTAAAAGGTAATTGCAAGTGTTCTCATAATTGGACGGCGTGACTTAAATTTTGACGGGTAAATAGTTTTGATGTGGATCAAAAACGTGTACGAAAGAAGCATGCATTCATTCTTCGTAGCACAAGTTAAAAAACTTATCTTAACTTAAGTCTAATCATTGTTTTAATTTATGTGTGTCAAGTTGTCCATTTTCAAGACTAATATAAATCCTAGGTGGATTTTAATTAAGTTTGGACAATACAATAAATCAATAAATAAACAATCTTAACTAGTTTAAGTGTTATTTAGAAAACAATGATTTTTAAGTTTCAAATCATATTTAAACTTAGTTAAACTAAATCATAAGACTTAGTTCAAAATGGTTTATGTTTAGTTTCAAGTTTTAAGAAAACATTTTTCCGTTTTACATGTAGTCACAACATACATAAAAACAACCAACCAAACATATAACCACAATATGCAAAGCCTCAACCGATGAAAATCCTATGCTTGGCCTCGTGAGCCATCACGAGAACCAAGGGTCAACTAGGGACACATAGTACAACCACAAGGAGGGCTCCCACTTGCTCCAAGACAATCATGAGCAAGTAAAAAACCCATAATGCACATGAACTTCAGTTTCTGTCAGCCCAGTTTTTCTGTTTTGCAAGGCCCAAATGCCCAGGAAGATCACCTCCTCATGATTCGGCCCAGTTGACAAAGTTGTAGCCCTATGTCTTGTGGACCTGCACCAAAAATTTTAGAAAAAAATACCTTACCAATCAGCAGGTAATCACTTTTTCCCAACAGGTGTCCAGCAGCAACTTTCAGTCTACAACTCTTCAATCTTTCGCCATTTGCTTCCAAGCTCTTGTTTACAATACATATAAAGTAAAATACAACTAATCTACTTTGTATCTACTGTAAAATGCCCAAACATTGGCAAAACCAAAATTGAAATACATTACAAAAGTGCCGAAACAATGGCAAAACCCCAAAACAAAAAAATGCAACCAACAATCACAATCACAACGCACAAGTGGTCTAGGTTTTCATCAGTTTTGCATATGAACACATAATAATACATTCAAATAAAGATTATTACATGGCGTTGGCTAACTCCATGGACAAACATGCATGTATTTGCCATGGATAACAAAATAAATAACAAGAAATAAATTATTAGCCAACGAATCGAAGAAATAATTAACAAGAATTAAAACCCCGAATGGTACGCGTGACAAATGGCCAAAGAATCAAACCCCACTGATGTTAGGACCTTCTTAACACCATTTTACCACAGAAAAATAAGCCTCATGGGCTGATTTGAAATCGGGTTAAAAATCTTCCAAAAAACGCGTTTTTAGGCCATTTTACGGGTACCGATCAAGTAAACAAACAACGTATGCATAACAAATGGCCATAGGATCAAAAAGTCCAGATCTTAAGACCATCTTAAGGTCGACATAATCATGATATATAAGCCCTAGGGGCTGTTTTAAAATGACACCTTTAAATCTATTAAAAAAACATGTTTTTAACCATTTTTACGCATACATGATGATCATATGACAACATATGATGGCTCGTGATACCACTATAGGTGATGTAAACATGAATTAACAATTAATTAATATAAAACGCAGCGGATAAACATCACCATACAAGGATCCATAGTGCCATATGATCAATCAAATAAATAAACACATAATTTATACCTTTGTAGCGTGATCCGGGAGTCACCAACAAAACCAATGTGTCGACCACAATATGAAACCCAAGTGATCAAAATAGATCACCTCTATGATATGTCCACACTACACGTCCTTGATCACCACCCGATGCTAGTCTTTCAACCCGTAACCAATTAATCACCCTTGAATAAACAAGATGCAAGAGTGGAAAAGATCAAAAAGAAAAACCCTAGGTTTTCTTTCTTTTGTGCCGTACAAAAAGAGGAGAAGGGAGAGAGTGTATTTTGTCAATTTGTTAATTGATAATTAGTAGTAATTCTAGCTAATTACCATTGACCAAATTCAAATCATAACTTTCCCTTGAAGCCTTCTCTAGGCCGGCCATGCTTAGGGCCCACAATGGGCTTGCCCGTTGTTGGCCCAGTCCAAAAACACTAAGTCTAACTTAGTATTTAATGGCCCGTTATTGATCTTGAGTTACGTAGTCGTTTATATATTGTAAATACGATAAATACAATCTATAAAATGGTGTCTCTGTGTATAAGTGTGTGACCCCATAGGCTCACATATGTCTAGCCATATAATTAGTGATTATGACACGAGCATTCTCCAACATAACGTACAAATACAAACCTCAACAAAATAAGCACACTAATAAAGATCTGAGAATAATAGGGGTTGACCCGAAAACCTACGGGTTTGACCCATAACCCAAACCGGGTTTAATAACTAGTTCAGGAACCAAGATACGCAACAAACACATTTGTTAATACAAATATCGTCTAAAAACGTTATTTATATTTTACGATCTTTGCTATATTTTGTTAATGACAATTATAAATTTTAGGTGGCACAGCCTCCTCAAGGGCTCCCTGATCAAAGTGTAGGAGGGGGTGGAAGTAGTGATATCACCCCCCGAAGAGATCCTGTCCCAGTAATCAGCGAATAATGCCCTGTCAGGGACCGCTCTCAAACTATCATCCCAATATCTGGCAAACCCATCATAATCAAGCTCGTCAACCGTGTGCAAACCCATAGATAAAATGAACTGTCTCATAGACATCTGCCTCGGCACCCCACCCAGTCTAAATACAAGGGTGTCAGCAATATCCAACCCAGTATCCGTCTCTCTGTAGTAGATTGTACTGAAAAACTCCATCATGAGCTCCCTTACCAAGGGCTCGTCAATCCTGAACAATCTCTCCCAAGCAAGAGATCTGAATACCACCTCCATCATCATCACCAGTAACTACCATCTCCATCCTACGTCGTAGACTCTCAGCAGCATGTCCTTCCCCAATCAATCCCACATCAGCAAAATCCAAAACCTGGACCCTAAATATTCTCTTTAAAGTAAATCGACTCTAGTCTCCGTAAGTAATCATCCAAAGTGGCTGGAGTCAGTCCCATATTCTCGAAACGTAGCCACTGATGTCTTTGTGCAGCCTCTGGTAATGCCATCTGAAATAAATTTTCAAAGTTAGTAAACAGTCTGCAAGTAAGGTAGATACGGCGCATCTGATTTAATCAGTGCGGCGTATCTGCACAAAGTATAAGAGATGCGGAGCAGGAAATTAGATACGGCGTATGGAGATGCGTCGTATCTAGATTAAGTAATACGGCGTATCTAAAGTTTTATCAATTTGGAAATAGGTCGTTACGCCGCATCAATTAACCTAGATGCGCCGCATCTAAAAGCATATCAGTATAAAATAAAGGGGATCAGGCAGGCTTTTCAAGAATCCGTATCCGTTACGTAAACTCCCACTTAATATCACAGTATCATCAACCCATTATAACAGTTCTAAAGGCTGAATACACCACTACTAATCCATTTTCCCACTAAATATTCAAAATTGAATTCAAAACCCAAATTTTCGTTCAAATCAAACTAGGCCAGAAATTCAATGATTTACGCAAGTTAAATACGGGTGAGATCATCTAATACAAGTCCTAATCATATCTCTATATCATTTAAGCCCTAATCGAATTAATCACATAAACCCTAATTTTCATATTAAACAAGATTAAATCGAAATAGGATAATTACCTTAATTGTATGATTAGGTGAAGGATTATAGATCGGATTAGAGGGTGAATTTTAGAAAAATGCTCGGAATAATATTACTGCGTGAATGTTCTTAACTGTGTGAGGATTTTGTGGTAAAAATTTTAGATCCGGCGCATTCCCGTCGTATTTATAGGGCAAAACGATGCGCCGTATTGAAAAATTGGGATGCGCCGTATCTATTTAATCTCGTTGACTAGTCAATGAGTCCTAGTTGGTTAGAGATACGGCGCTTTGGATATTAAGATCCGCCGTATCGCTATGTTAGTGAACGAAATTTAAATAAGGAACGTACCTTGGCCTCCGCAACACAATTTTTTATACATCAAATTGGGGTTAAACGGTCATACCATATGATATAAATGAATCCAAAATAAGAGCAATAGGCACAAACGTTTTATTAATAATTGTAATCTTATTGTTTAGTGGATAAGGATTTATTCCGAGGTTAGGAACAAATATCATTTTTAAGCATACAAAATTAAGATTACAATTTGAATCAGATGTATAATATGGATAATAAAATTGAGATTATATTGTAGAGAACTTTCCTTTGGGCAGGTTGAATTATCGTAGAGGTTACCTGGAGTTTTATTTCAAGAATTTAAGACGTTCAATGTTACCGGTACCGAGTTTTCCTCCACTCTTGCTGTCTTATGTTCGATCACTCCAGCTAGCTTCTCTCGGTTTGGTTCAGAATGTAATCTTTCATGGTGATGCTTGAGTCATCATTTATCCTGAAAATAAACAACTTGCACACGAGAGTAGCGGACCGATCAAAGTAAATATCAAAAATCAACTATATTTATCAAATTATATTCGTCGTATTAACAAAAGTTAATGCGCCGTATTTTCGTTACGTTTCAAAATATAAGATTTTTGATTCAGAAGATACGCCGTATCGATAGATATCGATGCGTCGTATCTGTTTAATAATTCGAAAACTGTTTTTTAATTAAAATAATAGATACGCCGTATCTGCTAAAGCAGATGCGTCGTATTGCGTTAACGTTTAGAAAATTTTTTTATCAAAAACAGATACGCCGTATCTTGGGGAAAGATGCGTCGTATCGAATTAATTAAACGCGTTGTATTTTATAAAAATTAAACGCAATACGCCGTATCTGAGAGATCAGATGCGCCATATCGTTTGATTAAGTTCAGTACAACGATAGCAGAACACAAAAAATATGAAAAATAAAAACAAATAAAAACACAAACGAAAATAAACACAAAGAAAGCAAACAAATAACACACAAAACAGAAAATATGCAAAATAATACAATGAATGCAATTTAATCTAATACACAACAGAATTAGCGGTTAGATTAAAAAAAATTAAAAACCTAATTAAAATACTAATAAAATTAACAGATAATAACAATTCACTACCCGGCAACGGCGCCAAAAACTTGATGCGTGCGATGTGTCGTTGCGATTTAGCAGTATTAATGCCTACTCAAGTTTTAAATTTATATTTAGCCGACTTATCAATAACACACACACTTAACGAGCAGTGTACCCGGTCAGTATGAATATAATGGTAAGTAGAGTGTCGATCACTAAGAGTGGAACGTATTATCTAGTTATTCTAATCAATATTTTAATATACTAAGTTAGCTATACAACCTAATCTAACGCAAGGGGGTTCAGCCTGAGAGACTGGCACGATTTGGTTGCAATTAAATAATAAACTAAACAAATAGGCACGAATCAGCGAATAGCACACACGTACACAGATAAATACTTGAGACAATAAGAAGATCTGTCCTGATGATTAAGTAGATTGTCACTTATTTTATTGATAGTTTTATATGAAGTGTATGTAGTTAATCCTTTCTCGTTGGTCCTATTCTTATCGGCGAGTAAACCCTTAATGATTACTTATGTCTAAAAGTTATTCCTAAGTGATCAATTTAGTAACAACCGTGGGAGCCACATTCTCTTCCGTAGTCAAATGCGCAGGCCACTAATAAACACAGAGGTTATCAATGCACTAATAAGTAGTAACCAAAGACATCAACATATAAACTTTAATTGATGGGAAAGCAGTTTTAAGGGAGTGCAATCTTTCCGTTGTCACATTACACAAGCCATCAATCCTGATGAATTAAAGTTTACTAACACAATAAAACAAAACTACTTAATGAATTAAACACATGCAGCACCTTCTTACAGCTCTTGTATCTTCGTTCGGGTGTGTCTTGTGCTGCCTATTCGTCTGAATTCGGCCTTAGGTTTTTCTGGTCTTCGAACCTCGTATATAATATATATGCTCCGAAATTCGTCTGGTCTTGGGGTATTTATAGTTTCTGTCTGAGGGTAAGATGCGGCGCATCTAGTAAGTAGATGCGGCGCATTGACTTAACTTCGCGTGGGGTCCAAGATTAATATATTCAGGAATATTCGTACACCGCCAGATGATGCGGCGTATCTTCATTCTTGGATGCGGCGCATGTCCTCTTGTATCTTGGATCGTATCTGGTGAAATCTTGATAGTGATGTGCCGTATGTAATAAGTGAGATGCGGCGCATCTGGAGCAGATTTGTCTTGATCTTGTACATTTCAGTAGACTCTTAACTTCTTGCATGTTTTGCTCCATAATTAGTCTAAAATCGCCAAGTTTCACCAAATGCTTGTTTTTACCTGAGAATTACAAAAGTAAACGATTAAGTATCAATTCTCATACATAATATAATAAAACAAGTCAAATTAATAGGATAAATGATGGTAATAAAATGTACTTATTTGAGTTCATCAGCAAGATTTGGGAAAGATTTTAGAAGATTTGTTGTCAGGATCCGCGGATCCAAATCCCATAAGGGACGGATCCCTGAAATTGGATCCGCCAAATCCGTAGGATGTTTGTCGAGTTTGCCTATAAATAGCAAATTGCTCATTCATGTTTAATTATCACTTTTAGCATAAACAACATTCATTCATTCTTTCATTCATTACTAACCCATTCATATTACATATTACATTCTTAGTGATCTTTCTTTTGTAGCAAAGAGATCAAAGCATTACAAGCTTCAACTAAGCATTGCAAGACTTGTTAGATTAGTCACTGTGTGAATTAGTTGTTTTTCACACATCATTGTTGTACCAATCATTCATATACCTCAGTAGAGTCCGGTTAGTATTTTAGTCCTTAAAATACATAGAGTGTCGGGAGTGGTTGTGCCCTTGTAAAAGAACTCGGTATCCAGCTTTGTACCAGAAAAAGTGTAAGCGACGTGTATAAAGGTTTTCTCCGCCGAGAAGGGAGCTTGTTTCTTAGTGAAGAAAAACTCTCGAGTTAGAGGCTCGAGGAGTGGAGTAGGGTAAGGAAGAGAGTCCTTGTAGATCGAACCACTATAAACATCCGTGTTGTGGTTTGATTGTTTCTTTCTCTATTTACTTGTTATATATTGTTTATTGTTTGTATAACTTTGAAATCACGTTAAGTATTCAAAGCAAAAGAAGTTTAAAACGGTAAAACTATTCAACCCCCCTTCTAGTTTTCCACAATTGGCATCAGAGCTACGTTACTCAAGACTTTCAAAATATATTGTATTTTAAAACTTGAAACGATCAATGGATTTTGAAAACTTCAAAGAAAGGCAATCTATGCAAAGACCACCACTATTTGAACCAAATAGTTTTATATATTGGAAAAACCGCTTTGAAACTTATGTGAAGTCAAATGATATAGATCTATGGTACATTATTATAGAAGGTGACCATAAGGCCATAATAAATGATATATCAAGCGGTCGGGATGAGGATACTTCTCTTACTCGTCACAGTGATGAGCAAAAGAAGTTGATTGCCAAAAATAATGAAGCTAAAATGATGCTTTATAATGCTTTACCTAGGAAAGAATATGAAAGAGTATTTATGTGTAAAACCGCTAAAGATATTTGGCAATCTTTAATTATCACTCATCAAAGGAACTCACAAGTAAAGGATAACAAAATTGATCTTCTTGTTCAACAATATGAACAATTTGTTATCCCTGAAGATGAGACCATTGATAGTGCATTTGCTAGATTTAATACTATTATTACTTCTCTTAAAGCACTTGACGATTCTTTTTCTAGTAAGAACTTTGTCAGGAAATTTCCTAAAGCACTTCATCCGAAGTGGAGAGCAAAGGTGACGACAATTGAAGAATCCAAGGATATTTCAAGCATGTCACTTGACGAGCTTATAGGAAATCTCAAAGTTCATGAGATGGTGATGGAAAAGGATTTAGAGATAGTCAAGGGCAAAAAGGAAAAGATCAAGTACATTGCCTTAAAAGCTAGGGTAGATTCAAGTGATGATGAAGAGTCTAGTTCAGGTAGTGAAGATGAAGAGTATGCCATGGTCGTAAGAGATTTTAGAAAGTTCTTTAGGAGACGAGGGAAGTTCGTAAGACAACCTCGAGAAGAAAAGAAATTCTTTCGAAAAGACTGTGATGATAAGAAAGGTAAAGGAGAAAGAAAGTGCTTTAGGTGCGGAGATACTAGTCACCTAATAGGAGAATGTCCTAAGCCGCCCAAGAACAAGACTCAAAGAGCTTTTGTTAGTGGGGCTTGGAGTGACAGTGAAGGTGATGACGACGAGCCTAAGAACGAAGAAGTTGCTCTCATGGCTCATGACTCAGAAGAGGTACATTTTGACTCGTCATATTCTTCTATTGATGATGATATCTTGCAAAAGGAATATAACAATCTCTGTGAACTTAGTATTAAAATCATAAACAAAAATAAGTTTTTGAAAACCAAAAAGGAATTTCTAGAAAACGAAGTTTATGAATTAAAGGAAAAAGTTAAAAGATTAGAAAGAGGTAAAGCTGTTAATGAAGCATGTGTTTCATGTGAAGAGCTTAAACTAGAATTAGAAAAGCTTAATAACACACAGGATACACTTATCAAACAAACCTCTAAGTTTAAAAGGTTTGATAAAAATATTAGTTTAACAGATGAGATAATGAAAATTCAAAAACTACCTCATGATAAAACTGGACTAGGTTTTATGAAATTAGGAGATGTAAGTAGTTTTAAGAAACTAGCCGTAAAAGTACAAGAAACTGTTCCAACAGTTTCAGAGACCCACGGATCCGACGGAACCAAATTCTTGGTTCCGCCAGTAGTGGAGAAGGGATCCGCGGGTACTGTTGCTGAACAGAAAGTTTGCACTTCGGCTCGTACTAAGTTTGTTAAAGTCACAAGGAAACCTAGTTCTAGTTCAACTATAAACAAACAAAAACCAGCTGTTACTATAGGAATAGGACAAGCTAAAAATAAGTTTAGAACCAAAACTGTTCAACAAAGACCTAGGACTACTATTCCCAAACGTCCTTTTCCAAAAAGTAACTACAACACATAACATCATTATCAAAATAGTTAGAACCCAAACTTTCCTAGAAATTATCAAAGTCCCAACTACATGCCATGGAACCCTTATCCACCATTTCCATTCATGAATCAATATAGTGGGATGTTTAACCCAAATGGACCCATGAGATATTGGGGACCAAATACTTGAGTTTTTCTATAACTTAGGTATGCTTGAAAGTTGGATTGGAACTAGACGAGTGGATTAAAGACAGCGGGTGTTCAAGGCACATGACGGGAAACAAAAGCCTTTTCTCAACCTACCAACCATATGACGGAGGTAATGTTACGTTTGGTAGCAAGCTTAAAAGCAAAATCGTCGGAAAATGTACAATCTCTCAAGACTCTCTCTATTGATGATGTTGCTCATGTAGACAACTTAGGTTTTAACTTGCTTAGTATTAGTCAACTATGCCGTAAAAAGTATGACGTCCTTTTCAGTAAAAACGGAATTAAAATACTTAAAGACGGTATAACCGTAGGTAAAGGTGTTTTGAAAAATAACGTATACGTTATGAAATTAGATAAAACATCTAAAGACAAACTTTGTCTTACCTCTATAGACGATAACTCAACTCTTTGGCATAGAAGCCTAGGTCACGCCAATATAAGACTAATCTAATCTTTATCATCTAAGGAACTAGTTGGGAACCTACCCAAGTTGAAATACGAACAACACTTTTTGTGATGCTTGCAAAATTGGGAAACAAGTTCATAATAGCCATAAGGCTAAAAACATGGTGTCCACATCTAGGTGTTTAGAACCATTGCATATGATTTGTTTGGTCCATCCGCTATACAAAGTTAAGGAAAAAACTTCTACACTTTGGTCATAGTGGATGATTATTCAAGATATATTTGGATTAAATTTTTGAAAACTAAAAATGAAGCATTTGATAAATTTGAAATTCTAAGTAAGAAAATTCAAAATCAAATAGGAAATAGCATTGTGTCAATTAGAACAGACCACGGTCGGGAATTTGACAATGAAACTTAATTTGGAGCTTTTTGTGATGCTAATGGCATAACACATAACTTTTCAGCTCCGCGTACTCCTCAATCAAACGGTGTAGTAGAACGTAAAAACCGACACTTCAAGAAATGAGTAGAATAATGCTTAATGAACAAAACATTCCACAAAAGTTTTGGTGTAACGCCGTTGACACATCCACATATATCTTAAATAGAGTTTTAATTAGACCATTTTTAAATAAAACTCCGTATTAGCTATATAGAGGCAAAAAGCCTACATTAGGATACTTTAGAGTTTTTGAAAGCAAGTGCTTCATTTTAAACACTAAGGATTATCTCACCAAGTTTGACCCAAAGTCTTATGAAGGTGTGTTCCTTGGATACTCACAAAATAGTAAAGCATATATCGTTTTGAATAAAGAAACTTTAAGAGTCGAGGAATCGTTGAACGTAACATTTGACGAAAGTCCACCTCCCTCTAAGACATCACCTTTGGTAGATGATGACTTAGTTGAAAGTCAAATGGTTGAAAATCAAGAAAATCTAGATAATGATAAAGAAGATGAACCTTTAAATAAGGAAATAGTCAATATCAAAGAATCTAGAAGTCATCCATTAGATAATGTCATAGGAGAAATTAATGAAAGAACCTTAAGATCAAAAGTTCAAAATCAAAGTAATTTCTTTTATTTCATTTCAACAATTGAGCCCAAAAATATAAATGAGGCCATAAAAGATGAATCTTGGGTTATAGCAATGCAAGAAGAATTAAACCAATTTGTTAGAAATGATGTTTGGACATTGGTCGCTCAACCTACATGTCAAACCATAATTGGAACAAAATGGTTTTTTAGAAATAAAATGGATGAAAATGGTGTAGTGTCTAGAAACAAAGCTAGGCTAGTAGCTCAAGGCTACAATCAACAAGAAGGTATAGACTACGATGAAACATTTGCACCGGTTGCAAGGCTCGAGTCACTTAGAATACTACTTGCATATGCATGTGCACATGACTTTAAACTTTTCCAAATGGATGTTAAAAGTGCATTTCTTAATGGTTTTATTAATGAGGAAGTGTATGTCGCACAACCTCCCGGCTTTGCCGACTTTGAAAAACCAAATCATGTCTACAAACTTAAAAAAGCTTTATACGGACTTAAGAAAGCACCAAAATCATGGTATGATCGACTTAAGACTTTCCTAGTTGAACATAAGTATACCATGGGACTAGTAGACAACACTCTTTTCACTAAGAAAAAGGGATCACATATTATCATAGTTCAAATATATGTTGATGACATCATATTCGGATCAACTTGTCAAGAGTTATGTGACGATTTCTCAAAAATCATGCATGACGAGTTTGAAATGAGTATGATGGGAGAACTAAACTTTTTCTTAGGACTCCAAATTAAACAATTAGAAGATGCGATATTCTTCAACCAATCTAAGTACATCAAAGATATGCTTAAGAAATTTGGTCTTGAAGATTTCAAACCTATGAAAACTCCTATGTCTTCAGAAACTAAACTCACCAAGGATGACGAAGGTGAATCCGTAGATAGCACGAAATATAGAGGAATGATTGGTAGTCTACTCTATCTCACGGCTAGTAGACCCGACATTATGTTTAGTGTTTGTCTATGCACTCACTTTCAAGAAGATCCTAAAACATCCCATCTTGAAGCCGTAAAACGGATTTTTAGATACATTAAAGGTACTACACACTTAGGATTATGGTATCCCAAAGGAACGGGAATTGAAACTATAGTGTATGCCGACTCAGACCATGCAGGTAACTATGTCGATAGAAAAAGTACAAGTGGTATTTGTACTTTTATTGGGCATTGTCTTACCGCATGGTTCTAAAAGAAACAAACGGCTCTAGCAATCTCAACAACCGAAGCCGAGTACGTGTCTGCAGGAAAAGCATGTCAACAGGAACTTTGTACGAAACAAGCTCTCATCGACTATGGGATTCAACTCAACGACGTCCCCATTCTCTGCGACAACAAAGGAGCTATCGACCTTAGCAAGAATCCAGTTCAACATGCTAGAACCAAACACATAGAGATTCGTCATCACTTTCTACGCGACAATGTTAAAAAAGGAAACATCTCGATTGAGAAAGTATCCTCAGAAAACAACATTGCCGATATCCTCACAAAACCTCTTAAGAGAGAACCCTTTAACCTTCTTAGACTTGGTTTAGGATTAATGGAACCTAATGTGTAGTAAAAACCTTGCTTAAACCTTAGATTAACCAAACACGAAAATAACCAAAAACCAAAATTGCACCCGCGGAACCCTTCGACAACAAGGGCGGATCCCAGTTTTTGGTTCCGCCCTATCCATGGGTTCCTGGGTCAGTTTTTTAAATATATTAAACAAACACTCCTTTACCCCTTCTCACATTCCCCAAAAACACACAAGAAACTAGAACTCGACCCATAGCAGAACTTAGGTCATCTTCTTCAACAAATTTGTGTTCTAACTCACACTATAAGTATCCCAACTCTATTTACATTCCTGATCTGAGTCTAGGATTTCTATTTCTTGCACAAAACCAAAACTTGGGGATTATGCATAATTTTTGATTAATCATAAAGCATATTCACTGAATTACATAACAAATCATGTTTTCCATAGTTAGGAATTGCATCTTGTAGGACATTATCATAATTCACTAAAAACCCCATGAGAAATTTTTTTATAAAAATCTTCTCACGATTAGGAAAAATGATTTTTCACATTGTTCATACAAATAAAAACGTTATGTTTTAAACATCATTTGCATAATGTCTCTTGAATGCTAAAGGAAATATATAACTAATATGTATTTTCGGGTACATTCAATCGAAGCTACATTGAATTAGGAGCGTTTGGGTTATCTCTCATTTTTGTTATAATATTTGCTTAATGAAATTTTCATGCATTAAAAGGAGTCGAGATAACCGCACCTCCACATTGTCCCCATGTAGGCACACACTAGAACATCATATCTAAACTTTCGTTAATTTTAACTAAAGTATGTAATTTTTGTATTTAGGATCAAACATGCCTCCCGCAACTTTCTACGATCACAAAGACACCCTTAAGTATCTCCCAAAACACCATAAGACTAAAGGACTTTCAACGGAACAAGTCAAAATATTTAAGGCCTTATAAAAGAGATATGTCCACGAGGGTAGAACCATAGACCCTTCCTTTCTAGAAGGAACAAACATTCGCCAAGAACTAGCCGCCATTCAATTTGATTGCCTCTTGGACATAGACGAGCCAATATGTCCTAGATTTATTTTAGAGTTTTATGCTAGTGTAGTTCTTAGCACAAATGATTATGGTCTCATATCCATTCATTTCAAAATAAATCAATCCCAATTCAACATTCCTTTGAACCAATTTGCTGAAGTTCTTGGAATTCCGGGTCAAGGCACTTGTCTTTATTCGGATAAATGGTCCTTGTCAACCCTTGATTCCATTGTCGATTGTATGCCTCCATACGACACACCTTTGACACCAAAAGAGACTATCCTTGATCATCTCTTCCTCCCTAGGACCACGCACACTAGGACCACCCGACAAGGCCATCAAGTAGATCGAGACACGTTTGGCATGGAGCTAAACGAGCTTAGGCCACAATTTAAGAAATGGGAAGAAATTATTCGGGAAAATGTGTTGTGCACCATAGGGAATAGAGACCACATCAATGCTAGCCTTTGCTACATGCTCTATTGCATCTCAACTCATCAACCTTTCAATCTTGCATACTATATGATACAGTATGCTTCTCACCCGTCTTCTTAGAGCATTTGCACCTATCCCTCCTAATGCTAGAGGTTTCTTACCTGACTACTCCCTCATTCCTCACACATTTGTACCCTTAAGTGACAAGATAGTAGCCACATTAAAAGGAAAACGTCCTCATCCCCCAACCTCATCATCATCATCATCATCATCCATGAGCGAGGATGACAGACTCCCAAACTCTAGGATTCCACCTCCGGATTATATGAGCCAACTTCCACCAATAGCACAACAATCTAAAGAGTTCAAACAAACAAGAGGGATGTTCAAGAACATCGGACGTTGGATAATGAAGATAAACATGAAACTCGACAAGCAGTGAGAAGTTAATGAGTGTTTGGTACAATAGGTTTTAAACAATGATGTGTTGAATTGTTATGATTGTAGGATATTATCTTATCGTTGAACAAATATTTGAACTAACTTGATCATGCAGGGCGATAACATTTACATGTTATCAATTTTCCATGCTTAAGCCACTGTTTGGCTTAACTTCTATTAATAGAAATTTCATTAGCCTTGATTTGATCTATATGATTACATGTGTTATTACCTATGTTTTCGTTTTTAATCAATCACAAATAATTATTTACACATGTTTTAGGAAAATTTTCGGGATTTGAAAGGGTTTCGGGCCTTCAAAAATGCCCACTGTCTCGAATTTTTGATTGACGGATATGGCGGAACCAAAAAGAGGGTTCCGTCTGTCCAATTTTTTGGTGCCGCCAAAATACACCCAACGGATTCCGCGGAACCAAAAACAGGGATCCGCCTGTGTTGTCGTTTGGTTCCGCGGATCAACAGTCATATTTTTAAATTCTTCGTTTAATCCCGCACTTTAGATAATTGATTCTTGATTTAGGATACCTTTACTGATATTTCATCACATTAGGATCATCTTAGCAACCTTAGACAAATAAGAATACAATTTCCTGCCAAAACTTGAAAATTTAAATTTTCACTCAAGTTACCTTTCTCTAACAAGCAAGGATCCCTCAAAATGGTTCCTTGCAATCCGTGGATCAATCACATCATTAGATTTCCCACTCACCTCTTGCATTTACTGCATATCTTCTTCATCTTACTCCACTCCATCTCAATAGATTGACTTTGATGATATGACTAGCTTCTTTTCTTCTTCCAAATCATTAGGAACCAACATATTTTTATGGATCAACATCACATCCAAACACACTCTTCCATAAACCTTGGTATCTATAAATTAGGAGCTTTTGTTTGATCATTTCTCACATCTTCACCATCATTTCTAAGCAATATTTATGCATTTCTAAGCAACCTTCTCCCTCACAATGACCAAATCAAACAACTCCTCAACATCCAGACCATATAGAAGAACAGCAAGAATGAGTGTTAGACCTTGCTGTTTTGTTAATCTCAACTCTTCATCCGAAGAATCATCACCTTTGAACATCTCATCTCCTATTGCTAATGAAAATTTCCTTACTCTATCAACTCCAACACCACCCCATATCATAATCACCACTCCACCACCTTCTACAACACCAGTGGCTACCACACCACCAACCGCTCCATCTCAAGTGACAAGATCACCATCACTTCCCCATTCACCCAAACTCCAACCTATTGAGTTGTTTGCAACCCTACCAACCTCACCACATCCCTATCTAGAAACCTTGAAGACCTTCCACCTAGGTCCACCAATCCACCACCAATGCCTTTTGAGGCTCAACCTTCCCAACAAGAACCACTCCTATTCCACCCTATCTATAGGGACATTCACGGTCCCCTTTACCGTGATCAAGCTCCACCACAACAGCCTCAACCTCAACCTTTTTCACCAACTTCCACCCTTCAAGACATTGATGAGTCAATGTGGATAAACCAACCACAAACTAAAGGCGAAATTAATGAGGAACTTGATGGCCTCTACGCCTTCTCAAACATGGTGGATTCCCACCTAAATGAAGCAATGGATTTACAATCCACTTTGCTTGCATCCATCATGTCTCCCACTTATGTTCCACCACCTCCACCATCAACCAACACCACCACCTCCACCATCAAACTACCAACCAACACCGCCACCACCAACAAACGAACCAAACCTTCCACCCAACTTCCCTCTACATGGTTGTTCCATGTGTGAGCGGACCGCCTATCTCACTCAAAGAACCAACATTTTGGTTCATGAGTTGTAAAATGAGATTAGTTTCATCTTGAACCATATCCTTGAGCGACTAAACGCTCTTTCACACCCAACACAATAGATGCTCACTAAGAGCTTTTCTTAGATTTTTTTTTCTTTTCTAGGATTCTTATGTTTAGGACTCTTTTTCTTTATTAGTTATTTTCTACTTTTATTTCCTTTGTAAGC
Organism: Artemisia tridentata subsp. tridentata; assembly: GCA_021014915.2. Taxonomy (NCBI): domain Eukaryota; kingdom Viridiplantae; phylum Streptophyta; class Magnoliopsida; order Asterales; family Asteraceae; genus Artemisia; species Artemisia tridentata. Next base: position 241,163,744 of record CP139509.1, on the reverse strand, counting down.
ATCTTCATTTGTGGCATTTGTCACAAATAATTTTCAATTGAAAGGTGTTTGTTGTTGTTCATGTATTGATTGTGATCACTAATTGTGCATTATATATGGCTGGTTTGAACTATTATGCCTGGTTTGAACTTTCATACTTGGTTGCTCATTTGTGTTGTAGCTCTCATTACTCATGCATTATATTACTTGGTTGGCTTGAACCATTTACGACTAACCTTTGTTTTGTAGCATTTCTCATCCTTGCATCATATACGTTGGTACCCTAGCAACGGGGAGCATTGATCAAGGGGGAGTTAATCATGCACTAACCTTTATTTTTGTAGCATCATTCATCGTTGAATCATATACTTTGGCACCCTAACAAGGGGGAGTATTGATCAAGGGGGAGCTCATCTAGCACTAACATTTATTTTTGTAGATTCAAGCATTATAAACTTGGCACTCCAATTAGGGGAGTATTGTCTAAGGGGGAGCTATTAAGCACTCAAAATCCATGAATCATCATACTTGGTACTCCAAATTAGGGGGAGTAATCACCAAGGCCCATTCACTACATTCCGCTTTGCATTTCCTCTTTTTGTTTCGACAAAAAGGGGGAGATTATATTAAACTCATACATCATACATTTCATACAATTTAAAATGGCAAAATTGCTTTTAAATTTGCATAAAACAAGTTTAATTTATATTTTTAAAAGACTTGCACTTTATTTATTCCATTGCTTAAAAATAAACTTTATGTTTTGTCATCAACAAAAAGGGGGAGATTGTTAATACAAATATCCTCTAAAAACGTTATTTATATTTTACGATCTTTGTTATATTTTGTTAATGACAATTATAAATTTTATCTTTAGCAAAGCATAAATATAAGTTAAGTCTTTTACATATATAGTTACAAGCTTTTAAAACTCATAACATGCTACATACATGATCACTAGTTCATACATGGTACATACATGTTACATACATTTTACATTTACATATTACGTTTTATTTTTTAAAAATAGAATATGTACAATGACATCATGACATACATCATATTGATATCTTTAGGATATCTTGAAGATCTTAAGAATATCATGGTTAGATCTTCACACAAAGAATTGGATATGGTAATATCTTGGCAAGATTTGGGAAAGATTTTAGAAGATTTGCTGTCAGGATCCGCGGATCCAAATCCCATAAGGGACGGATCCCTGAAATTGGATCCGCCAAATCCGTGGGATGTTTGTCCAGTTTGCCTATAAATAGCAAGCTGCTCATTCATGTTTGCTTATCACTTTTAGCATAAACAACATTTATTCATTCTTTCATTCATTACTAACCCATTCATATTACATATTACATTCTTAGTGATCTTTCTTTTGTAGCAAAGAGATCAAAGCATTACAAGCTTCAACTAAGCATTGCAAGACTTGTTAGATTAGTCACTGTGTGAATTAGTTGTTTTTCACACATCATTGTTGTACCAATCATTCATATACCTCAGTAGAGTCCGGTTAGTATTTTAGTCCTTAAAATACATAGAGTGTTAAGAGTGGTTGTGCCCTTGTAAAAGAACTCGGTATCTAGCTTTGTACCGGAAAAAGTGTAAGCGACGTGTATAAAGGTTTTCTCCGTCGAGAAGGGAGCTTGTTTCTTAGTGAAGAAAAACTCTCGAGTTAGAGGCTCGAGTAGTGGAATAGGGCAAGGAAGAGAGTCCTTGTAGACCGAACCACTATAAACATCCGTGTTGTGGTTTGATTGTTTATTTCTCTATTTACTTGTTATATATTGTTTATTGTTTGCATAACTTTGAAATCACGTTAAGTATTCAAAGCAAAAGAAGTTTAAAACGGTAAAACTATTCAACCCCTCTTCTAGTTTTCCACAACATTTGTTTTAGACCACACGAAATGATTTTTAGATCGGAAACAGCCACACGAAAAAGAATAAAGTGTTTTAATCATGTTTTTTGTAACACCCAACCCGACAAGGGTCAAAATGCCACATTATGGTGTCAATCAGAACATACAAACGCAAGCGGAAGACTTATAAACATAATAATTACAAAGGTATTCTAAGATGATAATAAAATACTAACTCTAAACATGATGAGTTCCAAAACTGAAGTGCAAAACCAAACTAAATTTAACTGAAGCTATGTCCAAGTCTAATCCAGAAGCAAATGGGTATCTATCGTCAGGGTGGTCCACTAAGAGCTCCTATGCACTCTTCCCTCAAATCCCAGCTTCCAACCTAAAATCTGCCGCTGGAAAAGAAATGCGGCTGAGCTTAAAAAGCCCATTGAACAGATATAAACAAAATGAATAATCGAGCATATATAAGTATAGGGAAAAGGAACATAAGCTCCTGCTGAACGAATATCATCTGCCAAACGAATAAGATATCAATGATCAACTAAAAAAATGTCATATACCATAAGAAGCAAATCATAGCGAAACATAAGGAGATCATAATGAAGTCAAAGGAATCAAACAGAGAATAATAATCATATAACAGAACAGAACAGAAATGCCCACGAGCTCAGAAAGCATGCCACATGCTTAGTCACATAATCACATCATATCATATCCATATATCCGTCAAATCATAAGTTGTACAAGGAGGGGAGACCTCTCACGTACCAAATGGAGTAGCTAGCTCCCAGAAGTGAAATGGGGTGCATGGCACGCACCAACCAATCACTAATCATATCCAGAACAGAACATAACAGAATTTAGGATGCATCCATACGCCCCCTGCAAAATAAATCATATATATACACCTGCTCATGACAGGCATATACACATATCATAATGGCCAATGTGCACAAATATCATAACAAAACAGAAGGGGACACCGTGGATCAATCACACCTCCACAGAAAGTGTCATGCCATTGGTGCCTCAATGACATGGCCATGGTACCTCCATGGCTAGGAATACAGATACAGAAGCTCGGGCAACAGAACAGAACAAGCAAAGTAAAGCAAAGCAAAGCTATCCATAATCATAACAGAGCTACTATAGCATAATCAATCAGAGCATATCAACATAACAGAATCTCATGTCAATGAGATAATATACAGCTCATTATAACAGAATGGATAGCAAACAAAATCATATCAAATGATCATATCAAATCGATCATATCAACGAATCATATCAAACGGAATCATATCAAAGTAAATGAATCAAGTCAAGGATCGGAAAGTCATGAGATCAGAACCCTTACTGAGAAAGGGTAGAATATCTGTACTAGAGCTGGCATAACAGGTCCGACACAACACGACACGACTCGAACACGATAAGACATGAACCTGTTAAGGCCAAACACGAACACGACACGATAACTAATCGTGTCAATTTTTCCAAACACGAACACGACACGAAATTTAATAGGTTACACGATAAGAAACCTGGTAAGAGACCTGTTAACAAAAATCATAAATTTAAACCAGCGAACCTGTTAAGGAACCTACTAAGAAACCTGCTAAGGAACATGTTAAAGACACGAAACATGTTAAGACACGATAAGAAACCTGGTAAGAGACCTGTTAATAGGTCTTAACAGGTCTTATCGTGTCTTAACAGGTTCCTTAACAGGTTTCTTAGCAGGTTTCATTTAGTACATATGTATATTCGTGTCTTAACAGGTCCGGACCTGTTAAGACACGAATTTCATTTGTGTCTTAACAGATCCAGACCTGTTAAGACACGAAACCTGTTAAGGCCAAATACGAAACCTGTTAAGACCAGGTCGTGTCGTGTCGTGTTAATAGGCCCGTGTCAGAAATTGCCAGCTCTAATCTATACCTTATGTAAAGCAAGCAAAACAATCAGGAAAGCACACGGAAACAGGAACAACTCCTTCTTCACAGAATCTACACGAATTAATGATCACGTATTACTTATAAGCTCATTTTATAAGTTTACTGCTTATAGTTATTCAGATTACACATTTAGGGTTTCTTTCTATTTTTAGAAACTTTCCATTTTTAATAATTCCCAAATTTAGTAACTTTCCATATTTAGTAACTTTCCTGAATTAGTAACTTTGATAAATTAGGGTTACAATGAAAATTAAGTAAACTTAAAGGTTTAATATGACCAATACCATAGTTTAGGGTTTATTGTGACAATTTATCATAGTTTAGGGTTCGAAGTGTAAATAATTTCATAATTGACCAACTTAGGATTTATTAATACTGAATGAAGGTTTAGCCAATTTAGAAAAAAACAATATCATGTATTTCGTGTCATGCAACATGAAATAAACAACTCACAGTGTAACACCCCCGTTTTCGATATTCACAGCGGAATATAAGTTTGGGGCGTTACTTCAAGTATCACAGTCATGAAGATAGAAAACGACTCGAAAAGAGACGTTTTAAATAAAATTGTTCTCATTCATTTATTTAAATCAGAGTTACATATAGAGGTCCCAGCGGGAGGTTTCGAAATACGTTATAAAAGATAACAAAGTGGACACTCTTGTTATAAAAAGAAAGTCCACAGCCACTCCGTGCCAAGTCAGTCTTTTAATTACCTGAGATAAAACATGCTAAAAAGTCAACACAAAGGTTGAGTGAATCCATAGCGTTTAAAGTTATAATCAGTTTGAACACAAGCTAAATAAAAAGAATCTAGTTATATCACAGTTCAGTATATTGCACTAAGCCTCATGACACGCAATGCGTTGACAGTTTCCAGTCTTACTATCATAATAAAAATGAAAGTAGTTTGCCCTCGAGTGGGAGTTTGCCAAAAACTCTTCATAGATTTCAAATATAATGCATTTGTCTAACCGACTATTACAAAGATATCCATCCGACTAGTACAAATGGGTCGTCAGGCCAATAGATCTATTCACTATATTCGCGCTCACCCAGCAGGTGACTAATGGCGCATGATATGAGGGACTTTTTCAAAATATAAATAGGCAACAGTTAACTTAGGCAATAACAATCAGGAAAATACTTGTGTTCAGTTTAGTAGCATGTATCTCCCCACAAGTTTGGGAAACGTAAATAAAAAGTGGGACTATGAACTCACCTTTGCAGTCTGGATGGAAAAAAAATTAAATAGAGTTGATAAACATCTCCGGCACGCAACCTGGGTTGGTATGTCAAGTTTCAGTAATCGTATTCCAATATATAAGTTTTAATATTCGTTTCGTTTCGTTTTTAGTTGTCGAATAAATGTTTAATTGAGACAACATGAAGTCTATTCCAAAAGTTGGATAAGATTTTATCTTATTTCTTTATTTTTATGTTTCCGTTTGTTCGTTTGTTCGTTAAATATATCTCGTTTGTTTGTTATCGAAATAAACGTATTTAGTTTATTAGTTTTTATTTTTATAATTATAATTAGAATATATTAATAATAATAATTATATGAAGTTATATTTTTTACCCTGTAGTTTCATGTATTGACAGTTTATACCTTAAACTTTCATAAAATGACAAATTTTACCCCTCAACTTTTATAAAATTATAATTTTTACCCCTCAACTATGGCTAAATGACAGTTTATACCCTTGTAGTTTCAAAAATGACACTTTTTACCCCTGAGTTGCAAGTCGACATCTATTTAAGTCCATGTTATGAAAACAGTTGGAGTTTTGGCAATATTTACCCCCAAAGCATTTTATGCGTCACACCCGACGTCCTTATTTCAATAAAACGCGTTATAGGTTACGGAAAAAGGCACGACTTTTTACGACTCTTTTATACACCTTATTATAAGTTTGTAAACAACATTTCTACAATTTATTAGCTCATGATTCGAGCTCACGAGCTCGAAATAATTTATTTAAGGGTGCGTTTGACAGCAGACATGGGGGCAGAAAGGGACACGAATATCTTTGCGAATACTCAACCTTTTCACAATGTTCTTTTTCCTAAAATTAGCTAGCTAGGTGGTCTTTAATGTGGCAAAGTTTCAGAATTTATTGAGATCGTTTAGGGGTCGAAACAAGGGTGCCAAGTTGGATGTTGGGACTGAGTTTGCGACAGAAAAACTGAAGAGGAAACCAATTGGGTTTTTGGTTTTTAAAGATTATGGTAGTTTTTAACGTACACTAACATGGCCTTAATCATGTTTAATCTATTCCTAAAGTGTTTTAATGATTCTAGATTTGTTTTTCTTAAAAAGAATAGTATAAGGGCGTTTGGTTTTTGTTCGAACAAAAGAGAAAGGAAAAGAATTGTTTAGTTTTTTTGATCTTATTGCTTATTAGAGGTTGTTTAACATCATTTATAAGTGTGTTTAGTGTTTATAAAAGGTAAAGAAAGGAGCTAGAATACTTACTTGGATTTTTAGTCGATTAAGGATGTATGTATATATCGTATGGGCTTGGAAATAAAGCACCAAAGCCTCTCCTTCTTCTAAGTCTTTTTAGAAACTTTCTTTGGCTAGTAAATGGGCTGTTTGATCAGTAGTTAAGTGGGGATAGGCTGTTTTTGATGTGGGTCGAATGGTATGGAAAGAATGGGGAGATTTGGTTTGCTATTTATAGAAATGGAATGTTAAGGTTTTTCAAGGGTGCTAGATCACCATGTCATGGGATGTAGGGGACATGGTGATGTAGATGAAATTAATTGACGGACAAATGGAATTTGGGGAGGGGGAAATCGTGGGATGATGTTTGATGGTGATGATGTGTTCGATTGGAACCCATGGGTTTCATCTACTTGTTAGTTATTCTAGAGACATGGGGTGTTGGTTAATTTTTAAGTCTTGTAATGTCTATGTGGTTTAAAATTTACCAAGTAGTAAGTAAGGAGAGTTTAGTTTTAATTTTATTAAGATCAAGTAGGAATTTGTTGTAGAATTCGAATGGCCTTAAGGGTGGTATATTGGACTTGTTAGGTTTGTACTTAAGGGTTTAAGAAAAGTAATTAGGTTGGTTTAGGGTTAGGTTTAAATATTTGTTGAGTAGAAAAATATATAGAGTTTATATATAAATATATATATATATATATATATATATATATATATATATATATATATATATATATATATATATATATATATATATATATATATATCGAATTGTATAGGAAAAGAAAAGGAAAATGGTTTGTGCTTTGAGGAGTTGTACCATGGGCTTATTAGGGTTGTACTAGGGTTTATGAAATTTAGAAAATACAATTTTAGGGTTTTCTTATGTTACCTTAATTATATGTAATTTTTATTAGGTTTAAAAGTATGAGATTTTAGGTTTTCCATGCATTCAAGGGTTGTACATTGGGTTTAAGGACTTGTATTAATATTTAGTAAATTTATTTTAAAAAGTTAGTGCATGAATTACTTGGACAACGGGCTTTGAAATAAATATTTTTAAGGTTATTATAGGGTTTTTATTAATACTTAGTCTTTATGCATAACAGACTTGTACCTTACTTTGGAAGACTTGTACTCTTATATTTTATAAAAATCATATGTATATAAAGTTGGGTTTGGGATTTTAGTACATAAAATCATAATTTTCATGAAATTAGGGTTTTATCTGTGCTGTGGATGCTTGTACCTAAGTCTTAATGAGTTGTACTTTAGTATTTTTAGGGTTTTGTTACTTACATCTGTTGTTATAATAGTTTAGGGTTTTATAGAAACTCTATTAGATAAGGAACGTTTAGTTTATACGTACGTTAACAAATTAAAGTAAAGTGGCAAATGAGATATCTTAACGTTTCATATGAAAATGTTTATATAAACATTAAGTACGTTGAGGTTGGGTTGCGTGTGAGCACGTTTATCGAGGATGTGAGTTACGTCACATGAGATATTAGTTATGATCAGATAAAAAAAAAATATACGTAGAAAAGGATAAGTATTGTTTATTACAATGTGAAATTTTACCAGTGGTTACACACAGACACTTAACACACCCTCGTTACACATACACTCTTTCGAACACACACATATGCAACCCATTTTATACCGCGACTTACCAAAGTTTAACCCCTTCTCGACCTCAGCCGAGACACCTTATCCCTAACCTACGAGACACACACTCTTTTTAATTTCAACCTTACGTGCAAAACAAACTCTCCCCAACCCGTTCTCGATACCATTTAGCGACACCCAACAAAACCCAAACCATTACCTCACTCTATACTCCTTTCCAAACAGTTTGTAGACATGTTTTTAAACCTCGTACGACCAACAAAACTCACACACACATACACCATTTTGACAGCAACACCCACGAATAAGATCATGCAATATTGAAACCAACACAATTCACTCCTTTCTTTCTTTTGACCAAGACTCCCATGCACCATTTTTCATTCAGTTTGTACCACGTTTTATGACTACACCAAACTCACACATATACACATCATTTGAATAGCTCACTAACGAGACCATGCATGAGACAAACAAACCTGACATATATGCTAACCTTTTTAGATGCAAATCATACTCATCTTTTTATGATATAATTATTATTAAGCATACATATTTTAAACAGATTGTAGACTCTCATGCACGACACACAAACGCAGCCCAAAACCTTACATAAAATCATGCATGATCAAGTCCTTTATTCATGTAAATACTTATGTACGCCCTTGTTTCATTTCTTGCGTTTAATATCCAGATTTTAAATCGTATATTAGAGATCGAAACGAGTGTCGAAAGGCCAGATTAAAGACGTATATAACAAACACATTCGCATAGCAAAACATAACAGAGATCGACACATGCGTTTCGTATATTCAACATATCATGTGCCGTTTAATATGTGCTAGACGTATCATAGATCCAATGAGACAACAAGTGTTACATTACATGACTTCAATAGTTTGTAATACGTTATTTACTACTGATTGTACGTGTGACTAACGAATGAAAACAAAAGAGAAGGTTATACCTTCAAGGCTGAAAGTCGAGACCAAAGAGAACACAAAAAGAAAGCCACGAATCAAACACCCTTCGAACCCACTGCTACCCACAATCACCGCCTGCTATACCGTCATGCCTTTTTTATTTCTTGAGAGAAAGATGAGAGTAAAAATGAAGCTACTGTCTTATGAAAGTATTTTAAGGTTTGTGTAAGAGAAAAAGTGGGATATACGGTTGGGAGAATTGAGCAGTGAATGAGGAAAATAAAGGGGATAGTTGCCGAGTTTGTGTGGAGAGCATGGAGACTTATTCACTTCCAATCTTCAATTTAAATTTCGTTATAGTTATCATCATTAAAGGAAAATTGTGTACACAAAATAGGTCCAAATTGATTTATTAACATGTTATTTTACTTAGAACCATATGTTGTGTCGATTTAATATATAGCTTAGAGTGTAGGTTTAGTATTTTGTAGTTTTAGTCATATCGTATAGTCCAAACTTAAATTATATTCATATCGAAAGTTCAAATGTCGTTCTGTATTTTAGGTCATTATATTTTTAACCCACGAAAATTTATAAATCAAAATCTAATCGGGTTTTAAACAAAAGTTTAATAAAAGTGAGTTGTGATTTCGTCATACCAAGAAATGAGAGGGAAGAGTGAGATGGCGAGATGGAGGTGCAGCGGTGGCGCTGTGCTGGTGATGGCTACTATGGTGAAACACGGACCATACACGAGCAAAAACTACCCAAAATAGCTCCAAGCATCGCGATCTAACCCGATCTACTTTGTCTTGAAGCGGCGGCACAAGAATGAGGTGGCCGTAAGTTGGTCGGGATCTCGTCGGAACTAATAACGGCGCCGGAAATTTTATGTGTGAGTTGTGTAGTGATAAATGATTTATGAAACCCTAATTTCCTTTTATACCCAACACAGGGACCAACGGTGTAAACCCTAGAAACATCAATGGGCGGCGGTGAAAATATAATCCAGGGACCATAACTGTAATTTATCATATCTTTTGTGATTTAGCGTTTCGGGGTCCATTTAGACTAGTTAGCGATCGATTCTTGTCACGAGAATTACGTCATCGCGTTTAGAATAATAATTCCAATAAAAACGAGTATTCGCACGACTAGTTTTTCGTAAATAAAATATAATTCAAACCAAATTGTTTATCGAGTTTACGGTTGTGCTGGTACGTGTTATGTGCGGTTTTCATGTTTCACGAGATAACTTCTCGTATTCGATTCAAATAAGTTCGGAAAAGTCCGAAAGTGAAACTTAGGAAATAATAAATATAATTTATTAATTAAAAATCAGTCTGGAAAATTACGGGTGGTTACATATGCATATATTAAATGCATTTTATCAAGTTAAACGAATCCTATGTGTTTTTCGTCATTTACGAGTCAAATTTGTTGTTAGTACTACTTTGCATCATTTTCACTTCAAAATAACTTTCGGAACTAAGTGGGATGCATCTAAATGAATAGAGATGCATCTAATTCAAGTCGATGAATCTCAAATATGTATTTGTAGTTATTTCTCATTCTTCACATTTTAAGTTTTATTCTCACTAGATCCTTACCCTACTTACAAAAACATTTATTTATTTTCGTACAAAATAAAGTTTTGATATTAATGTGTTTTTCTTTCTAATAAAAATCTAAATATAAAATAAATGATCTAAAATAGTAGAATATATAGTTTAACGAGGAATTTAATCGCGCATTGTGGCGAAGTGTTTGTATAAGGTATTATTGTATGCGTTGGAAGAGTAAATTGTTTCTAAATTAAACTATACCCACACCTAAAAACCTTTAACATATACAAAATTCTAAACTTAACAAAAAAATATAAATAGACAGTGTTTATGTATGGTATGTAAATCGATTTAGAGATAGGTTGAAAATGGTTTCGTTGTTTGGTTTCCCGTGTAGAACGGTAAGGACTCGATGAGCTTGAAAAGGATCAAAAAGCTCGGGTAACACTTAAACAAAGACCATACTTTACTAGTGTAAGACAATATTTGCCCAAGTGTGTGAAACTTGTGAAATTGTGTGTGTTGCCTTCTATTTATAGAGAGGTGAGTAGGTTTAGAGATAAACCCTTGAGGGATGATCAATGGCTGCAAGAGAGCCAGGTGTTGATCATCTAAGGAGCAGACAAGGAGGACAGATGGCCTGCGCTCCTTGGCTCGTACAAAGTGGTGTTTATCGTGCATCCCACTATAAAGTGTCAGATGGTACATCTTAACTATTAGTGGCAGTTGGGGAGCAGTAGTACTGTGTGCTCAGTCTGACCTGATAGGTTTTACCAAGCCCTACGTGGCATGTGATTTAAGCCTGACCGCTATCAAGTGTTTGTTGATAGGCCTTGGTAATGGGCTTGATTCGAGCGTGTATTTAGTGGGCTCGATCCACTAATATTTATACGTTATCAAGTCCCCCAAGTCTAGTATTGGCATTGATGATATGATGTTGGACTTTTGTAATTTGTCCCCCTAGTTCGTGTTGCGCTACCCGGGTTTACTCTTAGGCACTTTGTGAGGATTCGACACACGGTTAAGGTGGTTAAACCTTTTGTACTTTATGTGTATGATATATTGAGTTAATATGATTAAGTATGCGGAATCTACTTAATCACACTTAGAAGGTTATTTGTGTTATGGAAATGGAACGGTTGAGTTTGTTATATGACAAAGAACAATGAAAGATTAACACAAAACGATTCAATATTATTAATGATAATAATACGAGGTGAGTTGAATCTTAAGTTTCTATGTTCTTGATATTGTTGTGTTTGTTCTAGTTCTAACAGTTATGAAAGTTCTAAGTGTTTTTACAATATCAACCAACTATTCGACACCTAATATCGAGTCTAAGATCTTCTTTTATAGTCCAAGAAGATCTTTACAATATTGCTTAAAGTCTAGTCGAACTACTTGCTAACTTATCTTGAGTGTGTCAGTACATAAGATACAACATGTATCTGTGTACACAACTTGTTAACTAAGCACATGGGGTAAGATATTATCTACCATATATTGTTGACCAAAATATACATAATATCTTTTCATACTTATCCACTTAGCAGCAGAATGTACATTAGCAGCAGCAATGTTTTAACACTAGCAGCAGAATGTTAAGCCTAGCAGCAGAATCATTTATCGCTAGTAGCAGAATCAAATGTTCTAGCAGCAGGAACAAACATTACCAGCAGGAACCAAATGCACTAGCAGCAGAATCACACTTAGAGTATTTCTTTGAATAGAACCCGATATTAAACTTCTTGAATATTTAATTCCCAACAATCCTCCCCTAAACATGTGAATCCATTTCAACATGTTTCTGAATTAAATTATGGATTGTGAAGATCTTTCAAACACTTCTGTTCTTCAAGATTAAATATCTTTCTCAGTAACTCATCTGCTTTGTTCTTTGACTTTAACAATATCAACACACATCCTAAAGATGGTGCAATTTCCTTGAATGGAGGAATTATAAGAGGCAATGGTGCTGTGTATCTTGGATGCTTGTTTCAACAAGTGAAATCATCTATCAGCATGTCTTTGCAAGTGATGAACAAACGTGGTAAACTGAAATTGAAACTTTTCTTCGTTTGACCTAGATAGAACTTTCTCCTTTGGAATGTTCTTGTCATTTTCAACCTCCATGTCTTCATCTTGTATGCTCTTGTCTTTTCCTCCCTTACACTGGGTTTTTCTTCCTTTCTTGGGCTTTTATTTCCTCCCCTGAGATGTTTCCTCCCCTGAAGCAAATAAAAATTTTATCCTCCCCTTGTTTGGAAGATCTCTCACTATGTACCAAAATATTTCTTTTTCCATTATCTGATCTACCAATGAGAACTTGTTTTCAGACAATATTGTACATGAAGCCATCAATTCCTTAAGAGTTTAAGTTGCTGCCCTCATCACTTCTAGGTGTGTTAACTCCTATGAGAGGTGATTCATTGGACATTTGATTCATGGTCTATTAATGGATGGTTTTTGTAAATCCTTTGAAAATCCTTTTAAGAAACTTTTGCCTTAGCAGTATGTAATTGATTTTTATTATGAAAAACCATACTGCTTTCAACCATTTTGAAGGGATTAAGTGTATAACAGACACTTAATCAAAATTTCGGTTTAAAGCAACCTCTGGTTGTGTGAGAACCAATGTTTTCAGTTATAAATAACTGCCTGTGTAAAGATAAACCTATTCAAAAGGCTTTCTTGATAGGGTTTCCAGCTCATAGTAATTGTTGCCTCTAACACAAGTGTTAGATTCACTTTTACTAGCTGTTCTTTCTATCAGATGTCCTTAGACTTGCTCATTATACTTGAAAGTATAAAATGATAGAAAGTGAGTTGCATCAGTTACTATATGATCAACTAAGTCATCAATTCAATGTGAAATATCATACTTAGGTTTCAAGAAATAAGTTTTAAGGAGTTTTAAATTCCCAAACTCAGTCCATCATAAACCTAATATGTAGCAACTGGATATTCTGATTCTGCTGCTTCCATTTCACTTGAAACATCCTTTTGTGTTCACATGATCACACCTGAAATTGTTAGTCTAAAACCAAAAGAACAAAGTACAAAGTACTTGTCTTGTATTAGAATAATCATAGGACTAACTGTATGAAAAACACAAATTAAAATTTGTACTAGCAGCACAAACTTTTGTAATAGCAGTAGTAACTTTTAAAACTAACAGCACAAACAAAAATTTATTTACAAAAACACAAAGTTTAAAATCATTGAGGATTAAACATTCCAATACTTGCTACCAAGTACTGAAACCTTCCAACATCAAAAGCTTTGGTTAGCAGATCTGCAAAATTGAATTCTGAAGCAATTTTAAGTACTTGAATTAATCTTTTCTCATTGCAGTCTCTTATAAAGTGATGTCTAATTTCAATGTGTTTTTGCTTTAGAATGTTGCACTGGATTTTTAATAATACAAATTGTACTACTATTATCAATATGAATAACAGTGTTTAAGAAATTGTACCCATAGTCAAGGAGTTGGTTTTGAAGCCATAGAACTTGACCACAGCAACTTGCAGCAGCTACATATTCAGCTTCAGTTGTTGAATTAGCCACCATTGTTTGCTTCTTACACTGCCATGAGACAAGTCTACACCCAAGGAATTGACATCCTCCAGTTGTTGACTTTCTGTCCAAGCTAGCACCAGCATAATCACTATCCAAAAATGCTACCAAGTCAAAAGGTGATTCCCTTGAATACCATAGACCCAACCTTGGTTGACCCTTGAGATATCTAAAAATTCTCTTGACTGCAGTTAAATGAGAAACCTTTGGAGTAACTTGAAATCCTGCACAGGCACAAACAGAGAACATGATATCAGGTCTTGATGATGTGAGATACATCAAAGATCCTATCATAGATCTGTATGTGTGTACATCTACATTTTCTCCATCTAAGTCTTTTAGAAGAGGCTTCTCAGAGTCCATTGGTGTGCTTGCCACTTTTGAATCAGCAAATTGAAATTTTCTAAGTATCTCTGTAACATATTTGTCCTGAGAGATAAAGATTCCTTCATTTGATTGCTTAACTTGCAGACCCAAAAAGAATGTAAGTTCCCCCATAGAACTCATCTGAAACTTATCATGCATAAGTTTCTCAAACTCTAAACACACCTCCTTCCTTGTAGATCCAAAGATAATGTCATCCACATACACCTGCACTAACAGAAGATCCTTATTGTGTTGTTTGATGAAAAGTGTCTGATCAATCTTTCCTCTTTGAAATCCATTTTCTAATAAGTAGGAAGCAAGTGTTGCATACCAAGCTCTTGGTGCCTGATGAAGGCCATAAAGAGCTTTAACTACTTTGTACACTTTGTCTGGATGTTGTGGGTCAATGAAGCCTAGAGGTTGTGAAACATACACCCCTTCTTCAATTGTTCCATATAAGAATGCACTCTTGACATCCATTTGATAAACTGTGAAGCCTAAAAATGAAGCATAAGCTAAGAAAAGCCTAATTGCCTCAATCCTTGCTACTGGAGCATAAACCTCATCATAGTCTATTCCTTCTTGTTGTGTGTACCATTGGGCTACTAATCTAGCCTTATTTCGAATCACTATTCCCCTTTCATCCCTTTTATTCTTGAAAACCCATCTAGTGCCAATTACCTTTGCATCCTTAGGTAAATCAACTAGCACCCATACCTTCTGAATCTTAAACTGAAGAAGCTCCTCTTGCATAGCTTCTACCCAGCTTGAATTATCTAAGGCTTTCAGAATGTTCTTTGGTTCATCTTGTGAGAGAAAGCATACAAACAAGCAAGAGTTTGAAAACTCATGCTGCTTTGAAGCATAAAGGGCATCAAGAAGCCCTTGTTGGTCTGAAGACATCAGTTGTTGTCTTGTCTTCACACCTGATTGTACATCTCCAATCACATTATCTAGGGAGTGAACTTTGTGAATTCTTGTTTGTGGAGTAGAAGGAACTTGATAATTTGATGGAAGATTGTTGAAATCCACCTCATTATCTGAGAATTCTGCTTCTTTCATTTCTGAAGGGCCAGCAGTAGAATCATTTGGCCTAGCAGCAGAATCAGTAAGCCTAGCAGCAGGAACATTAAGCCTAACAGCAGAATCACCAGCAGAAACAATTTGTTGTTCCAGAGTTCCATCTTCTTTCCTTTCATCTTCAACACCTTCTTTAGCCTTGCCAGAAGAAGATTCATCAATTGTTGAAGTTGATTCCACACTTGTACTTGACCATATTGGCATCCAAACATGATCTTGGTTTGTCTCCTTTTCTAACCTTGCCTCATCTGTTGCTTGTGAACCTGAAAAATTATTAGTTTCTGCAACAACAGGCACATAATTTATTGATTTGGTTAGAGTTTCAAGATCAAATAGCCATTTTGGTCCTTGACCTTCTACATTGGATTTATCCTCTAAAAACTCCACATGTAGGTTTTCTTCTACAATCATAGTTCTTGTGTTGTATACTCTAAATGCTTTGCTATTAAGAGAATATCCAACAAAGAAACCTTCATCTACTTTACCATCGAATTTTCCTAAATGGTCTAAGGTATTGAGAATTGTCACATGACATCCAAAAGGTCTAAGAAATCCTATTACAGGAGTTCTACCTCTAAAAAGTTCATATGATGTCTTATTGTGAGGCTGTACAACTAAAACTCTATTTTGAACATAGCAAGCAGTGTTGACTGCTTCAGCCCAAAAAGTTATAGGTAGCTTAGAATAAGCTAACATAGTTCTAGCAGCTTCAATTAGTGTTCTATTCTTTCTTTCAACAACTCCATTCTGTTGTGGAGTTCTAGCAACACTAAATTCTCTCATAATACCTTTTTGTTTGCAGAAATCATCCATAACTCTATTCTTAAACTCTGTCCCATTATCACATCTAATGACTTTCACTTTCTTGTCTACTTGGTTTTCTATCTGTGTAATGAATGTCTTAAGGATGCTTGTAGTCTCATCCTTAGTAGATAGAAAGAAAACCCATGTAAATCTAGTATAGTCATCAATTATAACAAGACAATATCTCTTATGCATTATACTACTTACTGAAACAGGTCCAAATAAGTCCATATGCAGCATAAACAATGATTGATTGATAGAGTTAAAAATCTTGGGCTTACAAGTGGCTTTGTGTTGTTTGCCTTTAAGACAAGCAATGCATGTTTGATCATTTTCAAATCTTTTGTGAGGTAAACCTCTTACCAAACCATTCTTAACAATTTTATTTATGGTTTTGAAATTAATATGACCAAGCCTTCTTTTGCCATTTCATTGATTCATCCAATGTGGCCTTTGCAACAAGACAAGTTAAATTCTTTTTAGGAACAATGTTCTTCATGTCTACACTATACATATTGCCCTTTCTAGGAATTCTAAGAAGTACTTGACTTTCATCAGGCATCTTAAAATCAGGAGAAAGTACAAGACATTCAGTCTCACAGAAAAGAACATTGTTTTTTTTGTCACACATTTGTGAGACACTAAAAAGATTATAATTTAGCTCTTTTACATAGAACACATCTTCAAAATCTAAATTTCCAGTTTTAATGGTACCTTTACCGGAAATTTTGCCACCAACACCTCCTCCAAAGGTAACATAGCCTCCATCTATTGATTGAAAATCTGAGAGATAAGACTTGTTGCCTGTCATGTGCCTTGAACATCCACTATCTGAGTATCCTTGATCCTCTTGTTCATCATTTGAATGTTCCTGCACATAAATGAGAAGTATTAGTTTCTTTTGGGGACCCAAGCCATTACTGACTTGGATCTGCCTCTTGCGTCAATGTAATTTAATCTTTTAAGGATAGTTGATGCAACATTGGATTTTAGAATCCAACATGCTGAGGCCTTAACAACATTTGCCCTGTTTCCCTTAGCAGCAGAATGAACTGATTGCTTAGCAGCAGGAACTGCTAACTTTTCAGTTCTACCCTTTGGTTTCCAAACTTGTTTTTGAACCACTGCTTTTGTTTGAATGGGCCTTAGAACAGTCTTTGATGCATGTTTGAAAAATGTTTTTGCACCCTTAGCTGTTGATTTTGGGTTAACAGTCATAGATGGTCGAGCAGCAGGAACAATTAGTCTAGCAGCAAGAACCATTTGTCTACCAGCAGGATCAGTGTTTGAGATAGACTTGTTTGAGACTGTTCTGGGTTTTGTTCTATTAACACTTGAACTAGAGTGAAAGTGAGTTTTAGGTGTTTGCCTTTTGTGGTTCACTCTATTGTTTTCATACCCAGTTACCCAATGGTTGCAGAAAGCTGCAAGATGGTCAAAACTACCACATGTATAACAAGCTTTGTTATAAAAAGCAAAGTCATCACCTAATTGGTTAGACTTGAGGTTGTTCCAATTCCTTTGGTTACCTCTGGGCTTGTTGGTGGTTCTATATTGCTCACAATATCTAACTGGTTGCCTAACATGCTTAATGTTTGATTTAGGCTTAGCAGTATTGTGTTTGACTATCTTAGGAACACTTGTTCCTACTTTTTTAACCACTTCAGGTTTAGACATAACCTGTTCTTCTTCATCACTATCAGTTGTGCAATCCTCAACAACTATAGCATCTAATTTCTTAACAAAGGACACCTTGTCCTGATAAAGTAAAGTTTTATTTAAACTTTCACTTACTTTTTCTACCTTAAGACTCTCAGTAGTCTTAGAACCATATTCTATTATTGGTTCTTGAAACTCAGGTAAACCTGAATTCCCTAGGTCAATCCCTGAGGGTTTTGGGATGCCTCTATAAGGAGGTGGGACACTCTTATATCCTACTCCTGACTTAGCTCTATTAATCACCTGACATTCTACTATGTTGTGCACACCTCTAGAAGCATGTTCTAGTGCCTGTGTAGTCAAGTGAATGTTTTCATTTTCCTTTTTGACCCTATCTAAAGCTTCTCTCAAAAGCTTAATTTCAGCATCTCTAAAGAATATGTCCTGTCTTAGGAGAGCTTTGTCATCAGAAAAAGCTAATTCATTTTCTTTATAATGTGTGATTTGTTTCTCTAAAGTCTCTAATCCACACTTATAGTTTATAAAGTTTTGAAAAGTGCTGCTTAGCTCTTTCTTTTGATCATCATATTGTTTGATTAAAACCTGTAGAACATTAAGAGTAGTGCAAGTATTTGAACAAGCTTTATGATTTTGTACCTCAGTAGCAGAAAAAGCCATAAGTGCCATCTGAGCAGGAGTTTCTTCTTCATCTGCCATGAAGCTCCAATCAAAACCTAAGCCATCAATAGCTACCATAGCTTTTGGCTCAATAACCTCCTCTGTTTTGGATTTGCTTCCAAAACCTCTATTCTTGCTATCTTGCTACCTTGGTCTTCTGCACTCTCTTGAGAAATGACCCATCATGTGGCAGTTATAGCACTCTATCTTTGACTTATCAAAACCAGCAGCATCAGTGTTGCTGATTATGAGCTTCTTCCCCGTCTTGTGATAGAATTTCTTGGCTCTCATGCTAAGAAGAGAAATTTTTCATTTTAGATCCATTTCCTCCAGATCATCTTCATGGATCTCTTGGAGGTCTTCATAGGAGAGCATGGACCCATTATTCTGACTTGTAAGAAATGCACAACAAGTCTTTTCATCCAAAATATTTATGGTACTACTTGATGAACTAGCAGCACCAACATCATCAACAACTTTCACCTCTTCAATTGATTTTGAGGTACTAGGAGTTGACATAAATGCCTTGTTCTCAGTATTAGAACTAGTACCTCCATTCTTCTTCAAATCTTGCTCCACAATCTTGAAGTTGCTATATAAGTCCATCAGTTCCATGGTGTCTAGGTCTGGCTTGTTCTTCCAGACAACAACATGCATAGCCCACTCTTCTGGTAAGCTTCTCAGAAATTTTGAGTTTAAATCTTCTTGAAGCATTTCAATCCCAAGAATAGCAAGTTGGCTCACAATATTCTAAAGCCTATTAAACATGTGGTCAAGAGTTTCATTGTATGTAGAGGAGAAGTTTTCAAACTGCTGCTTGAGCAGTGTCTTGTGGGTTTTCTTGGTGGCTTCATTTCCACCATACCTTGCAATAATAGCTTCAAATAATGACTTGGCATCTTTGAACTTGCTGAAGTTTAGAAGCTGATCATTGGGAATGGTCATCATCAACATGCTTCTTGCCTTCAAGTCATTTTTCTTTTTATTCTATCTTCTGCAGATGTTGGCTTTGTCTACAGAGTTGACACCACTTTGCCTTCCACTGTTGATGTAGTGGTGGTAGGCTGGTAAGAGTCTCCATCTAAATGATTTCCTAAAGTGCATAATCTTGCACTTGGAAATATTGCTCTATCCTCAGCCTCCACATCTCAAACTCATTTTGTTTGAGCATGGGAATCTTCGCAGCAACATTTGTCTGAATAGATTCAACGTCCATTTCTTCAGCTTCTTCTTCTAAATCAATAATATCAGCCTTAGCTCTGATACCACTTGTGAGGATTCGACACACGGTTAAGGTGGTTAAACCTTTTGTACTTTGTGTGTATGATATATTGAGTCAATATGATTAAGTATGCGGAATCTACTTAATCACACTTAGAAGGTTATTTGTGTTATGGAAATGGAACGGTTGAGTTTGTTATATGACAAAGAACAATGAAAGATTAACACAAAACGATTCAATATTATTAATGATAATAATACGAGTGATCTTGAATTATCACTAGGGTTACAACCTTGAATCTTAAGTTTCTATGTTCTTGATATTGTTGTGTTTGTTCTAGTTCTAACAGTTATGAAAGTTCTAAGTGTTTTTACAATATCAACCAACTATTCGACACCTAATATCGAGTCTAAGATCTTCTTTTATAGTCCAAGAAGATCTTTACAATATTGCTTAAAGTCTAGTCGAACTACTTGCTAACTTATCTTGAGTGTGTCAGTACATAAGATACAACATGTATCTGTGTACACAACTTGTTAACTAAGCACATGGGGTAAGATATTATCTACCGTATATTGTTGACCAAAATATACATAATATCTTTTCATACTTATCCACTTAGCAGCAGCAATGTTTTAACACTAGCAGCAGAATCCTTCAGCAGCAGAATGTTAAGCCTAGTAGCAGAATCATTTATCGCTAGCAGCAGAATCAAATGTTCTAGCAGCAGGAACAAACATTACCAGCAGGAACCAAATGCACTAGCAGCAGAATCACACTTAGAGTATTTCTTTGAATAGAACCCGATATTAAACTTCTTGAATATTTAATTCCCAACACACTTTGTTTCCAGGTTGTTATCATATTTATTTTTTGTGATGATGGCTAGATGCATGTTTTTTTTTTACCTCGATCAAAGCTTTAAGATGAGTTGGGAAAGATGGGTATTTAATGCTTGTATGGGGAAGTGTAGGAAGATCCCTTTTGGGTTTATCCGCTATCTTTGGGATTTGACGCATCTCTTTTGTCTTTTTGACTGTAGATGGCGTCATCCTGACATTTCTTGAGCGGTGTGTTTGACTTGTCCATTTGACTATACATGACGTATGTGTTGACGTAAGCTGTACTCGCGTCTTTACAGGGTGATTGTCACGCGCCTCATTAAATGTGTATTGACCAATGGGCCTTTGCCAAGTGTAACTCACCGATTCGTTTTCTTTGCTTATAAATAGGGCTAGAAAGGTGGGAGGTTACAACTTGCAGCGATAAAGTTTTTTTTTTCACTTTCAATTTCTCACATCTTTTCCCAAACCCTAAAAACTTCCTCCAAAGAAATTTTTTCGTAGGTTTTTCTTTATATTTTTATGAAGGCCAATTATCTTTCTTTGTTTTAAGAAGAAACACTCCTTCGGTTTTTTCGTGGTGTAAGGTGAAAGTTAGTCGTGTTTATGGCAAAGATATTATTGCATGTATTAAATCCTTTACCTGCGTATGGGGGTTGGATGTGGAGAGGTTAACTCCTCTTCCATCCTTGTATAACGTTGCTATCCTTTGGGTGTATTTTTATCCCGGTGGAATATCACAAGTGATTGTTAGAATGAAAGTCGTGGATGGTCTTGCATATGAATTTCCATCATTTTCCTTTAAGCCCTATCAGGGTGATTTGATCATCCTGATGAGAAACTTAAGTGTTAGATCGTATACTCAAGGTGGGCTTGGCTACCTTGGGGTGAAACTTAAGTGTCTCACCATACGTCCAGGACCAGTTTGCTTGTTGGTCTTGGGTGATGTTCTTCAAGAATCTTCGAACGATGTTGTCTGGCATTCGCAGATCGGCTGTACAGATGCTTACAGGTCATTGGGGAGGGATGTTAGGAATAAGTTGTTTACTTGCTTCATCCCTGAGTTGATCTGGTATTCCTTGTACCTCTAATGTGCTTTTGAGGGTTTTTTTTTTTTTTTTTTTTTTTTTTTTTTTTTTTTTTTTTTTTTCTGTTTTAGTTAGCCTACTAACTTTTGTTTTTAATTTTTGGACTATCAGGTAGCATCGTACAACTGAACTGAGTAATCCATTTGTTGTAGTACTCCTAATGCGTGTCTTGGTTATTCTTGGGGAGTTATAAATTTGAAGTCATCTTTAAATCGGGTTGATAACTTCTTTCTAACAATCTCCTAGATTGGCTTAGTATCCGGCGATTCCTTAGTGTTTGGTTTAATGAACCGAATGTTTGGTTGCGGTTTTTGGCCTGCTGAGAACTGCAATAGGGAAGGAGTTTGAGCAGGGACGAGAGAGTATATCATGGAAAATTCTCCTCTGACTCCTCTGTATGCAACTTCTCATTCCCCTTGTTCTTCAGCTATTCCCATGAGGGGTGCTGTTTGTATTAGTTTTAAGAAGGTCTTGAGTCTGATGTTTTTAGATCATATTAGCTATTGTAAAACTTGTAGACGAATGTTCGTAATCCGTGATGTATCAGGATTATTTTCTAGAATGTACCAAGCATGTTTTGTCCTGCATTTTGTAATAGGGTCGTTTACCCTAATTTTATAATGAAATTAATTGTTCGTCAATTTACTATTTGTGTTTACCAGGTTTGTGTAAACCTGGGTTTTTAGTTAGGATGTTGTAATCCTGAACTCTTAATGAAATTAGCCATTCAGCCAATTTATTGTATGTGTTGTATTCCTATGCTTAGTGATCAGTTAAACATGAAGAATATGTAGTCTGGTTATGTGTAGCCTGATTGTTCAGTTGTTTTAAGTCTTTGCATACTTAAATAGTGTTTTTAACCGAGGATCTAATTTGACCCTGATTTTTGTGATAATAAGTACTTATATTTTGTGGTTCACATTATAACCAATAGAGTAAATTACATAAATGGTCCCTATGGTTTGTCAAAAATTTCACCTATCGTCCCTCAAACTTAAAAGTTGCATATATCGTCCCTATCGCCTCCAAAGAATAACACTCGTGGTCCTTTTTGGAGGTGATAAAAGGACCACGAGTGTTATTCTTTGGAGGCGATAGGGACGATATATGCAACTTTTATGTTTGAGGGACGATAGGTGAAATTTTCGACAAACCACATGGACCATTTATGTAATTTACTCTAACCAATAACTATCGACTAGCTATCTTTCAGCAACTCGCTCATGGCAAGTTGTGCATTTGTATACTTTAGAATAAGGCTTGCGCTATGAAATCTCATCTAAAATGTCGTCGGGTGTATTCCTTGCTTTTTGACCCGTAGGCATCTTTTTTTCATGAGCATGTTCATAAAGGCTAATTTACGTTCGAGTAAATGTTGCTTGTATGAGTAGTTGTATGTGACACTTTGTATGAAAAGTGATGGATTTGTCATTGCATATTTGAAAAAATAGTACAGATTAGCTATCCTAGCTGTTAGAAGCCTTCTTTAAAATGTTAAATAAAGTAGCAAGAAAGTTGCTTTGTTTCAGCGATCCACCTTAGATGTAACATCGTTTGAGGTTGGATGTGTGCCATGTTAGGGGAATGTCAAATCCACGTCTAAGTACAACGTCATACTTCGAAGAATAGCACTTCAGAAGCTTAGCATGGAAGTTTCAACCATCAGGTCCTTGGTAGAATCTCCAACAAGGGTAGGGGTCACTACAGCCAAAAAGCGACTACCCTGGCAAAGACGCAAGCCTCTGTGAGTGCCCTGGCATACGATCTGACTAGGTATGTGTTCGAAATTTGATCTAAGTGTAGGGTAGGGTGTATGTTACTTCTAGGGGAGGGGCTAGGAGAAAATGTCAGGGTGTCTTCTTGAATGCTATAACCAGGGTGGTTACTAGGTAGTGCCTTGACCTGATTGCTATATGTAAAGCAATGCGGAAAAGGATAAATAGGTTGAGATGTGTTTACCTGGGAACTAGCCAACCTTCTTGCTTTGTGAGTTACTCCCGATAAGTGGGCATGGTGTGGCCCGGACTGAGTGTTTGCCAATTCCTTTCCCTGACACCCTCTAGCGTTCTCTACGGCTCCCTGAACTTTGAATGCTTGAGACGTTCGTGGTTGTCGGGATGGCCTGAGAATATAATGTTTCTCAAGAGACCATGTAGGTTCCTTTCGGGGAAGTGACGTGTGCATGTTGACATGATTAACTGTTGCGTGCGCCTCCCTCAATTGTTTCTTTTTGTGGTTTCTAAATGACTAGTGTGTCTCTTTTTCGGGTATTTGTTGACTCTTCTCTATGTGAGGAGGGTTGGTCCACTCGGATAGGTCCGAGGTGGTGAGGTTGTGTCCGAAATTTGAGGGGGTTGTTCACAAGACATGTTTAGTTAAGAAACTTGTGCAAAAAGAAAAAAATATGTATAGATTTTTGAGTGAGAAATGAGTGAAAATACGTAAAAAGTTTTGAGAAATTTGCGGCTATTTCGTATCATGTCCCAACGGATGGCGCCATGTTTACGTATGGTATGTAAATCAGTTTAGAGATGGGATGAGAATGGTTTTGTTGTTTGGTTTCCCTTGTAGAACGGTAAGGACCCGATGAGATTGATAAGGATCAAGAAGTTCGGGTAACATTTAAACAAAAACCATACTTTACTGTTGTGAGGCAGTATTTGGTCAAGTGTGTGAAACTTGTGAAGTTGTATGTGTTACATTCTATTTATGGAAAGGCGAGTGAGGTTTAGAGATAAACCCTTAAGGGAACCATCATGACCGATGTAATTTGTAAGGGCATATGGAGTGGCAAGCGGCATGCATGAATTTATGGGGCATACCGCCGGCTACACCGCTGCCGGCTGTGAATTTATGCAAAAAAATTATGGTGGCCGGGTTCAATTGCCGGTGGTGATAAACTTGAAAACGTGGGCCCCCTTCCTTCAATTCGACTGTTTCATGCTTTGACCAAACAAAAAAAAGCCGTTGTGGCTAAAAATAAAAAATAAAAAATTTGTGAGGTATGAGAATTTATCGGGCGCCAGTGGATTAGGTTGGGAGGTATGAGAATTTATGAGAATGAGTTGGCTGAAGTTTATTGGCTGAATTTGAGAGATATGATAATTTTTTGGTAACCACTCCTTGTGCCCTAACAAGTATTGCGACAAAGTCACTGCCACCATTGGACCTCCAAGAAATCCTAGTTTCTTCATCTCATCCCCAAAAAAAACGTGGCCACTTTCTTATTAATCTGTTGTTATCATCACTTTTTTTCACAGGCAATCCTACTTCAATTCCTAGAGAACAAGTGCTCGCAGTGGGGGGCGAAGGTTGAGAGCTTAAATGACCATTATTGAAGGAGGAAATTTTGGAGTGATATAGTAGTATACGGGTCTAGGGGGAAAATCAAATAAAAAGATTAAGCCGATTATAAGATTGTGGTGAATTACGTATGAAGAACATTTTGCCATAAGCGTTGTAGTTGAAAATTGAAAGTCTCTTCGGTCTAAAATTTAAGTGTATGTATATTATTTGAAACTAGACAAATATTTATGCAATTGGGTTAGGGTAATACTCTAGTAACTTGATGGAATCCACAACTTGATGGAATCCACAACCGAATGAATGAAGAATGAAGTATGAAGTAGCCATCAATTAAAAGCAATGCAAAAAGAAAATCAAGCGGCCCCTCAGCCTTCGTAGGCTTTGTTGGACGTTTTCGAACTTTAATAACATGAGTTTGTCGTTTTTATACCTTCGTTGTACCATAAAAAACATGTTCAATCTGGTGTTCATCGATGATCGAACAAAAATATGATCTCACATTGTTATCTCATTAGAAATTTGGTTTTTCAGATATATGGCTACATCAACCTATAACGTTTCTTCATTAAATAGTTCTAAGCCCCAAATGTCACCTTTATAAATTAATTAGTAAAAAAAATTAAAAAAATAAGAAATTACTTTTAAAAAAGCAATAACATGTTGTATCCATCTTGAGAAGTTTTAAGAAGAGTTACATTTGTATAAATCCCATGGGATATACACACAGAGCAAATACCCAATAATGCATGTATTAAGATGGTTACAGCCAAAATTAATCTCATAAAGCCCAGCACCTCTCTATGAGTGTGGAACAACATAATTGCTGATAAAATAATTTCTCAGCTGTTCAAACCAATCGATCATCTATTGAAAATTTCCCTGGAATAGCCTCTCTCTCGCCATTTTTGCCTGCACAGATTAACCAGACTCATTAAACCAACCTCACCACTTTAGTATGGTAATATATGCACAAGTGTATTATGCTTTCATAGCCAAACAATGTATTGATTATTTAATTAATTATTAATTATTTATTTTTATTTATTTATTTTTTATTATATACTCCCTCCATCCATATTAAGTGTCCACTTTCAAAATACACAAAGTTTTAGAAAATTCACTAACTACACTCTCCACCAATCAAATATCATTTTTACCACTAAAGTCTCATCTCATTGGTTGGAATACAATATAGACATTTAATTTGGGACATCCCAAGATTCCATTGTGAACACTTAATATTGGACGGAGGGAGTATATATATATATATATATATATATATATATATATATATATATATATATATATATATATATATTTTTTTTTATATTTTTTTTTTTTTTTCTTTTTCTTTTCACGAACCATGAGCCGTGCTCAAACACATCCTCGGGTATAGGTTACTCGGTCTATATCCAAAAATATTAAAAATGGTACAAGAGAGCTTGTCCTAATATAGGCCAAACATGACTATATTTTAATGTTCTTCATATTTTTTTCCCATGTGTACTATTTGTTGCAAAGGTAAATATGGTTATCAAATAAGAGCATATATACAAAGTTCATAACATATAGGTTCGACCTTGAAGTTATGAAGATGTTCCTTTTTTTTCTTTTTAAAAAGGCATTAGTTTTTGTAAAAAGAAATCAAAGTAGATGAAGGTAGGACATATATACCTGCTTTTCATAATTTGTACAAATTGTTACTACTGAAAGTAGAATAACTTGTATTGTACAACCGAAAAGTATTCCAATCCACAGTCCCTCTCCTCTTAGTGAGGTATAAAAGCCCAATAAAATAGCAACCGGGATTCCAAAAAGATAGTAAGCAGCAAGATTCGCGTATGCCCCTATACGTTGCCATCCCACGCCCCTCGCAATACCTAAGTCATCAACAAACAGAAAACCGTCATATATATGTGAATTAAAAACATAAATACAAAAAAAAAAAAAAAAAAAAAAAATAGAGGATGAGAGGATGTCTTATAACCTGAAAGTGTTCCTTGTAGACTATCCATTACAATGTTTAAGCAGAGAAAAGGGGCTATTTTAGTAACATAATTGACAACTTCCTTCTCGTTCGTGAAAATGAATCCAAAAATATGTCTACTAGCAAAAACTGCAGTGCTGACTATAACTGTCTCAGCAACTGTTAGGATCATGATGGCTAGGACAGCTACACGAGCCCCTTCTGGATTCCCTGCTCCTAGCTCATTCGAGACTCTAGTGCTGAAAAAAAAAAGTAGATACATTACCACAATTGGCATATTAGTCTTGCACGTACTATTGCATACATAAAGATTTTTGCATGATTACTGATTAAGATGAATTAGAACAAACCTAACACCAGCGGCAAATCCAAATGGTATGGCATAGAGCGTGACAATAGTGTTGAGACTGTTCAAGAAATGCATAAGAAAAGAAAAGTTGATACTTTTCAAACATGAATTTTGTATATAGGTGAAAAATCATGAAATAGTCTCATCTTTTTATAGATACCATACCATATAGCCAGAACTGAAGTTTCGAGCTCGGGATTTGGCAGAAGCCCAGAAAGCAATACAAGAAACTCGTATGACCATAATTCGAGGCTGAAAATGTTAGGATGTATGCATGACAAATGTCAGATATTCATACAATTCGCAATGAAAATTTTCATTTATCCCATTTTAGTCATTTTACTTTATTTTCGTACACCTTAGTTATTATAAATGGTTTCCTCTCCCGTCTAAATCATTTTTTACCAGAAGTCTTATTAAATTTGTTAACATTGGCCAAAGTCAAACGAGAAACAAAGACATATTTTATTGGCCCAGGTATACAAAAGATACAGTGAAGTAAATGGAATGGGCACTTTGTTAAATCGTTTAAGATCGTTGGCATTAAGGAAAAGACAAGGTTACCAAATCATGACAGCAGACGGGATAGCAAAGCTAAAAAACTGTCTCATCCCATAAAACACTTCAACTGAGATTAGCGAACGGGTTTTTGCACATGAAGGAGAATACATCATGTAAAATAAAAGAAATATAGCATTTGACCACATAGCAACCCCTATAGATATTGCTGCTCCAATATTCCCCAAACTAGTTTTATACACAAGGGCCCAACAAAGAGGAATGTGTAGGCATAAAGCAACAGCTGAGCTGGCAAGCATGGGCAATAGCATGCTCTGCATTTGAAAATATCGAACAAGTGGTTGCAGAATTGCATAAGCGAAGAGTGCTGGGATAAGGTAAGTAATGAATTTTCCAGCTTCATGTGAAATCGAAGGGCTTTGACCCACAAAAGTGAGTATTGTTTCGGTATATTTCCAAAAGATAGAAAGAGGAATGCAAACAATTAAAAGAGACAACATAGCAGTGTAAATTTGATTTCCAAATTTTTTATACTGCTGAGCTCCGTAAGCTTGTCCACAAAAAGTTTCGAGTGCACTAGACATCCCCATCTGTTAGATAAAAATTCCAAGTTATATTATGCATTCCAAAGTCCGAAAGTTGATTATAGTTAGTGAGATAACTGTAGGAGCATAATATATACTCCGTATGCTTTTGTTTACATATTAACCCGCGGTTATCGGATATTAATTAGTCCAACATGTAGGTCATCACATTCATCATTTCTTAATGACGGAGCAGCAGTAAATTATAAAGTGTAGTTATCAGGGGTCTAGAAGTTAAACTCGTTTAATCTTAATGAGATCCAATTATGCGAATATGTCAGTGTTATATTAAATATGCATATGGAAGAAAGAATAACTGCAACATGACAGACAAAGAAATGAATTTGTAAACATCAAAAACAAAATTTGTCAACAAGTGCCTGAGTAGTACAAACTTGACTACATCTTTAACATTATACTTTAAGCATCTCTTATAAGCTACCAACTTGCTCTCAAGGAGTCAGAATATTGTTAGTTTTTATTTATTTTTCTTATAAAATGACTTCAAGGGTTCTTATATCAATGAAGGTT
Organism: Artemisia tridentata subsp. tridentata; assembly: GCA_021014915.2. Lineage (NCBI taxonomy): Eukaryota > Viridiplantae > Streptophyta > Magnoliopsida > Asterales > Asteraceae > Artemisia > Artemisia tridentata. The sequence continues at coordinate 241,134,768 of CP139509.1, read as the reverse complement.
ACATATGAATGAAAATAGGTCTCAATCATGAATCATCTAAAATTAACTCCAACTTTCAATTATGCATAACATTTTCTGAGAATGTACTACAAAAATAAAGTACATGTGCCCTGAGTATGCAAAGCCATAAGTACAAAATTTAGACCACAGGATTTCATCCAAAACTTAAGAGCTTATGTTTCTATACATACTCGTATACAAAAAGCAAAATCACATAAAAAGCTAGCTAATCATGCGCACTACAAAGATTGATAGCCTAACCATTAATAGGAGTGATAGTTTAGGATCATGAAACATCCTAATGCTAAACTCTTTTTGATTCTGGTTTTGGTACAAAGAGATATCACAAAGTGGATGTACTCTTCCAACAACCATATAGATTAACAATACAAAGTGGTTTTGATCGAAAATGGGGCAAAAAAGATCCAATAAAACATCACAATAAACCGAATGTAAATTAAAAAAGCATCAATGCGAAAAATATCATAGCTATATAAACCCTACGTTGGCGACTTGGATAGCATTTTGAATACAAATAAATTGAATAGCGGGTGTTCTGGATTGTTTATTATAAAATGTTTGTCTGCTCATTGCACTTTGACATCGTAGATAGTAAATTTTGAGGCTGTTTGTGATTGTTTTTTTTTGAAAGGCAGGCTGTTTGTGATTGTTATTGAGACAGAGTCACAACCGCCATTGGACCAGCAACAAATCCTAGTTTCTTCATCTCTTCCACTAATACACGACATGTTACTTGTCTGTTATTATTCCTTTCCTTTAAAAGTAATCCTTCTTCCATGGGATGAAGTTGTTGGGACTTGAGATGAGTAGCTGACTACTATTATGGAAGGAGAGTCTATTACTATGATATTTTGATAATTATAGTCTTATAGGGTCATTATGTAGTATGCTTGTGTAGGGAGTTAGGTGGGTACAAGGGGTGAGCCGAAATCGCCCCGACAACCAAACAAAAATAGAATAAAAATAATGATTCAGTTATTAACTTTTAAAAAGGTATCGAGTGTCATACTTAAGCTAACGTCCCAAAAAGTGACCAAAATACCCCTTGACTCGTCAGCATAAGTATTATATTGACACCATACTAATATACCCCTTGGCTAGATATATTTGATGATGCCTTCGATCTTTTACTTTTATCTTTGGTTGTTATGAAATGTAAACTAAACGGAAAACAAGGTACGGTACGCATTTTCTTTTTCGAGGAAAACGAGAATTAATCTTCTATTGTTTACTTACTTTGGATAATAATAATCTGATACAATCTAAATATCCAAACTAACTTCTAGTTTCTTAGGGAATTTTCAGTTTCAATTTTGGAGTGTGCGAATGTCCTATCACATAAACAAAATAAATAGTGACCAGTATATCATCCAATTAAACAACAATTACCTCTATCTTGAAATAGTCGAAAACAACACAAGTTACAAAATGATGGTAGCCAAAAACAGGTACAAAGAGATATGCACCTTAACTGCTCTAAGAGCTAGAAGCGGGATGGGGCTGTTGGAGTTTGCTAACAGTTAAATCCAGTAACGAGCCAAAAATTCCATATAGGTTTGGTACAATTCATATATAGAAGCTACATAGAGTAAATTGAGCAAGGTCTTCTGTGTAAGAATTTCTGCAAAATGGCTTCAGTTCAGTATATCCTCCGTTGAACATTCTTCCTCAAATAATCTCTCCCTAGCCTTGGTTGCCTGAACCATTAAGTACTCATCAGAAACCCAATCTCATCAATTAGCATAACGTAAACAAGCAGGTGATAATTTTGACCCATTTACTTGTGAATGGGTTGACTCAGATTATACAAACAGGTTAAATAATTGGTAAAGTCAAAAGGTTTGGCTAAGCAAATGTGTTAAATGGATCTAAGGGCATGAAAGTTATTTACATTGCATATAACCTCCACCACTTTCTAGAAAACAAGATTGTTATTGTCATAATACAGGTTTTACATGGTTAACACAAATTTAGCATACATAAACATGGAAAGTTTTGGACACATAAGTGTTTAGGGTCAGCCTAAAAGACATGCACCAAAAACTCATACGTTATGACGTATCGTAATAATATAGTTTATGTAATCCTAAAAGAGAGTATACGCTAAAGATTTTGGTAAAGCCCGAGTTTCCCGAGCTTGACTATCTAAAACCAAGCCCAAACCCGTCAAACTTTTTAATGAGTTTGCTTTGAGCTAAACAAACTAAGGTATTCCCGGTTTAAGTTCTTCCCCATTCCCTAGCCATTTTATTTATATATCTTCTTTTCTTCTTGTAATAGTTCGTCATTATAAGAAAAAGTACACCAAAAGAAGACAAAAGCAGATTGAGATAGGGCATACCTGTTTTTCATAATTTGTGCAAATGGTAACGGCTGAAAGTAGAACAACTTGTATCGTGGCGCCGACTAGTATTCCAATCCACAACCCTTCTCCTCTTAGTGAGGTGCAGAAGCCCAAAAAAGCAGCAACAGGGATTCCAACAAGATAAAATGCAGCAAGATTCGCGTATGCCCCTATATGTTGCCATCCCACACCCCTTGCAACACCTATTTTATCAATAAACAACCACCCTTCATTATTAATGCAGTAAAACACACACAAACATGCAACAAGATTGGATGAAATCAGCATATAGTAAGGATCAGAGGAGGCCTTGCAACCTGAAAGTGTTCCCTGTAGACTATCCATAATGATGTTTACACATAGAAGAGGTGCTATTTTTGTGACATAATCGACAACTTCCTTCTCATTTGTGAAAATGTATCCAAAAATGCGCCTATTGACAAAAACGATCATGCTGACTATAGATGTCTCAACAACTGCAAGGATCATGATGGCATTGACTGCTACACGAGCCCCTTTTGGATTCCCTGCCCCGAGTTCATTTGAGACTCTTGTGCTGGAACGATATGACACACCACCATAAGCATATTAATCATGCATGCACAACTACGAGTAGATGAAAGTAAGGCAATGTCATCATGAGATTTTTAACAAACCTAACACCAGCAGCAAATCCATATGGTATAGCATAGAGTGTAGCAATAGTATTGAGACTGTCGAAGAAATACACAAATAAAAATCATTACTTATTATATCTAAAACATGAGTTCACAGTAGGATATAAGTTACTATAAAGGAAAGGGTGGTAAAATTTTGTAGATACCATACCAGATTGAAAGAACTGAAGTTTCAAGCTCAGGATTTGGCAGAAGCCCAGAAAGCAATATGAGGAACTCATATGACCACCATTCAAGGCTGCAGAAGTTAGGACACATCTAAAACTTTAGAATCGGAAAAAAAAATTCAACTAAGTAAATATGAATTTTTTTGCAAGGAGAGATGGAATTACCAAATCATGACAGCTGACGGTATACCAAAGCTGAAGAATTGTCTCATCCCATGAAACACATCAATTGAGAATGGAGAACGGGTTTTTGCACACGAAGGAGAATACATCATGTAAAATAAGAGGAAGACAGCATTTGACCACATAGCAACGCTCATAGATATTGCTGCTCCAACATTCCCCAATCCAGTTTTATACACAAGGGCCCAGCAAAGGGGTATGTGCAGACAAAGAGCAACTGCTGAGCTGGCAAGCATCGGCAATAGCATGCTTTGCATTTGGAAATATCGAACAAGTGGTTGAAGAATTGCAGAAGCAAAGAGTGCAGGGATAAGGTAAGTGATGAATTTCCCAGCTTCATATGAAATCGAAGGGCTTTGACCAACAAGAACGAGTAGTGTTCCGGTATATTTCCAGAAGATAGCAAGAGGAATGCAAACAATTAAAAGAGAAACCATAGCAGTGTAAGTCTGTGTTCCAATTTTTTTGTATTGTTGAGCTCCATAAGCCTGTCCACATAGTGTTTCCAGTGCACTAGACATACCCAACTGTCAAAAGTCAAAACAACTCAAAATAAATATTTTGATTAAACAATCCAATGTAATCAATTATACATTCTATTGTGCAGTATCTGCAAGATGAAGAATCATTTTGCCATGCATGGTAAACAATAATGTTTAATGTGTCAAGCATACTCAAGGATCAGATTAGAAGTGCATTGGGTCAAAACAATCTCATGAGGATTCTATGAACTAGGAGCAATCTATTAAAGTCAAAAAGTTCGACCAGTTTTGATATCTCTTTAGTAGTGTCATTTTCTTTAAAGACATAGAACCACACTTGAACTGTGAAACTTCACTCGTTAAGGCGGTAACATACAAATGGTAATTCACTAACCAACGTAAAAGGTATTGTTCAGAAATCATGATGTATAGGTTAACAAACGGAAGCTTAACCACTAGATTACATTAAGAATCGGCCTCAAATAATTTTTTTGGCATGCAGATAGTAAAACATCAACACAACATATGTTACAACAAAATACAACATTGAATTATTGTGAGCCAAAAATTATTTTATTGTGTGCAAATCACCTCCCAAACATAAACAAACAGACAATAAGGGTGGGTTTAGTTGGGGGAAAACACCCTTGTTTTACACAAAATGTTTTGTGAAAAACAAATAAAACAAAGATCGCGTTCAAATAAACGTTTTCCAACAAAATGTTTTGCAAAACACAAAATCCACTATTTCCTAACTTAACAAAGAAAATTACAAAACAAATTTTAGTTGTTTTCCTTTGTAACCCAGAACTCTCCCTCCCCTTCTTCAAAATAAAAAATACAAACATCAACTAAACGCGTTTTCCATATTTTCAAGTGTTTTGTGGAAATAAATTTCCCTTCCAAAATTTTTACAAAACTAGAGATAGAAAACAAGAGAATTTTTTCTCCAAATAAACGCACCCTAGTGTCAGTTTTTTAATTTTTTTTGTTTCAAATGTTCATTTCTTACTTTAAATTAGATCAATTCTAAAAAATGATATATTTGGCCTTATGGGCCATAGACCTTATGCTAATTTCACTGGGCATCAGACAAAGATACACTACTAGCCAAAAATTGTATATATGGTGGTAAATATTTAAAAATATAATTTAAACACAATAATGCACAAAAGAAAATTTTTTAATCTGTATTATGGGTGTGTTGACTTTAGAATTGGGAAAAATGATTTTGTTTGTTCAAAAAAAATAATAATAATAATAATTGGGAAAAGGACAAGAGGATTATAACAGACAATTAAATGCATTTCCTAGAAACAACAGAGACATAATTTGTCAACAAGTAACTGATCAATCCAAATTTGACTACTTCCTCTCACCAATGAGGATTATAAGACAAAAATTTTGTGTCCTAATCAGAAAACATTTGACAGTGACACAGATATGTTTTCTCTTTCATGAGAGAAATGGCATCCAAAACCATAACAAAGTTTCAGTATTTTGCCTACCACTGATTCACTGAAGAGAAAAATGAAGGGATGCTTGTGTTCTAAATTCATAGCAATTTTAATACATGTTCCGTTCTATCACCATAATTCTTTTTAGCTAAGGAGTATTAGGGGGTGTTTCTTTTTACGGTTAGCTATGGAAGAAAAGTGAGCTCTTCTCAAGTTTAAATTTTAAAGAATGGAAGGGGATGAGATGGGAAGAGAGATGGGAAGAGCAAAATAAGAGATGACATAATGAAGAAAGTGATTATTTATTTTTGCGTTCTTGAGTTTATTTTTTAAGTAGCAAGGAAAGAATATGAAGATACACAAATTACCGATATACCCTCAAAACTATGTAGATTAATTAATTAATTTTTGCACAAGATGAGAAACAAACTGCTATATGCTACTATATACATGCTTAAAAGTATATGTATTAACAATCACATTTCTCATCATAAAATCAATCATGCTTTAAGTAACAATTAATTGAAAACGCAATGCATAGTGATAACAATTAATAACTGAAAATATGAAAGGTAACACAATCATTGGTTTACTTTGAGATAAATGAAACGCAATGCATAAATGAAACTGAAAAAATGAAACGCAATGCATAGTGATAACAATCATTGGTCATTTACTTTGAGATCAATTTCATCTCACAATCATTGGTTTTAGACAAAAAAATAAACTAAATAAAAAAGTTTGATATTTGTGAGAAACTAGAAGGGGGGTTGAATAGTTTACCGGTTTAAAATTCTTTTAAAAATCTTGTTTTAAAAGTTAGCTATTGGAAACTTTGATTCGAACTCTATGTGTAACCAATCAACACCAATATGAACTACACACTAAGCTAAGTAATAATAACAAATAAAAGTAAAGAGTAGAGTTGGAAAGATCGAACCGAGACAGAGGATTTATAGTGGTTCGGCTACGAAGCTCTTCTTCGCCCTACTCCACTCCCCGAAGATCGAACCGTACACGTCGCTTATCCTATTACCGACACTAAGCTAAATGTCGAGTGCTAATCTTAGCTAGCACCAATCTACCAAGGTCCACGTGACCAAACACTCAAGCCCAGTGGCTTCAAGAGATCACCAAGATCTCAACACGATCACAATGATCAACACTCACTTCACTCTACTCAACTAACACTAATCTATCGACCCTTGATCTTCTTGATCAATCACACAAGCCCAATGGCTATAAGAGATGTTCACTATCTCTATAGATCACACTTGATCTTCACTCTCACTCACAAAAGATAAGAAAGCTTGATGTATGCAAAGATACAACAAGGTTGTAACAAGTGTTACAAAAACCTAACAACTATAACTCTTGTATCTTCTTGAATACTTGAGTTCTTCTCTTGCTAATGAAGAGGGATGACAACACCTTGTATCTACTTGGATACTTGTGTTCTTCTCTTGCTAGTGAAGAGGTATGAAGAGGATCACTTGAAGGATGATTGGATCACTCTTGAAACAAAGAAAACTAATCTAAAGAAGTGAAAGGTTTGAGAGGATTAAGCTAGGGGATTTTTCTGTGTGTGAAGGGTGCCTAAAACTGTGAAAGGGGTTGATATTTATAGGCAAGAAAAATCTGAACGTTACAGAAAAAATGGTACGGACGGCTCCGTTAAATACCTCACGGCTCCATTAAATTTAACGGAACCGTGGAGCCGTCGTAGACTAGGACACTCCAAATTTTGTCTTTTCTGGTGAAAACTTATTTGGGGAAGGTTGGAGCTGATTTTGGGGGGAAAAATAGCTGTTATGATTTTCAAACTAATTTTTTCATTAAAACATTTCTTAATAATTCAAAACTAATTTGTCATGTGTATTTTTGAAAAAATGTTTTGTCCCATTTAAAATGTGAATTTTCAAAACATAAATTCACTTCTTTGATTACTAGTTCAAGTTGTAACTTTGTTCAAGAGTGATTTGCGTAGAAACGGGATCTTCCGATTAAAGACTTGTTTACGTTGATTTTAACGTATCGTGATTTCACATTTTGTCATCCTCAAAACGTGAAGTAATCGAAAGATATAAATAACGTTTTTAGAACATTATTTGCATCAACAATATTGATTAAAATACATAGCTGCCAAAATCGGTCTCGGTGTGAAAATAAGACATAAACAAATGGAGCTGTAATTGACTGATCGTGATTCGTGAATGATAAATGAGGATATAATAGTAATTTAATAAAAGCTCATGTAGTTAGTTACCCACTTCCCCCTCCAAAATCGGTCTCGGTGTGAAAATAAGACATAAACAAATGGAGCTGTAATTGACTGATCGTGATTCGTGAATGATAAATGAGGATATAATAGTAATTTAATAAAAGCTCATGTAGTTAGTTACCCACTTCCCCCTCCTAATCATCCCAATTTTGGGAGGAACACATATACACAAAAAAACCCATACATTCCCTTCCTCCCACCTTTCCGTACTTTACCTTTCCCTCTTAAAAAAAACTTAAGAACACCTTTTTTTTCAATTTCCCTTCCCATCCCTTACATTTTCATTTAAAAGAAGAAAAGTTATCCCCTCCCCATTAATTGGTAATAAGAGACATATACCCACTTGTATTTATAAACCACTTAATGTGAAAAAAAAAAAAAAAAAAAAAAAAAAAAAACCCACTTATTTCCACTAACGGCTCTATAATCTATATCACAAAGGCATAAAATGCGATCCTCTCCCCATCTAGAGCCACTAACAGACATGAGCCAACATGTGACCCACATATATTTATTTGGCTCTGAATCTGGAAAAAAAGGGCAAATGACAAAAAAAATGCATCGAACTTGACACTTTTTGTGATTATGTGTAGCCAACTATTTTTTTTTCATTGTAACACAAAACTTTTGAATTTTTGTCATTGTAACACAAAACTTGACACTTTTTGTTATTGTATGTATCCACGTCAGCTAAACGGCACATCGTTAATCCTTTACACTAACGACCGTTAGTAAATAATTTAAAATTCCGTTTTCTTACGTTTTTATACATTTTCATACGTTTTCGTCCCTTTTTTTACGTTTTCGTCCGTTTTTACACGTTTTCGTCCGTTTTCTTACATTCTCATCCGTTTTTATACGTTTTTGTCCGTTTTTACGCGTTTTTGTCCGTTTTTATTCATTTTCGTCCGTTTTCTTATGTTTTCGTCTGTTTTTACAGTTTTTCGTCCGTTTTTATATGACTCCGTTTGTTTTACACGTTTTCATCCGTTTTTATACAAACGGACGAAAATGGTCAAAAACTTATAAAAACGAACGAAAACGTGTAAAAACATACGGAATCATATAAAAACGGATGAAAACGTATAAAAACGGACGAAAACGTGTAAAAACAGAAGAAAACGGACGAAAATGAATAAAAACGGACAAAAACGCGTAAAAACGGACAAAAACGTATAAAACGGATGAAAATGTAAGAAAACGGATGAAAACATGTAAAAACAGACAAAACGTAAAAAAAAGACGAAAACGGATGAAAATGTATAAAAACGTAAGAAAACGGAATTTTAAGTTATTTACTAACGGCCGTTAGTGTAAAGGACTAATGATGTGACGTTTAGCTGACGTGGATACATACAATAACAAAAAGTGTCAAGTTTTGTGTTACAATGACAAAAATTCAAAAGTTTTGTATTACAATGAAAAAAAAAATAGTTGGCTACACACAATCACAAAAAATGTCAAGTTCGATGCATTTTTTTATCATTTGCAGAAAAAAAAAAAAAAAAAAAGAAAAAAAAAAAAAGAAACGCTGCCTAAGACGAGGCCATACTTTATTAGTATTATCATAACTTACATAATAAGCATTATAAATAGTGTACCGAACAAACTTGCACCATAACTCCTCAATTTTCATATCTTGAAATTATCAGCTGCTAACCAAGAAAACAAATAGAACCACAAAAAAATCATAATATTCGACCACACAACTTATGTCTTCACCTCTACTAAGGAAGCAACTTTGAACATCCCTCGGAAGGACTACTATTGGAACACAACCTTTATAAAACCAGCATTCTAAGCAAAATATATATCTAACAGCTAGTTCAGCATAAGTATTATAATTACTGTTCAAATTAGGTCCTACATTAGAACTTCAAAAATACTATTATTCCCTCCATCTTTAGAATCTGGATGGAATGTAATGACGATTGAATACAACTTAACTAAAATGTGTATCTTAAATTAAGGGTGCGCTTGGTTCAAAGAGGGGAATGAGAATAGCAAAGGTAAAGGGAATAAAATGGAATATAAAAGAATGAAATGGAGATTATCATTATATTTGATAGTCTTTGGTTTAAGAAAAGCACATTAACCTCCAAAGTGGTGGTAGTGGTGGTGGTACTGGTACTGGTGGTGGTGGCTACTGCTGCTGCTGGCTGCTGGTGGTGGGTAATCATTACCTTACCTCCCAATTTACTGAGTAATGACCTATTACCCACTATTAAGCAATGATTGCATTCCTTACTCCTAATCAAGCATGTTTATTTATTACCTTTCCCATTCTCTACCGTCCAATACCCCAACCAAGCACTCCTAATAATTTTCCCTTTGGAACATGAAAATTTAGGGGGCGCTTGGTGTAGGGTAATATGAGCTAATCAAAGGGAAAGGTAATGAATAAAGGTGGTTGGTGTGGGGGAATGCAATGACCCATTACCCAGTAGTGGGTAATGGGGCATTACCCACTAAATTGGGGGGATTGATTAATGCATTGCATTGCATTCCTTTTGCATTCCCTTTGCATTGAACCAAGCGGGCCCTTTGGAACATGAAAATTTAGTAAATCTACCTCTTACATAGAGCAGATCGAATATTATATATGGTCTCTGCAGAGCAAAATACTGAATTAGCAAATTAAAGATTCCATATAAAACGAGATATACGAGAAAATGTTAGGTTGTCCTAAGCCGTCCTTGCCCAATCCTTCTTCACCGCATACCATTGTACTCATGATAAACTATTGTAATTAAGGCATCATTATTAATTTCTTCCCTTTCTAATTCAAAGCAGAGAGCCAAATAGCTCTTTTTAACATATTTTGGTGCTATTCCATATATTCACTAACAACTTTATTCTATATTGCTTACCTTAGCAGTTAGCACTTATTGTCATCATCATCATCGTTTTCCAAAAAAATATAAAATCGTAGTAATAATAATTCCAATTTTACTAATTGTTGCTAATTAACATTTGGAAGGATATCACTACCACCAATCCTTTGAAATCAGAAACAGATATGAACATTAAAAATTATTATCAACTCTTTATTTCATTCCTAGCAATACTGATTCCATATACTTAATACTTCCTTTTCTTTCATAAGAATTAAAGAATGTAAACTATTGAACAAATAACCAAAAATTTTATCAAACTTGAGCCTAGAAAAAGTACCAAAATGCAAACAGTTTACATTTAACAAATTAATAACGCCATACACGATACTAATTCAACTACATAGAGCATGTTTGGCGCGCAAGCTTATGAGGTAGAAAAATAAGCTACTTTGAAAATAAGTTTTGTTTCGCTGACAAAGACTATGAGAGGTTCCAGAAATATAATCTCCTATAAGCTTCAAAAGTGTAATCCTACTTTGAGTAACTTATTAAAAAAAAAAAAAAAAAAAAAAAAAAAAGAAAAAAAAAAAAAATCTCCAGTTTCAGCTAGTTTTGGCCAACATACATTTAATCCTAAAGCTTAACCATCCTATCAATATACGATTAGCTCAAAATAGACACACATACACAATTCAAATTCATCTACAGCTAATTCAAAAACTATCCTATCAATATAAACATTTTGTACATGCCAGTTATCAACGTTTTGCAAATAAACAAATAGACGAAAACACGAACACACACACAAAATATGTGTGTTTAAAGAGATATAGAGAACTAACAGTCAAACTGAATCCGGTAACGCCAGATAGCGAAATAGCAATAGAAGTACTGGACAGCGCAAGCTCGCCAAGATGTCCAACCATCATAACCGATATAACTTGTAACAAATACTGCGAAAGAGTGACCGCAACCATCGGACCAGCTATATATCCTAGTTTCTTCATTTCTTCCACTAACACACTACATCCTATCCTCGTCGTTATTAATCTGTTATTAATTATTATTGTTATCATTTCTTGAATTTGTAAGGAGTCCTTCTTCCATGACGTACGTCTCGAACCGTCTCGTGGTCGATGTGACGATGTTTTCGACCGGCAAACGGAATTAGAGGTTTGTTTGTTGTTATGTAGGTGATGTGAGTGTTTTGGTCTGGATGATGGGATCTGTTTTATAGCGGGAGGATTGGGGGTGTTTTTGTAATTTTGTAAGGTGGGAAAATGTGTGTTTGATAACGGGCTGGTTTTGTCACTTTGTAAAACAGAAAAAAAGAATTTGAATTTAGTAACGGGGTAATGGATAAAATATTCCCAGTCCGGATTATTTGCAAAAGCGGTTATTTTAACAAATTAAGATGTATGCGATATAACATAGTGTTGTGTATATGGCTGGAGTACACGTGCCAGACGACAAGTGTCTACACGTGTTCGAAGAACATTGTCAAAAGGAACATATGTCGGACGACCACAATGGAAGAAGAACACTCTTTTACCCGGAAAATTCTTTTACTAAACAGTCCGTACCAAGGATCGTACTCAAGCCACCTAACTCGGATATTGTGGGATATTGCCCCCCACGTGGCAACTAGACTAGGCATAGCTCGGCTCGCTCCATCCTTATACCCAACCTCATTCAATAGTCAACTAACTAATTCACACGCATTTACTCTCGCATTTATTACTTAGCCATTCGGCCTATACCCATTACTTACTCTCACGCCGGAGCTTGGTCATGAGATCAAACCCAAGACGAGGCTAACGCGTGTCTGTCATCTGTGTAGGTGCTCGAAGGACATCATTCGCTTAGTCCGAAGAAACCTACACGTGCTTAAGCCGAGGAGCAGTTATTTACTTTTACAAATTGACACCATCCGTGGGGCATGTTATTTAATCTACTAGAGCTCTAGAATGATGGTTCCTACCTCATATTCTGATCCACAGACTCCGCTCGACAATGTCGGATGAGGTGGAGGGAACACCTCAGACTCACCTAGTACGCAAGACCTTATCCAGGGTCACCTTTATACCCTTCGGACCCTTTTGAAAGAACACAACGAGAAGAACATTGACTTGAAAACTATGTTACGTTTAGATTTTGTTGATGATACCTTATTCACAACAGGTGGTCGGAACAACAATGCGACCGAAGGTTCGAAGGAAGACGACCTTCAAAAACCATTCAAAGAATCTTTGAGGTCGCCGTTCACAAAAAGAATCATTGAGTTCTCATCCCCAAAACACATAATGCCAACGATTGTGAAAATCTATGTTGTATCGACAAATCCGAATGATCACATCAATAGACTTGTTGGGGCAGCAAACTATGGGGAATGGTAAATGCCGGTATGGTGTAGGATGTTCCAGCAGACGTTAGATGGCTCGGCCAGGGGATGGTTCGATCGACTTCCCCCGGGTTGTATTGACAATTGGGCTGAGCTTTAGGAAAGTTTTAGTTCGCGTTGCAGAGAGCATGTTTCAAAGATCCTACGGAAATTACAAAGATCATTCGGAGAGCGAATGAAACATTACCGAAAGAAGGACCGAAGAGAGTAGTTATATTCTTGATAATCTGGAGGACTTGTTGATCTCATCCTTCATGAGTGCCCACAAGTGTCCAGAATTAGCCAAGCGGATCTCTCAATACGTACTTCTTATCGTGAAAGAGATGGTGAGGAGGGTAGATGATTGTGTCAGGTCAGAAGAAGAGAATAATAGCACAAAATTTCCAAGAGGGGAAGTATTTGATTCATACAGAACGGACCAACGTCCAGCTCCCAGGAATGATAGACCCCCAAGGTTCCATATGGGGGAGATCGTCATTGGAACGACCATCGGAATGATTACCGAGCGAGGGAACAATACTCCCCATATGTTGCACCTAGAAATGAGTATTTCAGAGTGACCCTCCTAGGAATGACACTCCTCCTCTAACCCTGAATTCCAAGAGTTTAGGCATGGTATGTTCTCTTGTATCTTTGATGTATTGATGTATTGTCTTTGAATTATTAATATAAAGTTCACCTTTTGCACAAAAAAAAAAAAAAAAAAATTCTAGCAAAAAAAAAAAAAAAAAAAAAAAAAAAATTCTTAGCAACAGAACACCAATTGCACCTTCCTCCTAAGAGACAGAACATGGATTGGTTTTGTGACTATCACGGGGAGAAAGGGGCATTACACGAATGATTGCTTTGAGCTGAAGAGGCAACTCGAATTGGCTCTTGAGTCTGGCAAATCGAGCCATATTGTGAAGGATGTTAGATAAAGGGGAAGAGGAGCTCCGAAAGGAAACAACTGTAATAAAGGGAAAGTAATCAACATGCTCCGGAGTTGGAAAATTTCTAATATGTATTCTGGGTGTGTTGACTATAGAATTGGGAAAAATGATTTTGTTTGTTAAAAAAATAATTGGGAAAAAGACAAGTGGATTATGAAAGACAACTAAATGCATTTCCTAGAAACAACAAAGACAAAATTTGTCAACAAGTAACTGATCAATCCAAATTTGACTACTTCCTCTCATACACCATACATTACTGATATCAGGGAGGACAAAAAAAAAAAAAAAAAAAAAAAAAAGAAAAAAAGAAAAACTACTATTCAAGTTTCTTTCTAAGATGTTAAATACTAATTTATTGGACATAATAACTTATTGGATCTCTCACCAATGAGAATTAAAAGACTAAAAATTTGTGTCTTAATCAGAAAACATTTGACAGTGACACAGTTATGTTTTCCCTTTCATGAGGGAAATGGCATCTAAAGCCATAACAAAGTTTCAGTATTTTGCTTACCACTGAAGAGAAAAATGAAAACTTGTGTTCTAAATTCATTGAAGATGTCCAATAACAAATTCAAAGCAATTTTAATACATGTTCCGTTCTATAACCATAATTTTTTTTAGCTAGTTAGCCTCTCAAAGACGAGGCCATACTTTAATATTATTATCATTAACTTACATAATAACCATTATATATAGTGTACTGAACAAAATTGCACCATAACTCAGAACATCCCTCTGAAGGACTGCTATTGGAACACAACCTTTATAAAACCAGCATTCTAAGCAAAATATATATCTAACGGCTAGTTCAGCATAAGTAGTATACTTACTGTTAAATTAGATCCTATATCAGAACTTCAAAAAGACTATTATTCCCTCCAACTTTAGAATCTTGATGGAATGTAATGACGACTAAATACAACTTAACTAAATAGTCCATTGTTGAATACTAACCTTTAAAATGATTTTCAAAAATGTGTATCTTAAATTATTAATTTTCCCTTTGGAACAAGAAAATTTAGTAAATTATTAAGAGCAAGGTTGGATCAAATGGTTAACACACTTGCCTTTGGAGACAGAGGTCAAGGGATCGATCCTCATCCCTTGCAAGGCCGGAGGTCCTTTTTTACATTTGGTAGAACCGGAAGCAGCCTCTCTACCTTAGGTAGGGGTAAGTCTGTCTACGTCTCAACCTCCCGCATACACCATGGAATACGGTATTGGGACCCATAACCCGTGGAAGACGGTATTGGGAGTTACTTTACTTCTTTTTTTCTATCTCTTACATAGAGCATATCGAATATTATATATGGTCTCTGCAGAGCAAAATACTGAATTAACAAAATAAAGATTCCATATAAAATGAGATATACGACTAAATGTTAGGTTGTCCTAAGCCATCCTTGCCCAATCCTTCTTCACCGCATACCATTGTACTCGTGATAAACACTCGTAAGGCAACATTATTAATTTCTTCCCTTTCTAATTCAATGCAGAGAGCCAAATAGCTCTTTTTTAACAGATTTTGGTGCTATTCCATATATTCACTAACAACTTTATTCTATATTAGTACCTTAGCATTTATTTTCATCATCATCGTTTTCCATAAAAATATAAAATCCTAGTAATAATCCTTCCCAATTTTACTAATCGTTGCTAATTAACATTTGGAAGGATACTATTTCAACTACATAGAGCATGTTTGGCCCTCAAGCTTATGAGGTAGACAAATAAGCTACTTTAAAAATAAGTATTGTTTCGCTGACAAGGACTATGAGAGATTCTAGAAATATAATCTCCTATAAGCTTCAAAAGTGTAATCCTACTTTGAGTAACTTATTAAAAAAATATCTCCGGCTAGTTTTGGCAAACATAATTCCTAAAGCCTAACAGACACAGTGACGCACATACACAATTCAAATTCATCTACAGCTAATTCAAAAACTATCCTATCAATATAAACAATTTAAACATGTCAGTTATCAACGTTTTGCAAATAAACAAATAGACGAAAACACAAGCATTTACACACATACAACATGCACAATATGTGTGTTTAAAGAGATATAGAGAACTAACAATCAAACTGAAGCCGGTAACGCTAGATAGCGAAATAGCAATAGAAGTACTGGAAAGCGCAAGCTCGCCAAGATGTCCAACCATCATAACAGACATAACTTGTAACAAATACTGCGTCAACGTCACTGCAACCATCGGACCAGCTATATATCCTAGTTTCTTCATTTCTTCCACCAATACACTCCATCGATATCCTATCGTTAATCTGTTATTATTGTTATCATTTTTTGAATTCGTAAGGAGTCCTTCTTCCATGACGTACGTCTCGAACCGTGTCGCGGTCGATGTGATGAGGTTTTCGACCTGGCGAACGGAATGAGAGGTTTGTTTGTTGTGATGTGTGTGTTATGGGAGAAAGAGAGTTTGTTATAGGATGGGATCTGTTTTATAGCGGGAGATTGGGGGTGTTTTTGTAATTTCTTATGGTGAGAAAATGTGTGTTTGATAACGGGATGGTTTTGTCATTTTGTAAAGCACAAAAAAAGAACTTGAATTTAGTAACGGGGTAATGGATAAAACATTCGCAGTCCGGATTATTTGCGAAAGCAGTTATTTTAACTCAAATGTATGCGATATACCATAGATATTTCGGTAATTATCTTTTACCCTTTTAATTTAATATCTACCGCAAATGTGGAGCTTTTGAGTTTTGAAACATGAACCTTTTCTGAGAAGCTTAGGTGATTATCGCTACTAGCACGATACCCGCTTGATGCAACGGTATTAAAGCAGGAGAAATTAATTGTAATTGTTAAAGCTAGATGGTAACGACATGACCTCGATAGTTATTAATGATATCGAGAACACAAAAAGAAAATGGGCAAATATAGACATAGCCCGGTAGCTTAAAGTGTTGGGCTTTTTTTGCCCTGAAAATTCGCTTTCTCAAAATGGCCCAAAGAATAGGCTACTTTCAAAAAGTCGCTTTTTTGTCAATTAAGCGACCTACTATTTGTGTCTTTTCGCGGCCAAAAAGTTTGACTTTTTAACTTTTTTAAGCGACTTTTGCTAGATTTTAAGCGACTTTTTGACTTTTTAAGCAACTTTTCGCTAGGGGCCAAAAAGTACACGCCACATGTCACTCCCACATTTAGTCGCTTTTTGCTTGGGCCATTTTGAGAAATCGACTTTTTTGGGACAAAAAAACCCAACACTTTAAGCTGCCGGGCTATTTGTAGAATTGCCCAAAAGAAAAATGTCATTTCCTTTAGTTACCTCGACGTAATGATACCTTTCAATACATGGAGGTGAGTTCATTTATCACGTGACAACATTTTTTTTACTACATCAAAAAGCTGTATATTCTTTCCAAGACATCAATTACTAGAACGATATTGTACATGTAAAAAAAAACATGGTCCCATATGAAAGTATATGTCTTCTATACGTTTTGTAGCTTTTTAAGACAAGTTGATTACATGTGAGTCTATATATCTATGTATACGTGAACAAGTTAGTCACATGTGAAACTATATCAAAACGTACATTAAACTTGAACCGACTCTAGACTACGTTTAGTCTACATGTTTTATGCATTTTGATCTATTTTTATGTTGACAAGTGAGTTTTATACTTGTCGGGTCATTTTTATAGTTTACGTCAATTTTATTAGGAACCTGTGTCAACGAACGTGTCTACGACCTATGTTTTTAGTTTAACGTCATTTAAACATCCCGATATGCTCGGATCACATAAAAATGATAAACTTATTTATTTTGAAAAAGTATATCTTTTTATAAGTTTTAACTTTTATGTTACCCGATTAAAGCGTTTTACGCGTTTTAAGACTTCGCCTCTAGTTACATCATCTAAACGACTAGATTATACATTTAAACACATACACTTTTAAAATAAACTTACTTTCTTATCCTTTTATTACCTACTATTTACTTATTACCTAGACTAGTCATTTAAACCTAGTCATCAACTAACAACTCAAACTCAATTTCTCTTTGTCCTCTCTTGCAATCCAACGCCTAAACACATCCTTAATTGATGTCTCATAACTTTTGTGTCTTAGATATTATCTACAGATATTTACTAGACTTACTAGTTAAGTAAAAACTTGATATTTCATCAAAGTCTTATATAGAACACTTCTTTTTTCTTTCTCTTTTCACTACAACAAAACACACAAACACTCTCTATTTTCTCTATACTAAAACACAGCAGCAACAAGTATACAAGGGTATTTCATAGCTTGGTTAAGTGTCTTGCAAGGATTTGGATTAAGGGTAAACATAAGCTAGGGAGTGGAATTCATGGTTAAGGTTTCTTAGTGTTCTTGTTATTGTTGTTCTATTTTCATCACTAAACCTTGTAAGGAAATCATTCACTTTATTTTCTCTACTCTTTTATATATATATATTTACATTTTCATGCATTATATGGATTGATTATACCACGTACATAGCTCGAAAACCTTACAAAACATGTTTTGAATCTTTGTTTCTGTGACAGTTTTGAATCTGTACAAAATACGAATTTGGTATGAAAAATCAGTAGACTATGTCTTGTGGTCGTTTCGCCGGGTGGGTCGTTCCATAACTCCTCACGATGATTAAACTAGAAAATAAACGGTGAAAGTGGTCAAAATCTGCTTAACAAATTTCAAATGGTAAAAACTCATAAAATTTGTATAAGACCAACTGTTGGGGTAAAAAGAGAAAACGTAGTAGACACTTTACATTAAACGTAGCCGCAAACCTCGCATCAAACGGATTGTAGATCAAAATGTAATACCTAAAATTTGGAAACGTGCAAAATGACCAAATTACCCTTGAACTTAAAAATTTTACTTATTAATTATTTAAAACACCAAATTAATCCCAAACGCTTGGAAACGAATACCATATGAAGTAAAATATTTTGTACTTGAACATTTTAACATTTTACATGACACAAAAATATTTGTATATATTTATAAAATACCGAATATATATAATTATTATACTTTATATTATATTTTCTAAATTAAAACTAAACTAATTATAGGATAAATACTAAAAATAATACAAGATTATTAAGAAACAGATTTTTATCTTTATCTTGAGTCTTGGACCGGAATATATATCTCCCCCTCCTCTCCTAATACTCGGCTATATATATAATTCCATAAAATCCTTTTTCTATCCCTAAAAGTCGACAAAACCACTCCAAAAATCCCATCCGATCACACAAACTTTCTGGAGCAGCAACAATATTTTTCCTGTGTTCTATTAAGTTAAAAAAAGGTTAGAAAAATAAGAGTTCGTGTGGTAGAAGCCTGGTTCGATCATACTTGATTTTCTTGTTCGAAATTTTGCTACCGAGAGGTAAAAATTCCCCCTAGCTCATGCGTCTGTTCTAAACTCCTTCTGGTATTTTTCTTCACTTTTATAGATCATATATAATCCATATAAAATAGTGTAATCGAACCATGCATGCTTGTTTAATTATTTGAAGTGATTCGAACACAAAAAACCCTAAATCGAACATAATATCTAAATCGACTGTGCAGATTTTTATGAGCTTTGAAACTATTTTTACTCGATCATATATAAGCCTAATAACACTAGAAAAATACTCCTTGAATTATTAGAAGCTTAAATTATCATTGGTCGAATTTTGTTCAAACCGTATATAAATAAAAAAGGGTTTAAAACAAAAAATAGAAATCGTGGCTTTAGGGTTAGGTTTAGATGCAGCAAGTGAGTTAAATTAATGTGTATTTAAGGTTAATTAATGCTTGGTAATGATTGGAAGGATTAGGGTTAAGATTGGTATGGTTTTGGTATATACCGATTGTATTTTTAAAACTAAAGGGGGTGTTTTGTAATTTTATAAAGTTATGGGATATTTTTCTAACATGTATTGGACCAGGGGTTATTCGTATAAAATATAATATAGGGGTCTTATGTTCTAAATTAGGGAGTTAGAAGGTTTAAATGGTACTTTACTTAAATTATAAATCGAATTGTAAAATTAATATAATTAGAGGGACTTGTTTTGTAAATCATGAAAGTAGAAGGTTAATTCGTATAATAATTATATCAGGGGTATAATGTGTAATTTTTGATAAATGAGGGCTTAATGTGTAAACATGAATATTGTAGGGGTTAGAATGTAACTTGATTAACTATAAGGTCTAAATTGTAAATTAAATAAATAAAAGGGTTTAACTTGTAAAATTTTTAATATTGAAGGGTTAGAGTTGTAATTATAAGAAACTTATTGTTAAAAAAAAGAATAACTTATAATATTACACTTTAAACCTTATTCTTTTATATATTTACATTTAAAACCCTAAAATATGAGAAGTTGTCATAAATAACCCTAAACTATTATAACTTGATATAATGAAACCCTATTTCTATAATAATATTAAATTAATGACTTAACCTAAATTTATAATATTTAAATCTTTCAAATTGTGGAAACTTACTAATTATAAAAACTCACTAAATAAGAAAACTTTCTAAAAATGGAAATTTACTTAAAGTGGAAAGATAACTAAAAACCATTTGTACTTCTGTCTTCTACTCCTTTAGGTTCGAGGAAGGAGTAACTTGATCCTTGTCAGCTTTCTATTCTTGTGTTTTGCTAATAAGGTACAGATATTCTGCCCTTCTCAGTAAGGTGCCTTCGTTTCTCTTGATTTCGTATTTTGATTCGTTTAGGATTCCCCAAGCCTTTGCTATGTTTCCCTTGTATTGTGAACTTTTACTTTGAACCCTTTCCTTGATTCTTTTGTTTGAACTTTGCCTTGAACCTTGCTATGAACCTTGCCATAAACCTTGACTTAAATCTTGATATAACCTACTTGAACTAAAGCTTGACTTGAACCCCTTGATATATAACTTGACTTGAACCACTTGATAAAACTTGACACTTGACACTTGATACATGATACTTGACCTTGACCCACAGTTGAAGCTTGCTTCTTCTCCAGAGTCTTCTTGGTCATCAATACGACCTGTCCTTAATAGAACCGATCTTATTCTCTGAACAATCGGAATTTCGTACTTCTGTTGGATCCTCCCTATCTCCTGATCGAGCTTGTGTAGGTAGATGTTGTCTGGTAGGGCCGATAGTAATACACTGTGTGGGACGGAGTAAGGGCCCTTCTCCTCCCCTACGAGTCGTCCGGCAGAAAAGACTTTCTGAATGGGGTAAAAGAACTTGGGGTCGCCGATCTCTTCCTTAAAGATGGGGATGAGTCGATGTCGGTCGATGGTGTGAAAACACTTCCTGATGTCGAATTCCAAAAACCATGAGGGTTTCATGTCCGTCTCATTGATGCACCGATGGCATGACTCTAGGGCAGGAGAGTGATGTCCTGTCCCGTCCCATACTTGACTTGATACTTGACTTGTTATGTAGAGGAAGACATTGTGGCCTACTGGGGCGTATGGATGCATCCTAGATTTGTACTTGACTTGACTTGACTTGTTTACTTGTATTACTTGGTGACATGATGGGTGTGTGCGATACATGTCATTCACATCTTGGGAGCCGCGCACTCCACCCCTTGGAGGTATCCCCTCATATTGTACTTGGTACCGAGGTCTCCCCTCCGTACACCTTGCTTGATTTGATTTGATATGATTTGGGCTCGTGGAGGATTACTGTTTACCTTTACCTTTTACACTTTAGTTTTCATTTATCCTTTACCTTATTCTTATGCCTTTACTCTTGATGACCTTTACTTCATTTACATTTCATTATCCTTTATTACTGCTTTGTGTACGTTATATCTGTTCACTGAGCTCTCGTAGCTCAGCCGCATTTTCTTTTCCTGCGGCAGGTATTTAAGCTAGGAGCTGGGTTTTGCTTTGGGATGAGAGCAACTTTGAGTGAAGCATTGACCATAGTCATCTTAGTTCTACCATTTGGATTTTAGACTTGTTTATGCCATTGTTGGCACTTGGTTTATTAAGTACTTCATTTATTCCTTTTCATTGTCTTGATGAACTTGATATAAGTCTTGTTGGCTTATTATCCTTTGGTTATTAATGTTAAGACTTCCGCTATTTTTATTGAATGTTCTGATGTGAAACCATATTATTGTGACATCTTTACCCTTGTCGGGTCGGGGTGTTACAATTTATGGTATCAGAGACAGGTTGGACCCTTAGGTTTTCCCGAAACCCTTAGGCTTAGGCCATTGACCTGTGAGGATTGGGTAGACATTAGGTTTCCTTTCGCGTACTCTCCTTTCTTGTCACACTCTATCGTATCTTGTTCGATCTTGCTAATCGTTTTGATAATCATTCAGATGGTTGTCACTCGCCGTAATACCGAAGGTCACCCTGAAGGGGAAGATGAGATCCCTAATTTGGAGGCTATGGTTGCTAATGCTATAGCCAACATGCTACCGGGTCTTAACACCAATGAGGTGATCAATCGGATCATCAATAATGGAGCAAGTTCTTCTGGAGGTTCTGGTGGTGGGGGTCGACCCACTACTATCCATGGTTGGCTTGAGAGTTTCAACAAGCTCAAGCCCTTGTCATTCAGTAAGGCTACTACTCCGTAAGCGGCTGAGGACTGGATTACCCATTTGGAGAAGTACTTCGAGGTGTTGGGATGTGAGGACGAGTTCAAGACTCGTTTGGCTACTTTTAAGCTTGAAGGGGGTGCATTGAACTGGTGGAAAGCACACAAGCTGGCGAAAGGGGGTGATCCATATGTTCTTACTTGTACTTGGACCGAGTTTCGCACCACTTTCTTTAAGAGGTATTTTCCTGATTCTGAGCAGCAGAGGTTTGAACGGGAATATAATTCGATTTCCCAGCGAGATGATGAGGATGCAGGGGAATTCATGCAGAGATTTCAGAGGTTGGCTAGCTTTGTAGGACCAATGGCTAGAGATGCTAGACGCCAGGCTAAGCATTTCAAATGGGCGCTTAAAAGGTGGGTACTTGACCGTTTGCTTAATGATGAGTTTGAGGATGTGTCGGCAGTTTGCGATGCAGCCCGTAACATTGAGATCTTCCATGAGGGTGTTGGATTTAAGCGGAACCGTGACGGGGACAGGATTCAGCCACGTGGTCAAAATGGAGACAATAAGGGGCAGAATGGTAGGAGCTTTGAGTCATGAGGACAGGCAGATAAGGGACAGGATCATAAGAGACAAGATTCGAGGGGTCAGGATTCTAGGTCTGCTACTAGGCAGGGTGATGATCGTCCTGGGCGAAATGACAACCAAAGGCAGTGGAAGGATCAGTCTTCTAGAAGTTATCAGCAGAATCGGGCTACTGGATCAAACACTCAGAAGGGATCAGCTGAGAGCTTACCTCCTCCATCTAGTTGTGCTTATTGTGGGAAGAATCATTCTAGAGTTTGTCGTAAGGCTTCTGGTGCTTGCTATGGATGTGGTTCTACTGAGCACATGGTGAAGGATTGCCCTAAGAATACTACATCAGCATTTGGGAAATATCTTGACCCTCCTCCCTCTACTCCTAGTACCGGTCGTCTTTTCACACTTACTCGTGACCAGGCAGATAAGGCGTCTGGTATGTCATTGTTTCCTTTCCGTTCTATTTTCTTTCCGTTTCCTTGCAAATTTCGAGGACGATTTTTTTTTAGAGGGGAAGAAGTTGTAATACCTAAAATTTGGAAACGTGCAAAATGACCAAATTAACCTTGAACTTAAAAATTTTACTTATTAATTATTTAAAACACCAAATTAATCCCAAACGCTTGGAAACGAATACCATATGAAGTAAAATATTTTGTACTTGAACATTTTAACATTTTACATGACACAAAAATATTTGTATATATTTATAAAATACCGAATATATATAATTATTATACTTTATATTATATTTTCTAAATTAAAACTAAACTAATTATATGATAAATACTAAAAATAATACAAGATTATTAAGAAACAGATTTTTATCTTTATCTTGAGTCTTGGACCAGAATATATATCTCCCCCTCTTCTCCTAATAATCGGCTATATATATAATTCCATAAAATCCTTTTTCTATCCCTAAAAGTCGACAAAACCACTCCAAAAATCCCATCCGATCACACAAACTTTCTGGAGCAGCAACAATATTTTTCCTGTGTTCTATTAAGTTAAAAAAAGGTTAGAAAAATAAGAGTTCGTGTGGTAGAAGCCTGGTTCGATCATACTTGATTTTCTTGTTCAAAATTTTGCTACCGAGAGGTAAAAATTCCCCCTAGCTCATGCGTCTGTTCTAAACTCCTTCTGGTATGTTTTTGCACTTTTATAGATCATATATAATCCATATAAAATAGTGTAATCGAACCATGCATGCTTGTTTAATTATTTGAAGTGATTCGAACACAAAAAACCCTAAATCGAACATAATATCTAAATCGACTGTGCAAATTTTTATGAGCTTTGAAACTATTTTTACTCGATCATATATAAGCCTAATAACACTAGAAAAATACTCCTTGAATTATTAGAAGCTTAAATTATCATTGGTCGAATTTTGTTCAAACCGTATATAAATAAAAAAGGGTTTAAAACAAAAAATAGAAATCGTGGCTTTAGGGTTAGGTTTAGATGCAGCAAGTGAGTTAAATTAATGTGTATTTAAGGTTAATTAATGCTTGGTAATGATTGGAAGGATTATGGTTAAGATTGGTATGGTTTTGGTATATACCGATTGTATTTTTAAAACTAAAGGGGGTGTTTTGTAATTTTATAAAGTTATGGGATATTTTTATAACATGTATTGGACCAGGGGTTATTCGTATAAAATATAATATAGGGGTCTTATGTGCTAAATTAGGGAGTTAGAAGGTTTAAATGGTACTTTACTTAAATTATAAATCGAATTGTAAAATTAATATAATTAGAGGGACTTGTTTTGTAAATCATGAAAGTAGAAGGTTAATTCGTATAATAATTATATCAGGGGTATAATGTGTAATTTTTGATAAATGAGGGCTTAATGTGTAAACATGAATATTGTAGGGGTTAGAATGTAACTTGATTAACTATAAGGTCTAAATTGTAAATTAAATAAATAAAAGGGTTTAACTTGTAAAATTTTTAATATTGAAGGGTTAGAGTTGTAATTATAAGAAACTTATTGGTAAAAAAAGAATAACTTATAATATTACACTTTAAACCTTATTCTTTTATATATTTACATTTAAAACCATAAAATATGAGAAGTTGTCATAAATAACTCTAAACTATTATAACTTTATATAATGAACCCTATTTCTATAATAATATTAAATTAATGACTTAACCTAAATTTATAATATTTAAATCTTTCAAATTGTGGAAACTTACTAATTATAGAAACTTACTAAATAAGGAAACTTTCTAAAAATGGAAATTTACTTAAAGTGGAAAGATAACTAAAAACCATTTGTACTTCTGTCTTCTACTCCTTTAGGTTCGAGGAAGGAGTAACTTGATCCTTGTCAGCTTTCTATTCTTGTGTTTTGCTAATAAGGTACATATATTCTGCCCTTCTCAGTAAGGTGCCTTCGTTTCTCTTGATTTCGTATTTTGATTCGTTTAGGATTCCCCAAGCCTTTGCTATGTTTCCCTTGTATTGTGAACTTTTACTTTGAACCCTTGCCTTGATTCTTTTGTTTGAACTTTGCCTTGAACCTTGCTATGAACCTTGATATGAACCTTGCCATAAACCTTGACTTAAATCTTGATATGACCTACTTGAACTAAAGCTTGACTTGAACCCCTTGATATATAACTTGACTTGAACCACTTGATAAAACTTGACACTTGACACTTGATACATGATACTTGACCTTGACCTTGACCCACAGTTTGAGACTACGAGCCATAACTAGGCATGAGGGTTTCATGTCCGTGTCATTGATGCACCGATGGCATGACTCTAGGGCAGGAGAGTGATGTCCTGTCCCGTCCCATACTTGACTTGATACTTGACTTGTTATGTAGAGGAAGACATTGTGGCCTACTGGGGCGTATGGACGCATCCTAGATTTGTACTTGACTTGACTTAACTTGTTTACTTGTATTACTTGGTGACATGATGGGTGTGTGCGATACACGTCATTCACATCTTGGGAGCCGCGCACTCCACCCCTTGGAGGTATCCCCTCATATTGTACTTGGTACCGAGGTCTCCCCTCCGTACACCTTGCTTGATTTGATTTGATATGATTTGGGCTCGTGGAGGATTACTGTTTACCTTTACCTTTTACACTTTAGTTTTCATTTATCCTTTACCTTATTCTTATGCCTTTACTCTTGATGACCTTTACTTCATTTACATTTCATTATCCTTTATTACTGCTTTGTGTACGTTATATCTGTTCACTGAGCTCTCGTAGCTCAGCCCCATTTTCTTTTCCTGCGGCAGGTATTTAAGCTAGGAGCTGGGTTTTGCTTTGGGATGAGAGCAACTTTGAGTGAAGCATTGACCATAGTCATCTTAGTTCTACCATTTGGATTTTAGACTTGTTTATGCCATTGTTGGCACTTGGTTTATTAAGTACTTCATTTATTCATTTTCATTGTCTTGATGAACTTGATATAAGTCTTGTTGGCTTATTATCCTTTGGTTATTAATGTTAAGACTTCCGCTATTTTTATTGAATGTTCTGATGTGAAACCATATTATTGTGACATCTTTACCCTTGTCGGGTCGGGGTGTTACACAAAAGATCCGGCTATTTTCGTGGGACTGTTTTGAATTGTTAATTAACAGCTTTGATACTAAAGGGTAGTTTAGTAATTTCACATATGTTAGTCAAAATCAGAAGTGGTAGGACCCACATATCTAATAAGTAGACTCAAATACCTTTCCATGGACATAAAAACCGAGCCGTGATCATTTACGATTTAGGAGAAACGAATTTATCAAGTCGGGTAATCATATATAAAACTTATCGTCACTTAGGAATAACATCTTAATAACTTTCTGAGTTTGTCGACTATAGTTTTTGTCATTATAAAAACTTTAGTAACACTATGTACAAGTGGTATAATCGACGTATATACTTTATAATACTCGGTTGTATTCATACGCGTATCCTTTACAACCTATGACGCAAATTTAGGTTGCTCGTAGGATTTTATCGGCATTCTCGGAGTCTCGTTGCATTATTTCGTTATATTTTTCTCGTCACTTCATTAGCACGTTTGCTATCATCTTTGCTTAAGGTGAGTTCGTAGCCCCACTTTTACTCGTTTAATTTTTTTATAAACTCCTTGGGGGAGATACATGCTCATTTTATTTACATATTTTACTCATTTACCTGAAACATTTTACTTGGTTGATGAAACACTCTAATTGTTTATTGAAACATATTACTCGCTTTACTTAAACACACGGTTTGTTTTTACATACGGACATAAGTGCACAAAACATTTTCAGATTGCCTAAGTTAGGAATCGTTAAATTACTACCGACTGTACTGGTGAAATCAGTTACTACCGACGGTACTGGTGAAATCAATTACTACCGACCGAATAGGTGAAATCAATTACTACCGATTGTACTGGTGAAATCAATCAAATGACCGAATATACTAGTCAAAGCAATTACAACCGAATATATTGGTGAATCAAACATTGAGTCTTATGGTCCGAACTTAACATTTACATTTATTAGTATGAACTTATATGTGAACCTAAGATGTTACAAGTTTTGTATTGGGCGGGATTTGTAACAGGATTAGCAGGATTAGGTTGACTTATACTTGTCATGATGATTAGGTTTACATATACTTGTCACGGGGATTTTTACATAAATGTTTTTATCTTATTTTCAATAAACCTATGAACCCACCAACCTTTGTGTTGACACTTATAATATGTTTATCTCATATCAGTAAGGCGATAGCTAGAGATTGGAGCATAAGAGTCTTTTGGCATATTTTAAAGACTCAACCATTCGATAATACTTTTAAAACATTTATGTATAGATACTCTGGGACTTCTCATGTTGTAACTCTGATTTTATTTATCGAATGGTAACTTTTTAAAATGTCTCATTTAGAGGTCGTTTTCTATTACTATCTCTTGTTATTATGAAGTAGCACCCTAGTGACATTATTTTTCGCTGTGATATTTTGGGGGTGTTACAAAGAACAGTATTGGAAACATAGCTAGAAGATTACTGGTTGGTGCTAGTGTTTCTCACATATGGCACGAAAGGAACATGAGAATTTTTCAAGACAAGAAAAACAATGAGGAGGCCATCTGCCAGATTATTGTGGAAGGATTCAGTACTGAACTTATGAGTCTTACTATGAAAGAATCTGCTACAGTCAGAGATATAGAGAAGAAGTGGAATGTGAAGCTATTGAGAAATGTACCTAAAGTAGCTTGATGTGTTGAAGTAAGAGTCTTGATGACGTATAGTCAGCACTCGGCTCACGAACCCAACCCATACTCAAGTCCATCACGAATGGACTCCAGTCCATCACGATATGGGCTATTGCAATAACGGTTTGAGCTTACGATGGCCCAAACCCAAAGTTATTTATGGTTTTGATATAGGATATCTCTTATTTATGGGATATGTATCAAATAACCGCCCTATGCGGGATACGCTGAGGATTGAGGAACACGAAACCAACTAGGGTTTCGTGTGTATATAAAGAGTCCTTCGACTCTCATTAAAGGTACGACTTACAACCCCAACTCTTCAACTAAATCCTAAAAACCGATTACTTACTCTCACGCCGGAGGATAATCGTGGGAGACAATCCCACGATAAGCCTAACGGTGTCTTTTTGTTTTCTTAGTGCGCAGGTCTCAAGCATTAAGATCTGATTGGTACGGAATCAAGGAACGCCCAACTTTTGTATCAACAAGTGGCGCCATCCGTGGGACCCTACACTAAGAACTAGAATGACGAAGCATGGAAACCCAAATTAGCGGACTCCGCATATGAAGAAAACACATGACGACCTACTGGGAAAGAAGCAGCAAACTGACTCAGCTGCTAAACAGCCCCCTGGAACAACCAGTGCGCCCAAAAGCCTAGGATTATTCTCAGATCTGGCTTTTACTCCAGTAGAACCGCTCACAAGGACTACTCAGGCTACTACGACAAGTACTAGCGCGGTAGACCTACAGCGCACTCCTCTCACCATGCCAGAAGTAAACTTCACTGAGCCACCAAATGCGCCCACCTGAAACAAGGGTCCCGATTTGGAAACAGACACTCTCGCGCTAGAAGGAGTTGCGCCTGAACTAGCGCCAAGTGATTTCGTGTCCCAGAACTACGAAACCTTGGCTGCGCTCATGCGAGAGGAGGCGAAAAAGAGGTCGAGTCAAAGTCTGCACGCCAGGCTCAACTTCGACCCTGAGCATGAAGCATCCCCACCGCGCTACCGAAAGGAAAGACGCGAGAAGGATAGCCGCAAACACCCAGTGTTTACTAGGATTGGAAGGAAAGTTGTGGATGATGAAGCAGCCGACTTTCAGTATCTGGAGGAGCATGAAGATGGGGAACGGCGCGCCAATGTCCACACTAGGCTTGGTAGTCGCAGGGTTCATGATAGGCTTGGGCGACGGTGCTCCCCAAGCGAAAGCCCTTCAAGCTCTGATTCCGAGGATAGTCGGCGCAAGCGCCACAGAGGAGCAAGCTCGGATTCCGATGATAGTTGGCGCAAGCGTCGCAAAAGAGTAAGCTCATCCTCAAGTGATTCCTCGGACAACGAGGACAAAGAAACCGGACACTGGAAATCAAGAGGAAAATACCGCGACCAGGATGACGAAGACATGTCTCGTCCCTGGCGCCGCCAAAAAGTTGATGCGTTCACTCGGCGCATCAGCGATTTTTTGGAAAATAAGAGAAGGCGCATGCCTGCTAATGTCAAAACATATGATGGGACAGGTGATCCTGATGATCACCTAAAAATTTTCAAATCAGCAGCCACTATCGAAAATTGGCCACAACCTGTGTGGTGCCACATGTTTAACTCTACGTTAGTAGGGAATGCGCGCAACTGGTTCAGTAAGCTTCCACGCAGAAGCATCGGTGGGTTTGAAGAGTTGCGAAAGGCGTTTCGTTTAAACTTTACTCAAAGGAAGAAGTGCGCCAAAAACCCTGTCGAGCTCGCTAGGGTAAAACAGCGTCAAGGGGAATCCACAAGCGCTTTCATGGAGCGCTATAAGGACGAATGCATACACGTCAAGGCGTGTCCTGAAATACTAAAGATCTCAGGGTTTATGAACGGGATCAATAACCCAGATCTGATAAAAAAGTTAAACGATAGGGTTCCCCAAACCTTTGATGAACTAATGAAGCGCACAAGGTCCTTCATCCAAGGAGAAGCCGCCGCTGCGGATAGCAAGAAAGGCTACTTGAACCATAGGTCACAAGAAGAGCCAAGGAGACAATCCAATGACCAGAGTAGCAATCGTAACAAAAACTATCGCAGCCAAGGGGGCGGACGGGGAAACGAAAAGTATACCCCACTACCGAAGACTCCAAGGGAGATATTTGCAACGGAAGGCGCGAACTTTCCGAGACCCCCACCAATGCGTACCCCAGAAGGGCAGCGCGTAGGGACCGGGTACTGCGAGTATCACGCACAGAAGGGCCATACCACTAATGAGTGTGTCCAATTACGCCAACTAATTGAGAAACTAGTAAAAGAAGGCAGATTGGACCATCTCGTTAAAAATATTAAGGATGGGAAAGACAAGCAGAGAACCGGAGGCAAGAAAGAAGCGCCTAAGGAAAAAGCTGATACTATCTACATGATACAATCATGGCAGCGAAAGACTAGGCAAAAGGTGAGCCAGAAATTTTCTCATGGAAGCGAAATCTCTTTCCCCACCTTGGCTGCGGACAACGCAGTGGCAGAACCACTTACCATTGAAATAAATGCGGGGGGTCACGATATCCACCGCATGTATGTTGATGGAGGGGCATCAACGGATATAATGTATGAACATTGTTTCAAGAGATTGCGCCCTGAGATACAAAGACAGTTAAGTCCAGCCACGACTGCGCTTACTGGCTTTACAGGAGAAAAGATATGGCATATGGGGCAACTGCGCCTACTAGTCGCTGTTGGTAGTAAGGAACACTCCGCGACAGCCTGGATGAATTTTATGGTGATCAGATCTCCTTCATCATACAATGGCATTATCGGAAGACCAGGAATCTCAGCAATACGCGCAGTACCGTCCACAGCGCACGGGATGCTCAAATTCCCAGTAGAAGGTGGTATTGTCACCATCTACAATAGCGCCGCACCACCTCAAGAATGTAACACGATTACATGCGAAACAAAGAATACCCCAGAACAGAGCGCAGCTAAAGTATCAAACCTAAAGGTTGCAATTCACCCTGAATACCCGGAGCAAGAAGTATCGATTGGGGGATCGTTGTCTGACAAAGGAAGAGCGGCCGTATGCGCACTCTTGCAAAGGAATTTGGATATCTTCGCATGGGAACCAAAGCACATGACTGGTGTGCCACGCTCGATTGCAGAACACAAGCTGAAAATCCGACAAGGATATTCCCCAGTAAGGCAGAAAAAGCGCGGCCAGGCTCCAGAGCGCGCAAAAGCCATTCTGGAAGAAGTACACAAGCTTGTGGACGCAGGCATCATGCGAGAAGTCTATTACCATGATTGGCTCTCCAATCCAGTAATGGTCAAGAAGAGCGATGGTAGTTGGCGGATGTGTGTAGACTTCACTGATCTTAATAAAGCATGTCCACAGGATTGCTACCCACTACCAGAAATAGACTGGAAGGTGGAATCTTTGTGCGGGTATCCTTTTAAATGTTTCTTAGATGCATACAAAGGGTACCACCAAATCCAAATGGCTAAGGAAGACGAGGAAAAAACAGCCTTCCACACAAGCCAAGGCGTTTTTTGTTATACAAAGATGCCTTTTGGCCTGAAGAATGCGGGCGCCACCTACCAGCGACTGGTAGATAATGCATTTGAAAAGCAGGTGGGCCGCAACCTAGAGGTCTATGTGGACGACCTTGTCATAAAAAGCCATACAGAAGACGAAGTGGTGCGCGACATTGAAGAAACATTCACAACACTACGAAAGATCAACATGAAGTTGAATCCTAAGAAATGCACTTTTGGCGCTACAGAAGGCATATTCCTAGGATATTTGATAGAACCAGATGGCATTAAGCCATGCCCAGAAAAAACAGAGGCTGTCATCCAACTTCCTTCACCGCACACGTTGAAAGAAGTTCAATCTCTGAATGGAAAGCTAGCCGGTTTGAACAGATTCCTGTCCAAATCAGCGGATAAGTCACTTCCTTTATTTAAAACACTCAAGAAGTGTACAAAAAAGGGAGACTTTCGTTGGACTGCGGAAGCGGAAGAAGCTTTTACACAGCTTAAGCAACATATAGCAGCGCTTCCTAAGCTAGTGGCACCCCGACCAGGGGAGGAGTTAATCGTCTACTTATCCGCGACCCATGGAGCGGTCAGCGCAGTGCTACTGACGGATAGGAATTCCGTACAAACACCGGTATATTTTGTAAGCAAAGCACTCAAGAAGACAGAGATTAGTTACAGCCCAATGGAGAAGTTGGTCTTGGCATTAGTATTTGCCGCCAAAAGACTGCGTAGATACTTTCAAGCGCACCCAATAGCAGTAATTACAGACCAACCTATCAAACAAGTTATCTCTAAACCTGACGCATCGAGGCGATTACAAAAATGGAGTGTGCTACTAGGCGAATATAACATCTCTTACAGACCACGCAATGCGGTTAAAGGGCAAATACTAGCAGACTTCATCATCGAAAAACCAGATACCGATGACGCACCCCCACCGAGCAAGGTAGAATTACAAGAACCATGGGTCTTGTTCACGGATGGATCTTCATGCGTAGATGGATCGGGCGCTGGCCTTATCCTCACTAATCCAGAAGGAATGGAATTCACTTACGCACTGCGTTTTGAATTCACAGCCACGAACAACGAGGCAGAATATGAAGCCCTAATCGCCGGATTACGCATTGCAAAACGAATGGGTGTACGTAACCTAGAAGCAAATGTGGACTCCCGATTAGTAGCCAACCATGTGTTAGGCGAATATGTGGCTAAAGAGGATAACATGGTCCAATACCTTGACAAGACCAAATCACTAATACAAGGTTTTGACAGGTTTACCATTAAGCAAGTTCCTAGAGGTGAAAATAAGAAAGCGGATGCGCTAAGCAAAATCGCATCCACTAGCTTTGCGCACCTGTCAAAACAAGTTTTAGTGGAGATCCTAAAGAACAAATCCATCTCGGAGATGGAGATATCTACGGTGATAGAAGAGCAGAATCCTACATGGATGACCCCCATCATCGAATTCATAAGTAAGGGAAAACTGCCCGATGAGCAGAAGGACGCTCGACGGATACGGCGCACAGCACAGAGATTTGAACTTAGAGATGGCATCATATATCGACGCTCATTCCTACAACCATGGCTTCGGTGCGTTGGACCTCTTCAGGCAGATTACGTACTCCGAGAGATCCACGCGGGTTCATGCAGTATGCATTCAGGACGACGGTCCGTCGTAGCGCGAGCATTGCGCTCAGGATACTATTGGCTTACTATGCACCGTGATGCGCGCGATGTGATAAAGAAATGCAACGACTGCCAAGTTCATAGACCCATCTCGCGCAGACCACAACAAGAGCTAACACCTATCACTTCTCCATGGCCATTCTATAAATGGGGTATTGACATTGCGGGTCCCTTCCCTGTCGCAGCGGGAGGAGTGAAATTCCTTATTGTGGCAATAGACTATTTCACTAAGTGGATTGAAGCGAAAGCAGTAGCGACAATCACAGGTAATCAAGTAAAACGCTTCGTTTGGGAAAATATTGTATGCCGCTTTGGATTACCTGGGGAGATTGTTTCGGACAACGGAAAACAATTCCGTGATAACCCGTTCAAAGACTGGTGCGCAGAGTTAAATATCACACAACACTTCGCATCAGTTAAACACCCACAAACCAATGGTTTAGTTGAGCGCGCAAATCGTAGTCTAGGCGAAGGAATTAAAGCGCGCCTGGACAAACACAAAGGAAGATGGGTGGACGAATTGTCGCATGTCTTATGGGCGCACCGCACGACAATCAAAGTTAGTATTGAGACACTCCTTTTTCCCTTGTCTACGGCACAGAAGCTGTCATACCAGCTGAAATTGGGATGCCAACTATCCGCACCGCGGAAGTTAATGTCGTGACCAACGACGACGAACGACGAATAGACTTGGACCTATTGGAAGAAAGGCGCGAGCGCGCAGCTATACGTGAGGCAAAAACCAAGTCAAAGATGAAGGGATACTACGATGCTAAAGTTCGAAGCACCTCATTCAGACCAGGCGACTTTGTGTACCGCGCTAATGATGCAAGCCACGCAGAAGACACAGGTAAACTTGGACCAAAGTGGGAAGGACCCTATGAGGTCATCGAAGCACTAGGACAAGGCGCGTACAAGCTGCGTGACATGGATGGCCGTGAGCTACAATGCACATGGAATATTTGCAATCTCAAGAGATTCTATCTTTAGGAAAGGTTACGAACCAACACACAGACACTTTCGCACTTTAGTAAGTGCCCAATAAATATCCGTGTATTTACATTTTTGTTTCATTTAGACAGATGTTTTTCTTTTTACAAAAACTTGCAAGTATTAATAAAATGTTGCGGTTTCTAGCTAACTCCGCGACACACTTTACTTTATTGTCTACATATTATTTATGTCTCAATATGGTTTGTTACATTATATTTTGCCTACATGGCGTGCATGCACCAATTAAAAACATACGATGATAAAAGGATGAGTAAACCTACTAAATGACTCGTTGAGTAAGAGGGCTGCAAACCCATCAACATCGGATCACGCATCCTTGTTAAACACCTTACTCTCAAGACGTTGGAGTAAGTTCGATGCGTACCCCACGACGGATACACATCAATGCACACCATGCGCGTTTAACAAATTTGGAGTTAAGACAATTAACCCCTTAATATGGTATTAGTAGCACGCTGCAATCCATACACTTGTGCATCCCACGATGGATACACAACAACTTGTGCATTTCATACACAATTATGTTATACACGATCATGTCATATACGACTATGTCATAAATTTCATACACGCTTATGTTTTACAATTAAGTCATGAATTTCATACACGATTATGATATAAGTGATTATAGATTCTTGATTCTTAGACATCTTTTACGCAAAGACAAAATAACTAAGTACAAACGCTATAACCACAATCAAATTTGATACAATATGCATACAATCGTATTTTTCAAATCAACACTTCATTATGGATAACAAGTTCATAAAAAGTACATATTCAACACGCATGTGTACAACAAAAAGTGGACATACCACAAAACATCACTACATCAAAATTACCAAGACATGCTACGAGTACGCCTGAGCCCTGAGCTACCCGCTTCGCGCGCCACACTACCAGCATCTTTAAGCCTCTGCAACAGCTTAGCATCCTTGGGTGCTACCGTTGGCACGCTAACAGGCACTCCATCAGATCTGGGAATGTGAGCCGCACCTAGACCACAAAGAATGGCTTTCCCCTTCACGCCCTTCTTCTTGGCAAGTCTCATCTCATGGGCTTCTAAAGACTCACTCAATGGAATTTACTTCTCAAGAGCAAAAGGGTTGAGGATGTCACGGGGACGAGCGAAGATAGGCACATGTAGCTGCGACACATCCGGCTTCAGAAAGTAGTCAAGCTGCGCCTCAGCATCCTCGGATGAGTGCCTAGCCAAGGTTAAACCCTGCATGATCACGCTTATGGGGTAATCCTGGTCACGCTCCAGCTGTGCAATATGAGGAAGCTCAAAAAGTTTCAACTTCTCCATAGCAGCAACAAGTTCACCATAAGCATTCTCATTATAACCAGGTACTTCGGAGGGAGACATATTCAAAACCTTGGCCGCACACAGCTCCTCTATAGCTTCTGCCTTACCACGTGCCAATGCACATTGAACCACACCCCCAAATGAGTCCTTGACTTCTCGAGACTCCAGCGTGGTCAAGGCAGCAAGACGCAAGCCATGGCTGATAAGCCACCTGCGTTCAGCAATTGTTGACACCAAATGTGGATACAACTCCTCATCATATTCAATACTGAGCTTGCACAGCTTGGTCTCCTGATTCTCCAGCGAACTCTCCACAACCTTGCGGAACTCCTCCAAGTTAGAGAAGAGTCTCCCCTTGTTTAGCTCCATATATTTCAAGGCCCAAAGGCAGGAGGCCTTGTATTCCTTTGCTCCAGTGTGCTCTTGATTCAGTTCGCCCATAAGCGACATCTTCTCATCAGCAATTTTCTGGTCATACATAGCAGATGCCCTCAATTCAGCCTGCGCATCAGCCAACTGCGCCTTTAGAATGTCAATCTCCTTGTTCTTCTGCGCAACCAGGCTACCCTCACCACCATATTCAGCCTGTAGCCGCGCAACCAATGAAGCCTGGTGCGCAGCAGCCAACGCCAACTCCTCTATAAGGCAATTTCTTGGCGCATCTCCAGAAGATTTTTCCTCATCCACTGGACTCTCAGGCACAAACTCACCAACATATCCAGAACCAGTCTTGGGTGGCGAGTTCCCAACGTATGCATCATCATCAACAGCAGTTTCAGCACTGCACGCAAATAACAAAGTTACTCTATAGTATTAAACGCGGATTAAAGGACTGAAGACCCAAAGATACAAGTACTTACTTGAGGGGATGAGTTTTATGCCATGACGCACCCTCCTCAGATGATTGCCTGACAGAAATTGCAGGGCGCTTACTTGATGTCCCTGCGCCATCATCACCATACGATCTCTTGCGCTTTAACCCCTGCCCCTCCTCCTCAGACTCATCCATAGCACTCCCCGACGAGTCTATATGCAACAACTCTACAGGGATCTGCGACCCAGGAGCGGGAACGCTACGCAGAGGAGTAGCCATAGTGACACCTGTGGGGATCTCCCCCGTCTCCTCTGTCTCCTCTATCTCCTCCTGCGCGATCACCATCGTGCGCCCTGCAGTAGCCTGAAGTACTGGTTCCTCTCCATCTCTCAATGGGCGCACCCCTACGATCACCTGAGTGGGCTTCGCCAAACGAACAACACCGAACAAATCCATCTCTGCGCAATAAAACAACAAACAAACACAAAATATGTTAGATAATTTATAAAAGGAAGAACGCTTACAA
The DNA here is from genome assembly GCA_021014915.2 of Artemisia tridentata subsp. tridentata. Lineage (NCBI taxonomy): Eukaryota > Viridiplantae > Streptophyta > Magnoliopsida > Asterales > Asteraceae > Artemisia > Artemisia tridentata. The sequence continues at coordinate 241,097,745 of CP139509.1, read as the reverse complement.
CTACTAAGCGAAGAGGAAGGAAGAGACAAGCACCCACCCCGGCTATTTTCATCCAAAAATGTTGGCACTTCTTCCGGACTACCGAAGTAATTGCGACTGATGCCCATGTGCACCAGAAACTCTTCTGGGTACGCTTTGATCGGTATGCGATTGGTATTTATCATATCCGCATCAACCACGTTATACAATATGGGGTCTGGGTGCTCGTCTCTCGGTAATGATTCTCGAGTGTAGAACTCAAAAATCCATGGGAAAAATGCCCTATCCACCCAAAAGAATTTTTCTCTCCAATCCCTCAGTGCGTCTAACTTCTCCGTATAGCACTGCAGTGGCCCTGCGCGCTTGGAGAAGGAAACCCACCCGTTTGACCACGACGTGTGGTAAAATGCGCGGAAAAGATGAATTGTGGGCTCTATCGCTAATAAGCGACAATTCACTTCAAAATTGGTTATTTTTGCTGCACCTATATAGTGCAGCTGGGAAATATGAAGACGATAGTGATTTAGAATATCGCACAAAAAGAGGAAAATGGGCGCACGCTGGTTAGCGAATTCGAAAAAACGCGTGTATACCCCTACTTTCCCTTGCGGGAAATTCGCTATTGACGCATTTGCGGCCGGAACTACCGGATGCAATGCGAGAGGAATGTAATAATCTGAAGTGAACTGACGAAGTTCATCCTCAGATAGATCGGAATTAAAATCGGACAATTGAAGAACCATAATTAACCTTCAATAACTATTATAAGCGCACGCGCTATTACCTTAGTTTTTGTTGATTTTTTGATTGCTGTTTGGAGGTTTAACAATGGCGGAAAATGATGGTTTTTACTGTGATAACCACAGTGAAATGATGGCTCAAGTTTATATAGGGTTACACATATTCGTGGATGAACGACATGTGTACCCCACTTGTTCCAATCGGATGGTTGGGAACCCAAAAGGTAAAGCACTTTTTCACCCACCCTCACGATTTTCGAAGAAGATACTTGGACTAGGTTAGTTTGCTAATTTTGGCGGGAAATACTTGAAACTTCCCCGCTACGCATCGAGGAATATTTTTAGCTACAATTGTTAGTCTAGCGTCCGCAATTTCGCATTGCGCACACTAGACTGGGGGGACATGATGACGTATAGTCAGCACTCGGGTCACGAACCCGACCCATACTCAAGTCCATCACGAATGGACTCCATTCCATCACGATATGGGCTATTGCGATAACGGTTTGGGCTTACGATGGCCCAAACCCAAAGTTATTTATGGTTTTGATATAGGATATCTCTTATTTATGGGATATGTATCAAATAACCGCCCAATGCGGGATACGCTGAGGATTGAGGAACACGAAACCAACTAGGGTTTCGTATGTATATAAAGAGTCCTTTGACTCTCATTAAAGGTACGACTTACAACCCCAACTCTTCAACTAAATCCTAAAAACCGATTACTTACTCTCACGCCGGAGGATAATCGTGGGAGACAATCCCACGATAAGCCTAACGGTGTCTTTTTGTTTTCTTAGTGCGCAGGTCTCAAGCATTAAGATCTGATTGGTACGGAATCAAGGAACGCCCAACTTTTGTATCAACAAGTCTTTTAGCTGAAAAGTGGATGGGCAGACTATAGCAGTTGTATTGGAGTTTTGGTATGTTGGTGATATAGAGATAGATGGGTCTTTGTCATGTGGATGATGCCTTCTATGGATGCCAACTTCTAGTTTAGTTGGAGGAGGCTGCATTGAACTTGAAGTTGCCTTCATAAATGAAATGTAGTCCTTTTGGTAGCATCAGATAACAAAGCCAACTCTGTGGATGATGCCTCTCATGGATGCCTAGTTTTTTTGAGTTCTCTGTGTGGTGGCTGCTGCAGGGATAAAAGAGGCTAGCCTTCATGAAGGAAATGTAGTCCTTGAGTCTGACTTTAAAGGCAGCTGAGGCCTGTGATCTATTTTGCTTGTTGTTATTTTATACTGGAATGCAATAAGTAGACATGGATGTCACAAGAAATGTAGTGTGTCCTGTGGAAATGTGATGGTTTTTTAGGTTGTTTAAGTTTGTATGTTACATTACTGCATTTGTTTCATTCAGTTGTAAGGATAGTGTGATGTACACTATGCCTAGTATTCTCATTGTAAACCTTATACAGTTTTTGGTGATTAATATATTTGACATTTCCACACACACACAAAAAATAAAATAAAATAAAATAAAAAAGATAATATATCCGTTAGTAACATCAAAACTTCATTCCTAGTCTATATATCCGCATATTAATTCATACCGGAAGCTATTTTAGGAAAGAAGGTTAAAGTTTTAAATTACCCCTGAGTACCCCTAAAAATTGGCCTAAATTACTACAGTTTGCCTAAATTACCCTTGTGTACCCCTTAAAGTTGACATTTTTTTAAAAAACTTGGCAACTTAAATTATTGGCATGCTTGGCGCAAGAGATTCTGAAGACTTAAGATTATTTTGTTGAAAAATAAGCTTTGGTCAAAATATAATCTTTGTTTGGGTAACAAAGGGTATGTTTGGCAAAAGTAACTGTTGCTGAAACTGGAGATGGTGTTGGAGATAAAGATTATAAAAGATATTATTTTTAGAGTTAACTACATTTTTGGTCCTCGTGGTTTACTGGGTGTAACGATTTTGGTCCAATAGTTTGAAAAGTAACGGATCTTGTCCTGTTTTCGCTGACCCGTAACACTTTTGGTCCGTTAGTTTGACTTATGTTGACCGTTAAAAATGGGGATATATTTGTCTTTTCATATATTTTGCTAAATACTGTAATCAATAAATGCAAACTAAAACAACTTTTTTTTTTTTCATTTAAACTAACCACTATCAATTTTCTTTCTTTTCTCTATATTCTTATCTCATCATCATCCACTAAAAACCACCATCACCCAACCGCCACCCCTACCATCAAACCACCACCACGAAAAACCGCCACCACCAAAAACCACCGCCGTCTCACTACTAAACACCAAAAACCGGTCACTGCTACGCCACCACTACTAAACACCACAAACCCGCCACTGCTACGCCACAATTACTAAAAACCACAAACCTGCCACTACTAAACACCACAAACACTCTTCATCTTCTTGAATCCTATAAACCCGTACATCAGCCACCACCAACACTTCTTTTTCCAGATGTGTGACCATTACTAACTCTTCTTTTTCCAGATCTGTTTCTTGTTGTAGACTATCATCGTAGTTGACTAGCTGCTATGGGGTGGTGTTTGGTATAGTTTTTTTTTGGATAAATGAAAGAATATAGAGTTTTAAAGTGTTGGTGCATCAATTTATGTAGTATAAAGTGTTGGTGCATCAAAAACCAAAACATACCATCATCTTCCACGCAAGATACCCAGTCGGCCCACCTTTCCGCCCACTCTCACCACCCCCAACCCCTCGTCTCCCTCTCACCCATCTCCCAATACAACGAAATCACCTTCTCAATCATACTAAAACCCGGTTTCAACCCAACACATTCCATATCAACAATCACCCCAATCACATCCTCAATCTCATTCCCTCCTTCAATCATCTTCCTAACCCACCCACACATTAAACTCACCATTAACTCCATTGTCTCATCATCAACTTTATTCTCTTTTTTCAACCATTCGAAAACTTCTAACGCGCACCATGAGTCGCGCCCCTCTTGCGAAAAATAAACCAAAACTAGCTGCAATTCCCTAGCACTTAACCTACTATTCATTTCCTCTAAAATATCAGATGGGTCTCTGGTCATTCTTTCAAGTTCCTCAATTGCTTCAAAGAAACCATCACTCATTTCATCCTCATCCTCTTCTGTTAAAATCCCACTTGATAATTTCACTCCTTTACAAAACCCATGATTTTTATTTCTGTAAAAGGTCCTAATTTTGAAATTAGGGTTAGGGTTTGGTGTAACCCTAGAAGCAAAATTGACAAAATGGGTGTTGTTAAAATTGGGGAAAATGGGATTTTGATTCTTTTTAACGAAAACACAGTTGGGATTAGATGTTATTACGTTAAAATAATGAAGGAAAGGGCATTTTAGTCATTGTACATAATCATCCGAGGGTATTTTAGTCATTTCACCTTTTTTTAACTAGTCAAACTAACAGTCAACGAAAAATGGACCAAAAGTGTTACGGGTCAGCGAAAACAGGACAAGATCCGTTAGTTTTCAAACTATTGGACCAAAATCGTTACACCCGGTAAACCACGAGGACCAAAAATGTAGTTAACTCTTATTTTTATAAGCTACATGCAGTAAACTTTGGTTTTCAGAGATTATGGAAGGATATATATATATTTTTAATAATCTCTTATAAGTTCTGTCTGCCAAACAAAGATTATTTTCTAAGTATCATATTTTCTGAAAAAAATAAGCATAATCTCTCAAAAAATAAGTTCCCAAAATCTACTTTTAGGGTAACTTATTTTTCTAAAATAATTTACAATCTTAGTTTGCTAAACAAAATTATTTTTTAATCAAAGCTTATTTTTCAAAAAATAATTTTAAGCCTCCATAATCTTTTATAATCTCTTGCGTCAAACATACCCGTGGCGCAAGAGATTATGAAAGATTATAGAGGCTTAAAATTATTTTTTGGAAAATAAGCTTTGATTAATAAATAATTTTTGTTTAGCAAACTAAGATTGTAAATTATTTTAGGAAAATAAGTTACCAAAAAATAAGTTCTCATGGAGACCAGCTTTAAAAATATTATGGAGATTATTTTTCACAAATTAACTGATTTTAATCTTTTTCAGCAACAACACCAGCACCACTAAAAAAAAAAAAAAAAAAAAAAAAAAAACCTACAATTTTAATCTTTTTCAGTATCAATACCAGCACCAATGGTGTGTGTCAAGTTTTATATATATATATATATATATATATATATATATATATATATATAAGAGATATATATATAGAGAGAGAGAGAGAGAGAGAGAGAGAGAGAGAGAGTTTCATGCGAGAACCATCTTATCTGCGAGAACTGACAGAACCATAAAAAACATACATGCACGTCTTTTAAAATAAAATAAAAATACATGCAAATCATCAATAATCGTAAGTATCCACCTATGTTCTTCAATATCATCATGAACTCATCATCTTTTTTCACAAAAACTTTACACACGGCCGCAATATTGTCATTGCACGCCTTGTAAGAACATACATGCACACCTTCAAAGAAAAATTTTGTATTTCCAATTTCTTATCAAATTCTTTAGAACAGCCATGTTTTTAAAAAAACATATATGTTGTTTTTAGAACATATGTGCAAAAATACAATTATTGAAGGCGTGCATGTATGTTTTTGATGGTTCTGTCAGTTCTCGTAGATAAGATGGTTCTCGAAAGAAAGTCTCACTATATATATATATATATATATATATATATATATATATATATATATATATATATATATATATATATATATATATATATATATATATATATAGTCTCACTATATATATATTAATTTAGGAAAAGCCCAACCAATTGGTAAATTCAATCTCTAACAAAGATAGAATAAACCTAAGGATCAAAGTTTCTCAAACAAAATATAAACCGGAAGAATTGGTTATTCCCGGGTCGTGATGTTCCGAACGAAGGGTGAATGGAACGGTGAATTTCATTTGTGATCGGGTGATTTGATTAAGAGAAGAATTTTGGTATTTGTATCTAAAATTATAAAACATAAACTAAATAGTAACTAAATAGCATATAAAAATACTAAGCTACGCACAAATTCCAAAAACGTGATTAAAACTAAAAACGATCCTAAACAAGTCTTAAAACGAGCTAAGAAAATCAAAATCTTAAAAAAAAAAACTACTCCAGACATGCAAATTCAGCTCCTAAAAGTTCTATATGATAAAAATGAATTTTAGAAAAATGATTTGCATTTTTTTGATTTTTATTTTAATTTTTATGAATTAAAAAAAATTTTGAAAAGAAAAATATATAAAAAATACTAAATTAAAGAAAAGAATTATCAAAATTTCCAGAAAAATACTTTAAGTTAATAAAAACTTAGGAAAAATAAAAACAAGTTTACTGCTTATTGAAATAAGCAGTTAAAAAGCAAATTAGAGAAATAGCAAAATGTAAAAAAATTAGTTAAACGAACTACCAATGCACCCTTGGTTAGAAAAGACCCAAGGGAGCAGATGGTGAGTGTGTGTGTGAGTAAAGGTTGAAGTGGTTGAGGTCCTGGGTTCGAGCCTCGGCTCACCTTGGACTTCCCACTTCCATATTTATTTATTTTTTCAAAATTTTCTTTTTGGAACTTTTTAAAAAGTTGAATATAAGAACTTATTATAAAAGTAATAATTTTAGATCTAAGAAAATAAGTCAGAAAAAGCTTCAAAAGAACAGACTGCTTATAAGAGGAACTAATGACTTAGTATGGATTGATAAGCTCACACTCAAGCTTTTATAAGCTTGAGTGGACTAAATAAGCTAAATGATCTAAAAACAATCCTAAAAAGCTAAAGTAAACAGATAAAGCAAAACAAACAAGTAAATAAGCACAGAAAAAGCAAATAAGCAAATTAGGCTAGTTGCAGCCCAAAACAGCTCTGAGGAGCACTTTTGAGTTTAAAAATAAGCTCTAAATCAAAAGGCAAAACCACATAAACTTAAATCATGACAAGATAAGCTAACAAAGAGCTTAAAAACTGAAAATCAGATCAAAGGAGCTTATCTAAAGCTTATGAATGAGCTTAGAAAAAGGGCTATTGAGACAAGATTCAAACTGATGCAATGGGTTTTTAAAGCTGATGTACTAAATTTGAAGGCCCAATTAAGCTACCAAAAAGCTATGATATGAACTAGGAATTGTAAAACAGCAACTAACTACAGCTAAATTACTTGAATAATGATTTTCAGACTCATTTAACTACAAATAAGTACAAAAATTGTTCTAAGAAAAGTATTGCAGACTTTTTTTTTTTTTGAGTTTTTTTTTTCTTTTATGCTGTGACAGATTTGAAGACAGAAATTTAACTAAATGACTAAAACTTTGAATGAAACTTATCCAACTTATGTAAAACAACTAATATGACTTATATGAACTGAAAAACTACAATAGAAAGTCCTTTTTACTGATTTTCCAAAACAAGCTTATTTTTAGAAGTTTAGAACCTTAAAACATGAAAATCCAACTAAAACCTTCAAAACTACTTATATAAGCTCAAAACACCTAAATCTCAGCTTATATGACTAAATGAGACCTAAATCAAGTTGGCTAAATGACCTTTAAACAGTGAAACTCATTTTAGACCCATTTTAAGGCTTATGCCAAACACCCCTTAAGACAACATAATCTCATTTTAAGCTAATTTAAGATGTAAAACTTAACTTTTCTCAAAAACAGATTAATGTTAGGTTTATTTAAGGGTTTTTAAGCAAAAAGTAGCATGAGATAAGAGCTTATCATAAGATCTAAACTAATAAGCAATTTAACCTCAAAAATCACTATTAAGCTCAAAACAATCAAACACTATAAAATAAGCTAACTCGGTATCTAATTAACTTCAAATAAGCATGAATAAGACAATTGAACTCAAATAAGCATAAAACAGAAATAAGCAGTTTAATAAGCTTAATAATGAAAAATAGAACTTACATAGTCCTTTGCACAAACAAGGACAAACAATTTCTCCCAAAGCTGATCTACAAGTTTCAGCTTGTTAGAAACAAGCTGGTATAGCCCTATAAGCCATTCCCTTATTGGCTTATCATCCAAGTACTTATTGCACTTTTAAGCAAAGGTAATTTGAATGTGATTTAGTACAATTCAATTGATGAACATAGAAGCTCAAAGTAAGCTATAAGTGAGCTTATTTGAGTTTCAGAAAGTAATTTAAGTAAAGTGCTTAATAAGTGCTTATTTCAGCTTATTTTGAACATAATAGAGAATTGAGACATAAAAGTAAAGAGACAATGTAATTTAACAAACTGAAATTCATTAATGATCTTAAATGATTACAAAGCTTATAAAAAAGGCATGAATTAAGATAAAAAGCAGTAAATAAGCTATTACAAAAAAATGACTTAACTAAAAAAGCTAAAAAAAGAGATATCTAATGTGAGTGAAGGGCCTTCTATTTATAGCCTCAGGAGGACCTTCTAGGGTTTGTATGATTCAATCCCAGCCATCAAATTAAGATGTCAACATCATCCCTTCATCACAGCCCTTAGATTCAATCGCCACATAAAAACAACCAATGGGAAAGCTCTATTCTGCCAGCGAGGATGGAATATGAGGTCATTTCTTCTGACTTGTCAGCTTCTAGAAGGTATTGGTACATTTAAGTGAGCAGGGTAAGCAGGTTAAGTAGGTTGAAGACGGGTGAACGGTAACAACTGCTTTACCCGCTTCTTTTCATTTGGTTTGACTGGGTATTAATTTCCCTTTTGACTTCGGGTTATAAGTGGTGGACGGGTTGGATGGGATCCGGGATTAAAATAAGTGGATTGGGCTTTGATGGGTTGGGTTGGATTTAAATGTATTGGACTGACATATTTTTTTTAGTTTTAATACTTAACACTTAGTTAGTTAAAGGACTAACCATGCAAATTTTAAGGACTAACGGCGTAAAATGTTTTGGGATGATAGATGAAAATGATGAATCATTTAAGCTCAGGTTTTGAGGTTTTGGGTTTTTGACTGATAAAACTTGTAAAATCATATCCCCGGCCTCGGCTTTTCTCACTCTTTCATTCTCGTGCTCGTTTTCGTCAGTTTTGTATTTCTTTTTGTCTTTTTCTTATATCCTTTGCCTGCACATACACAAACACAAAAGCAAGCATATATTTGGCATTTATGGTCGATTTTTGGTCTTTTAAGTCCGTTTTTGACAAAGAAAGGGTATGCGAATTAACACGTATCAAAATCCCCCAGACTAAGGTATTGCCGTGTCTTCACGCAATGTCATCACATCACGCTTTTAAAACCAAAAATTTCAACATCTTTCAACTAAAGATTTTGAAAAGTAGCAAAATGTTCCTCAAAAGATATTAAGAAATCATTAGTTCAAAAAACGCCCCGTTTGACCATTTTATTAAATATACTATCTTTTTGCACTTTTCTGATATGACGAGATGTTGACATTCATTATTTCACAATAACTTTTAGGATCAGGAAGTAAGAAGCACTTTTCATAAAAAAGCGTCCATATGGATAAAATTCATCGTCCTTGATTTTTCACGAGTCCCCAAACCAAGCTTAAAAACGAAATCATTGTTAAACACAAGTTAGATGCCAACACTACCCATAGATGCTAATTGTGTACGCATAGCTACTTCTTGCTCCCTTATTCCTATTTCCTCTAAGTATTTTATGAAAAATGGTTTTTTTTTTTCTTGTTTTCATAGACTTTTAATCCGATAAAGGCACTAAGTTTAGACGCTAACTAGTTTGAAATCCTTCCCTCGAAAACCGTTGCCCATAAAAATGATGACCACTTGGGTCTAAAATGCTGCTGATTCGAGAAAACATAACTCTGCTGAATAGTTATGTGACTCTGCAAATTAGTGTATTAACTCTGCTGTTTTGATAACTCTGCTGTTTGGGATAATAGGCATAGTGTAACTCTGTTGCTAGCTTACGAAGACTCTGCTGCTAGAAGAATTACTCTGCTGCTTATTAGATATGTATAGTATGTTAAGGATAAGTATAGAAAAGATACATATGAATATTTTTCTTGTATAGGAAGTCTTGTAAACCGACTAGGACTCCTTACGCTATAAAAGGAGGTTCTAGGGTTAGGGTTAGATATCGATTATCTTAGCATACGTATTATTGTTTACACTTCAAGGTTTCTTGTAACCCTATTGCTGTTGAGCAATCGTATTAATATTGAAGTGTTGTTTGAGAATTCGTTGGTGTTTATTCTTCTTAAGATCAAGTATTAGTTTCCGCATAATATTTGATATACAACTCAAGATCAGTTTCTATACCGATTACCTTAGATTTATCTAAAGTAATTAATAAGATCGTGAAGCTCAACTGGGATCAACAAGTGGTATCAGAGCTTGTGATCTAGAAACTGGTACCAAGAAGAATTTTTGAATACAAGATTTGCTAATCGTCACAGTAAGCAATGGATTCTGACTCTACACACATGGTTACTGCATCAAGGGTTCCCATGCTCAAGACTGGAGAGTATGAGATCTGGAAGATGAGGATTCAACAATACATAAGAATGGTTGATTACTCACTTTGGGAAGTTGTTCTTAATGGCGACAGTGTGCAAACCAAGACTGCTACTGGATCAGTCTTGACTCTCAAGACAAGTGAGGAGAAAGCACAGAGAAGATTGGAGGTTAAGGCTTACAGTATTCTCATGATGGGAATACCTAATGATTATCAATTGAGCTTTAATCATATTGAGTCTGCTAAGGAGTTATGGGAAGCAATTAAACTTTGATTTGGTGGGAATGAGGCTACCAAGAAATCAAGAAAGAATCTACTGAAGCACCAGTTTGAGACTTTTTCTGCTTTGGGTTCTGAGAACATTGAGGGAACTTATGATCGACTTCATAAGTTAACCAGTCAGATGGCTCTTTTGAAGATTGAGCCATCTCAAGAAGATGTCAATCTAAAGTTTCTGAGAAGTCTATCTTCTGAATGGAACACTCATACAGTGGTTTGGAGACATATGGAAGATTTTGATACTATGACATTGGATGATCTGTATAACAACTTGAAGGTGTATGAATCTGAAGTTAAAGGATTGTCAAGCTCATCCACTACCACAAATAATCTTGCTTTTGTTTCCTCAAACAGCAAGAATACTGGTAGACATCAAGAACAGCACTCTGCTGCTGGTGCTTTTGCTCCTGCTGTTGGTTCACATGTCTCTGCTGCTGACTCTGCTAACACCAACACTATCAGTGATGCTGCAATTTGTGCTTATTTGGCTGAACTTACTACAAGTACTTCAGTCATGCCTCAAGATCTGGATGAACTTGATCCTGATGATGTTGAGGAGATTGATATGCAATGGCAATTTGCAATGCTTACTATGAGGGCAAGAAGGTTTCTTAAGCGCACTGGGAAAGAGATGAAGTTCAGAAGAAACAAGAGTGTGGGATTTGACAAGTCAAAGGCTGAATGTTTTAATTGCAGAAAGAAGGGACACTTTGCAAGAGAATGCAAAGCACCAAAAAGAAGCAATGAAAATTTCAAGAAGTCTGCTGATGAAGAGCCAAATTCTACTACTGCTATGGTATCATGTGATGGGTTAGGTGATTTTGATTGGAGTGATCTTGCTGAGGATGGTCCAAATTGTGCATTGATAGCTGAAGAGGATTCTGAAGTACAGCATTTTGCTCTCATGGCCTATTCTTCTTCTGGATCAGACTCTGAGGTATCCAATGAATCATCTTGTTCTTTTAAATCATGTTCTGATACAATTGAGATACTTAAGTCTAGCAATGGAAACCTTAAAATGGAAAATGAAACACTTAAGCTAGATAATCTTAGTTATGCATATGGTTTAAAGAATTTAGAAGAGAAGCTAGAATTTTATAAAAAGGCTGAAATTGAATACCTTGATCAGATCACTATCCTGAAAAATGAAATTATCAAGAAAGATGATGAGATTAAGGTTCTTATGGAAAAAGTAGGAGAGGCTGAACAGGCTAGAGACTTAGCTAAGAGTGAGTCTGAAAAACACATTGTTAGGGTGGAAAAACAACAATTTGCCACTGACATTCTCAGTAAACCATTAGGAAGACACTTTAATGGTATAGGATATAATGCTGTTGCTCACCCTAACAAACTTAGTGCCAATGCCCCTCCTACTAGGACATTGACTTTCATATCTGAGTCTGAGGCCAAACCTGTAGGTGAAACTAGTAAACCTGTAGTTGAATCTAGTGAAAAAGAAATAGAGTCACCTAAGGTTGAGAAGTATGAACAAGCACCCCTTATTGAAGATTGGGTGTCTGACAGTGATGATGATGAAGTGGAATCTGATTCAACCTCTAAGAACAAAAAGGAAGAAATTCCTACTGTTGTTGAATCAAAAGTACCTAAGGCTAAAAAGTTTGAGTTTGTTAAGCCTAGGTTTGGTAAAGGTATCTCTAGGAAGATGGCAGAGTATGATAACACACCTAGAGTATATCCTAAAAGAACAAATAACTTGCCTAGGGGAAACCAGAGAAATTGGAACAACCTAGTTTCACAAAAATTAGGTACTGATTTTCAATTACTTAAGAAGGCATGTTATTGTTGTGGTAGTTTTGAACATCTGCAAGATGAGTGCTATAAGAAACCAGCTTGGAACCAATACACTAGGGTGAACCATAGAAACTTTGCTAGAAAGACTCACTCTCACCCCAAAAGAAACATGGTTCCCAAGGAAGTTTTGATGAGAGATGGTGTGTCTAGAGTTATCTCTCCTATTGCACCAAAAGGGCCCATAAAGAAGGAAATAGTCGATTCTGCTGATAAGGCAAACTCTGCTGTTAAGGCAGACTCTGCTGTTTTGCCTAAAGTTGTTACTGATACTGTTGTGGGCAATCATTTTTATGCTGTTAAAGCCTCAGCTTGCTGGGTCTGGAAACCAAAAGTTAAAGTTTTAGATCATGTTCTCAGACATAGCAGTGCACCAATGCAGTTGAAGAAATTTGACTACTTTGATGCACAAGGTAGATCCAAGTCAGTAATGGCTTGGGTCCCAAAGAGAAACTAATTCTCTTACTTTTTGTGCAGGGCAATCTACAAAAAGAGCTAAAGGATAAATGCATTTTTGATAGTGGATTCTCTTCACACATGACTGGAGACCAGAGCAATTTGGAGAATTTTGAAGCTTTGGATGGTGGATATGTTGCTTTTGGGAATGACCCCAAAGGAGGAAAAATTGTTGGAAAAGGCATAATCAGAACTGGAAAATTGGATTTTGAGAAAGTGTATTTGGTGAATGGTTTAAAGTTCAATCTTTTTAGTGTCTCACAAATGTGTGACAGAAAGAATTTTGTTCTTTTTACAGACACTGAATGTCTTGTCTTATCTCCCGACTTTAAGATACCTGATGACAAATTAGTACTTCTTAAAGTCCCTAGAAATGACAACATATACAGTGTGGACATAAAGAACATTATTCCCAAAAGAGATTTAACTTGTCTGTTTGCCAAAGCCACTATTGATGAATCCAAACTATGGCACAGAAGGCTTGGACATCTGAACTACAAGGCTATCAACAAGTTGGTGAAAGGAAACTTGGTCAGAGGATTACCTTCAAAGATTTTTGAGAATCCTGAAGTATGTGTTGCTTGTCAAATGGGAAAGCAACATAGAGCATCTTGTAAGTCCAAATTGGTGAATTCTATAACTGAACCATTGTTTATGTTACACATGGACTTATTTGGACCTACTTATGTGAATAGTTTGAACAAAAAGATGTATGGCTTAGTGGTCACTGATGATTTCAGTAGGTTTACTTGGGTATTCTTCTTAGCTACTAAGAATGAGACATCTGGCATTCTTAAGGCTTTTATTACAAGGATAGAAAACCTATTTAATCACAAGGTTAAAATCATCAGATGTGACAATGGAACTGAATTTAAGAATCAAGTGATGAATCAGTTCTGTGAGGAAAAAGGGATAACTAGACAATTTAGTGTGGCTAGAACTCCTCAGCAAAATGGTGTGGCTGAGAGGAGAAATAGAACATTAATTGAGGCTGCTAGGACTATGTTGTCAGAGTCTAAGTTACCCACTATCTTTTGGGCTGAAGCAGTCAACACTGCTTGTTATGTGCAAAATAGAACTAAGATAGTTAAACCTCACAATAAGACCCCTTATGAGTTATTGCATGGTAGGAAACCTCTGATAGATTTCTTTAGACCATTTGGGTGTCCTGTCACTATCTTAAACACCATTGACCACTTAGGCAAGTTTAGTGAGAAAGCAGACATAGGTTACTTTGTTGGATACTCTACTGAAAGTAAGGCTTTTAGGGTTTTCAATCAAAGGACTGGGCATGTGGTGGAAAATTTGCATGTTAGAATTAGAGAAACCACACCTAATGTTGATGGAAAAGGTCCTGAGTGGATGTTTGATATTGATTCTTTAACCAAGAGTATGAATTATCAACCAGTCATTGCAGGTACTACTAACATGTCTACAGGTACACAAACTAACCCTAATGCAGGTACACAAGCAAAGAAGGATGAGCCTGCAGAGGAGTTTGTTTTGATTGAAAGAAGCAAGTTTGATCAGTACTTCACTCCAACAGATAAAGAGGGAAAAAGTTCAGATGATGCTGCTGTTCATAAGGAAGTTCCAAAGGTTAATGTAGAAGGTGATGATGAACCTTCTCATGATGTCAAGAATGATGATAAGGAATGGAATACAGAGTTAAATGTTGCTGGGCAACAAGGAAATAAACATAGCAGCAGTTCTCTCAACTCTGCTGCCAAGCCAAAGCACTCTGCTGATAAGCCAAAGCACTCTGCTGTTAGGCCGAAACACTCTGCTGTTAGGTTTGGTAACTCTGCTGCTATGGACAAGGACTCTGCTGCTGATAAAGATGGTGATTCTAATGATGATTCTTCTGATGAAATGCCTGAATTAGAAGAAGTGTATGTGGATACTGATGATGAAGTTGTTGATGTTTTTGGTGCTGAAGCTGATTTATCAAATTTGGAGACCGATATACCTGTTAGTCCCACTCCAACAACCAGAGTCCACAGGAATCATCCAAAGGAGCAAATAATTGGTGATGTTCACTCTGTTGTTCAGACCAGAAGTAAATCAAAAGGGTTAAGTGATTTGCTTGATCAGGGATTATTTGCTCAAACACTCAAGAAGAGGAATAGCCACAAGGATTTACAAAATTGCATGTTTGCCTGTTTCCTATCTCAAGAAGAACCCAAGACCATTCATAAGGCTATGAAAGATGAAAGTTGGGTTGAAGCAATGCAAGAGGAGTTGCTGCAGTTCAAGCTTCAAGAAGTCTGGACATTGGTGGATTTGCCTAATGGACAAAGAGCAATTGGTACTAAATGGGTATTCAGATGCAAAAGAGATGAGAGAGGAGTTGTTATCAGAAACAAGGCTAGATTAGTGGCTCAGGGATTTACTCAGGAAGAAGGTATAGATTATGATGAGGTATTTGCACCAGTTGCAAGGATTGAGGCTATCAGATTATTCCTAGCATGTGCCTCATTTAAGAATTTTCCTGTGTATCAAATGGATGTGAAAAGTGCTTTCTTGTATGGAAAGATTCCTGATGAAGTTTATGTGATGCAACCACCTGGGTTTGAAGATCCTAAGTATCCTGATAGGGTCTACAAAGTGAAGAAAGCACTGTATGGATTACATCAAGCTCCTAGAGCTTGGTACGACACCTTATCCACATATTTGTTGAATAATGGTTTTTGCAGAGGAACCATTGATAAAACATTGTTCATTAAGAAAGACAAAAAGGATATCCTACTTGTTCAGGTTTATGTAGATGATATCATTTTTGGGTCTACAAATAAGGTGTTATGTGAAGGATTTGAGAAGCTCATGCACAGTCGGTTTAAGATGAGTTCTATGGGAGAACTGACTTTCTTTTTAGGGCTTCAAGTTAAACAGAAGTCAGATGGGATTTTTATTAGCCAAGATAAGTATGTGACTGAGTTGTTGAAGAAATTTGGTTTCAAGGATGTGAAGGCAGCAAAGACTCCAATGGATAAAAACAAACCTTTGATCAAGGATGAAGATGGGGAAGAGGTTGATGTGCATTTGTATAGATCAATGATTGGTTCATTGATGTATCTGACTGCTTCAAGGCCAGATATCATGTTTTCTGTATGTGCTTGTGCTAGATTTCAAGTGTCCCCAAAAGTTTCACACTTGGAAGTAGTCAAAAGAATTTTTAGGTACCTAAAGGGTCAACCAAAATTAGGCCTTTGGTATCCTAATAATTCACCCTTTGACTTGATAGCATACTCAGATAGTGACTATGCTGGAGCTACTATGGATAGAAAGTCAACCACTGGAGGCTGTCAATACCTTGGTCATAGGCAAATCTCCTGGCAATGCAAGAAACAGACAGTTGTGGCTAACTTAACAACAGAAGCAGAATATGTTGCTGCTTCTAGCTGCTGTGGACAAGTGCTCTGGATTCAGAACCAACTACTGGATTATGGGTACAATTTCATGAACACCAAAATTTATATTGACAACAACAACACAATGTGTATTATCAAAAATCCTGTTTTTCATTCTAAAACAAAACACATAGAGATAAGACATCATTTTATTAGAGATTGTTATGAGAAAAAGTTAATTCAAGTGGTTAAAATACATACTGACAATAATGTTGCTGATCTACTTACCAAAAGTTTTGACATAAGTAGGTTTCAATTTTTAGTTGCTAGTATTGGTATGATCAATCTTTAAATCTTTAACATCTTATCTCTGTATGTTTTTGTAAAATTTTGTAAGGATTTGTGCTGTTGATTAGTCATTATCTGGTGTTTAGTCAAAGTCTGTTGTTTAGTTGTTTATTGCTATGCCTACTCTGCTGCTATTATGGAATATTCTTGCTTGTGTTTGTTGTTTGCTACTAACCTTTTGCAGATACATATACACACACAATCAAGTAAAGCATGAAAAGAGGAAGTTCATTGATCAAAAGGCATAAGTACCTCATATAGTTTTCTTACATTCATGCTATTCAAAAGAAAGATCAAAAGACAACAAGATACAAAGATCCACAACCTAAATCCTAGCAAAGTCAGGCATGACCTTGCTACGAGGTCCCCTAGTGCCCATGGCTTCAAACACCCTTGGACAGGGGAGAGCAAGTACTACTGATCGTGGAGGTGGACTCTGCTGTTGGCTTGTTGAGGGAGCTGATTTCTTCTGCTGCTTCTTCTTCTTTGGAACAGGGGGTTTCTGCTCAACCGTACTTGGCTTTGGATGAGGCAGGTGGACACTCTTCGCAAAGGCGGCGGCGGCATTCTCCATCTGTTTTTGAAGCTCAGCAGTCAAAGGATGCTGTGGAGGATCGATTTTTGTTCTTTTATCATCATCAGACTCTTCAAAGGAGGATGGTGTTGATGGAAGTGGGTCGGAATATTCCTCTTCGACAACCGCTTTGCCTTTTGGTTTTGCTGAAGATGAACTTGGAAGGTAACCTTGAGGAAAGTAACTTGCCCATCCCTCTGAATCGTCTGATGATGAATCTGAGGAAATGTCGATTATTGGAGCTTTTGATGAACTCATGATTTGTTGATGTTGAGTTAGGGTTTGTGAATTGGGGATTTATTTAAGTGATTAAGGGATTTTTGGACTTCAATGAGGGGTTGGTATGGTATTTAAGGAGGTGATTTTGAAGATATTGGGAATGTTGACTTTTGGTCAACACTATCGCAACTCTGCTGATGAGTTTGAAAGTTGAAGGGTCAAACTGAAACTTTTGGCGCGTTCTTAAACCTAATTAGATCAAAACGGTATCTTTCACCAATTTGATCTCATTACATTTTAATTGCTCAAAATTACATTCAACCTTCACCCAAGAACATCAATTCATATCATTTCACGCATACCAAAACCCCCTACCATTACCCCAGAAACTGTTATGACTGAGCTTGAGAATATTGGATATGAGAGACCTGAGGTTGGTGGTACATTTTTGAAAGGTCGTCTCTGTCCACATTGGAAGTTTTTGCTACATACACTTCAACACTGCCTGTTTCCCAAAGTAGGTGGATGGAGTGAGTTTAGTGCTTCTCAGGCTATGGCTTTAGTGTGTTTAGCTACAGGGCAGCCCTTTGATTTTTCTGCTATGATATTTGAGGGGATGAAGAAGTTTGTTAAGAAGAAGTTTTACTTGTACCCAAGGTTTCTACAACTTATTATAAACAGACAGCTAAGGGAACCATTGAGGCATGTAAATGTTGAGCCCTGTAGTAGAATGGCAATCAAGATGTTTGCATTTTTAAAGAAGAATGGGAAAGGATTTTCTGGCACTATAACTCCCCTAACTGTACACATCTTGAATGTAGTGGCTGCAGAGAATGAGGATGAAGAGGCTGGAACACCCACAGCTTAAATGAGTCATCTTCCACTGAACCACAAAATACCCAAACACCTAGGACTTCACAAGAGGACATTGTGCAACCTCAGGCCAATGTCAGTATGGTAGCAGATGAGGCTGATACAGGTGTTGGAGGTATCATGATGGAAGAGGCTGGCACTACTGTTTCCAACTTAGTAGTTGAGCAGGACAGTGTCAACATAATTAAGACCTCAACCATGGCAACATCTTTTGTAGAAGGTTCTCAGGAACCTAATACAACTGATGGTAACCCCAGCCAAATGGCTTCTATGGGGGGCTCAGATGTTCGACCTAGGGTTGAGACTGAGTTTGTGTCCCAAGATTCACCTCTCGGAGAAGGTAACACATCTCGAAGTGATGAGGCCAGAGATGATACTATTGAATTGATGGACACTGGTGTACATATTGACATTGCAAATGATACACCTCTCGGACCAGGTCACACAGGTCGAAGTGTTGATGCTAGTATTGAACATGACACTGAGGATTTGACGGTTAGAACACCAGTACATAATGCCAGTTCCAATGATCAACCTCTCGGGTCAGGTTACACAGACCGAAGTTGTGAGGATATCATGAAACAATTGAAAGAATTGACGGATAATTGTACAAAATTGTCAAAGGAGGTCCTTGGTCTTCGAAAGGAGTTAAAGACAGTTAAGGCTACTCAAGGTGCTGAAATAAGAAGGCTTAAGCTAAGGGTTACACACCTTGAGGGGAGGCTAAAGAAGAGTTCCAAACCAAGTTTGGAAGAGGATGCTTCCAAACAGGGGAGGAATGATCAGGAGGCTCAAGTGAATGATCAGGATCAGGAAGGTGTAATGGGTTCAGGGGAGGTTGTTAAAGATTTTGTTGAAAATGTTGGTGATGAGAGTGACAAGGTTGACTCTGCTGATGAAGAACACTCTGCTGATGGGTTAAAGGTTTCTGCTGATGATACTGAGAAGAGTGCAGGAGTAAAGGACTCTGCTGGTGTAAAGGACTCTGCTGATTCAGATGATGAACAGATGACTTTAGCTCAAGTACTGCTGAACATGAACAAAGGAACTAAAACACCCACACCCACACCATCACAACAACAAGCTGCTGAATCTGCTGAAGAGATTGAAAGGATGCAAAAGTTGACTGATGAACAAGCTCAGATTGCTCAGGATGAAGAATATGCAAGAAGTGTTGCAGCTGATGAAGAAAGAAATCAGTTTGATCTTATGGAAAGCTCTACCTTTAAAGAAGTTAATCAAGAAGAATTAAATGAACAATTGCTGTATTTCATTGATTCTGATATGATTGTAAGAGGTGAAGCTAGGTTGATAACAAATGATGAGCAGTTGGATGGAAGTGAAAAGACAAAAGAGCTTGTTGATTTTATACTCAAAAAGAATGGATTAGCTAAGTGGGAAGAGCTGATTAAGAGGATTAAAGATGCACAGAAGCATGGTTACAAACAAAAGTCATCTTCAAGGAAAGCATTGGTTAATGATATGAAGTATTACTTGAAGAATGCAAGAGGTTATCAGATGAAGGATTTCAAAGGAAAGTCAGATCACTTAATTGAAAAGGAATTTTATGAAACTTATGCTAAGTTAAATCCAAGAAAAGTTTCTGAGAAGAAGAGAAATCCAGAAGTTATGGGATCTGACAATATGAAAGCATCTGGGAGTGGAAGTGTTTCAAAATCCATAGTATCTGATGTTGAAAAGGAGAAAGAAATTGTTGTTGAAGCTGAAGTTATGACTGAATCCTCTGCTGGTACAAAGAGATATAGGAGGAAAGTAAAGCAGGTGGGTAGGAAGAAGAGAAGAACACAGTCAGTAGTGATGAGTGATTCGGATAAAGAGGAGAAAGAGAATAGTGATTCAGAGAAAGAAGAAGTGACTGCAGATGATATGCAAGGGATTATGCATATCACAGTTCATGAACCTCAAGAAGAACCTGAGTTGCTTAATGAAGTTCCTTTATCAGTAAAATATCCAATCATTTCCTATTCACATGATGTTTTAGCTGATAGTCAAGTATGCTGGGTGATTAAGAGATCCAATGGTTCAAGTGTGGGATATATTAGTTTTTCTCAGATGTTGCACTACATGGATAGGGATGATATTACTCAACTCTGGAATCTTTATAAGAAGAATTATGGTGATATTCGACCAGAGGTGGTGTATGAGAGACTAAATTATTACTACTTGAAGAACATGTTTGAACCAGATGAGAGGAGTATTGAATGGAAGAAGTTATTAAGCTCCACAGTTCAGAAATGGTATTTATATCAATCTTGTGGAGTTCATCTCTTATCATGCATAGGTGTGACTGTGTATATGCTTGTGGAGAAGGATTATGTCATCAACAACAGTACATCTATTCTGTATCAAATGTTGCAGCCTGGTAAGTTGACATTACAAAGACCATTTGATGCAGATAATCAAGCATTTGAACTAATTGAGAAATATAAAAAGTTGCTGGAGTCAAAGATTTCAAAACAGTAAAGTGTTTGGAAGCATCCTCTTGGTGACTATCTGGATTTAAGGAAACTTGATGATTTTTGAAGAAAAATATCAAGTTTAGGGGAGGATTGTTGGGTCTAAAATGCTGCTGATTCGAGAAAACATAACTCTGCTGGATAGTTATGTGACTCTGCTGATTAGTGTATTAACTCTGCTGTTTGGGATAATAGGCATAGTGTAACTCTGTTGCTAGCTTACGAAGACTCTGCTGCTAGAAGAATTACTCTGCTGCTTATTAGATATGTATAGTATGTTAAGGATAAGTATAGAAAAGATACATATGAATATTTTTCTTGTATAGGAAGTCTTGTAAACCGACTAGGACTCCTTACGCTATAAAAGGAGGTTCTAGGGTTAGGGTTAGATATCGATTATCTTAGCATACGTATTATTGTTTACACTTCAAGGTTTCTTGTAACCCTATTGCTGTTGAGCAATCGTATTAATATTGAAGTGTTGTTTGAGAATTCGTTTGTGTTTATTCTTCTTAAGATCAAGTATTAGTTTCCGCATAATATTTGATATACAACTCAAGATCAGTTTCTATACCGATTACCTTAGATTTATCTAAAGTAATTAATAAGATCGTGAAGCTCAACTGGGATCAACAAATGAGGACCACATCAAGGTCCTGATTTAACATGATTTTAGGGATATCCTTTTTATTACGACCGAAACAACTCATCTACGAGTCCAGAGAAAGAAGCTTTTATTAGGATATCCCCGGAGTCGAAATTTGGCATTTTTTACATTATTAAGCACATATTATTCCTCGGCCTTTTAAACAACCTAAACAACAGCAGCTAACTGTCAAGAATCGGGAGTCTTATTTTGACCTTGGATATTTTTTCTCTGCCTTTTTGAAGTCTGAGTCAACGGGAGCGAACCGTCAGGAAACAGAAAACTTTTATCGGCTTTGGATTATTATTATTTAATTTTTCATTATATATTTTGCCAAATTCCGAGTCTTGCGGTCTTTCAACATCCAAAACAATAGAACGTACTATCAGGAATCAGTTGTATTATTTCCCCGTAACACTGGTATTACCTTGATGTGTACCCAACTCTTATAAGCAAGGATTTTCTAAAGAAGGAGTAAAAACTAATTATCGCCAAAACTGTGCCCCTTTAATTATCTAAAAAAATATTTATATTTTTGGATTTTTTAACTGATGGGAGCAAAAATTCACAATTAACCTCAATGGGCTCTAAAGAGATCCAACTATTCCACGCTTAGCATCTAACTTATTTTTAACTCTATCTTTTCTCGTTCTTCGCAAATTTAAAATCTTAAATGATAAGATCCGCGAATGCTTAGTCTAATAAAATCAAGATGCGCATATTTAAAGTCAATTATGGAAACTTGCAAACTCTTGCTAGAATTCGCGTTTTATAGCTTCTTGCATAAGAGACTAGCACAAATTTCAATTATAAAGGTTAAGGGGACAAACTAGAGCTCAACATGCTCGATCAAGTCAAAATTTTATTCCTACTCTTACCAACGAAAAGTCAACAATGTGTCAAAACACTTATAATATTTTTGTAATTTTTTTTAAATTTTCTCATTTTTTTGGAGGAAAAACGGGGTTGCGAGAGTATAAGGCAAAAGGCATGGTAAAATCAAATCAAAAGATTACCACCCCCATCCCCCAGACTAAAACGAGATATTGTCCTCAATGTTTTGAGATAAGGGTCATCTTATGCAAATCTAAAGCCGTTTATTAATTATGCTAATATATAAACATTAGTCGATAAGATAGGACATCGGATTTCCCATTAAGCACTGAAGGATGAAACTCGAGTGGAGGAAAGACAAAACCACGAGCACGAGAGTCTTCATAATTCAGGCAAATCGTGGACATAAAACAAACAAACATGAAACACGAGAAATGGAAGAGGAGGGCCTCTTCACGTCACTTTTATTAGAAAATAGAAAGAAGATAGACACGGATTGCCTCCCGAGAAGCGCTTGTTTATTATCGAGTCGCTAAGCTTGACTCGCCCCAAATTTAATTGTCCATGGGGAAAGACTGGAGGTCTAATTCAACCTCCAGTAGGATCACTTTCAAAATATTCGGATGAAATATTATGATCATGAAAGTATCCTTGATGATATGGGATCGTTTTGGAGTGAACGAGTCAACTCCATAAAAAAAAAATGAGTATCCCGGGATCGAAAACCTTATCCTCATTTCCTGATGGAAATGGTAGCAAAGTCTCAATCTCAATCTCAATGAATCACATGAAGAAAAAGAGTCCATCATCAGAATAGAACAGAGGGGAGTTACTTTTCTCCAGAATTAAAAGTTCCTCAGATGAGGTTTGTAACTTTAAATTCTTATCGGGAGTCAATTTAATCATTGAATGATTTTTACTACCATCGAGTATGCCTGGATTAAACACTTTGTCTTCACAAGAAAACTCAACAGGATACTCGATGGAAGACTCATCAGAGAAAAGAAGATCACCCTCAGGAGACAGAGGAGATAAGGCATTTGTTAGAGTTTGTGGAAATATATTAACTCGTGTATGACTAGAATCGAACCCGGGACCTTGGGATTGCACACTTTACGTATGAATGATTAACATAAATAATTAATATATATAAATGTTTATGTATTTAATTATTTGAACACAAATAACGACTAACGGACGTTAAAGTAATTAACGAAATTGACTAATGACCGTTAGTAAATAAAGGAGGGGGTTGAGTATCGAGTTTTAGAACTAGAGGAGGTATTGGACTCAAACTTGGAGAGCAAGTTTAGAGCTTATATAAACTCCTCAAAGCTCTCATTATTGAGGTGAATAAATAATATATTCGACCAACAACCCCTTGGTGAATGATATGCATCGTGAAAGATATGCATTGTACAGTATATACACTATGCATGTTATTAATACCACAAGATATCTTTGACATATGTATCGTAGAATGATTTTATTCTTACTTCCTTCCTGAATAAAAGATTCAAGTTTTATTAAACAAAATAGTTTTGGTTTAATAATTGTGTTCTATTGCTAGCACCATACATTAGTTGGTTAAAGTACGTGTGTACAAGACCTCGGTAATAACTTACTTTAGTTATTCCATCTTGGATTGTGAAACAAAACGGTAAGGGGTTTCACGTTAATCCTTTTATTTGATCAAGAGAAGAAAAGAGAAGTTCGATCCTTGTTCTTGCTAGGATCAAAAGGTACGTTAACTTTTATTATTCGGTAATCTTTATACATGTTAATTATATGATCCTTGCTTCCGCTATGCTCTTTGATGTGTGTTATTTATTTATATGAATGTCATGTTATTTAAATTTCAACAGTGGCATCACGAGCCGTTTAATATGTAATTGTAATTACCGAAACGCATAATAAAAATCAAATCTTGATTTAGATTATAACATGTGTGTCGATTTTTCTACGGTTTTTTAACATACAAAAATCGAATCATAATTTAGGGGAGGGGGGGGGGGGTTCGACCCTCTTTTAATAAAAAGTTGGTTTTGTAACCCTAAATTAGGAACATGTGTGTTTATGTGTTTATATGAATAAGGGTTACGTTCCTGGAATTAATCCATGATGCTTCATGCAAGGTATTCATGGATTAGGGTTTGTTTTATGTGCTACATGTTTTAGATAAATCTAAAATTAAGGAAGACCTAATTATTAAATTAATGAATCAGTTATGTGCAACGTGGTATATAATTATTAAGGCTTACGCGACCAACTTGTTGGTGTCTGTGGTCCATTGGGTACAATGTGCTCGAAAACCAATGGGAGTCTTAGTAATTATATACATAATTATTCACATAGAGATTATTAATAGGATTTATCAAAAGGTTTGCATGTGGCTATATAATTTAATGGTTAAGATTATATGCGTTATTATGTGTTTATTTATTTTTTGTTAAAATTACTTGACTTTTTTGTTTAAATTATCATTGAATTGTAAGCAAAAAGAGGGTAATTTTTGGTATAAAAATAAATGGACCTAATAACTATGAAACCTTGATGTGTAAATTATTTATTGCCAAGTATTATGTGCCGACAGTGGTTCGCTTCGCACGGTAATTTGCTCTCAGGCGAGACTAGCAATTTTATAATTTACAACATAAATTTTTTAAGACTTAGAATCATAAACTTTTAATTTGATTGATGATTTTTTGCACCAATAGTTGAACAGCGGACCTAGTTCGACAAACTATAAAGTGGGTATAAGGTTGGTTTCGCATTAAATTGTGGCCTTAAAGAGACTCCATTCTGTCTCTCCGCTTGCTTGTGCGTCAAATTGGACTTACCAAGTACCACTATTATATGTGCAAAATCATCTTAAGGGTGAATTGACCTCAATTCCACGCGCCACTTTTGTGGTAACTATCCGAATAACTTGAGTCTTTTGACTAATGCAGCAGTAGGATATAGTGGGCGATAATTGAAGGTAATTCTTTGATTGGTGAACCTAATACCTCAATTAAAACTTTGTTGATTTAACTCTTAGCCTTTACTGGTAAATTAAAATTGTTTTGAAAACTTATGATACGAAGATGTGTGCATGCTTCTTCGTACATATTTTGATTGTCATATCAAAATAAATACCCTAAAATTTAAGTCCATGCTATCTAATTATAAGAAACACTTGGAATTAATATCTAGCGTAAGTGAGACCTTGACATAAATATTAATGACAAGGTAAATTACATACTTTCATTACTAGCAGATCAACTGATGTAATGAAACTATGTTAATTTGCAAGTTTCTAAATTAGACGACTTAATTAAGTTATAAGTGAGACCTTGAGACTTAAAGCATGAGATGGGAAGAAACATGCTTACATTGCAAATTGTTTGACAAATGTAATTCCCATAAGATCTAGGAGTCGGAAATTGTTTTGCAGATTATTGTACGACAAGTTACCATCTTTTGTACTTTCACTGCTAGCAGATCAACTAATGTAGAGGAACTATGGAAAGTTGGATCCTAGTTTTTCACGAAAATTAAATGGTTATATTGTATTTCCTGGGTAATTTTCTTTTCTTGAAAATTGCATTATCGAAAATACTAATATTGAATTTTGTAAATTCTTTTAATGTATTAATGCAACGTTAAAACCGTAAACGTGGGGCATTCTTTTAGTAGTAAATTGATCTACACCCGTAGGGTTTTTTGGCTAGAGTCAACCTTACTAAAAGAATAAACCTAGTCTACTTTCTTTGAGAAGAGTGAGAGTTAATCCTATTCTTTTTCATGAATGAAAAAAGGTATGATAGGAAAATTAGAATTATCTAAATTCTAATAAATAACTCATAGCAAACTTTAATAGTTAAGAAAATTGCATATTTTGAGTTATAAAATTAGAAGCTAGACTAATTACCGCAAATTGGTAAAAGGCAAACTAGCATGATTTATCTAGTTGTGCTTTGACCACTTAAAGATGCTACATACCATTGTGGTGATGATAGTCAAATTAAGGAAGAAATTGCATGCCCAATTATTTCCAAGTTAATTGCATTGATGGATAGTCCATCATTTACAAAGTAGAATACATTCTTTAGTACCTAAGTAATTGTTACGTATGAGATTTTTCAAAGGTGTAGGAAAGTAAATAGCACACTATTTGCTTTTACTGGTTATGAAACACTTATAATGTTGTCAAATCCAGTGGGAGCATTGTGTTGTAATCACTGCATTATATATATTAATGTAATGATCTGTAATTCAGTGGGAGCTACAAGCTTTGATATCTTGGTAGTAACCCAGATTATCTCTAGAATGTCTTGAGATAATTACTTTCCAATTGTAGACACTTGTGGTGTAAGGATAGTCATGTACGTTTCCTTAATAGACAAGGTGGTTCTATATCTACTAATATCTATGACACAATCATATTGATCACCTAAACAAACGATTGACGTGTTGTTTATCTGATACATGATGTTGTTCCATGCACAAGTGAGAGAAATCTTTATTGTGTGCAAGGAACAACACAAAGGAATATGATTTAAAGGATTCTCTTGACTGCAAGGTAAGAGACTAATGTTCTAATGTGATTTATTCACATCTATTTAATGGAACACTTGGAGTTAATATCTAGCGTAAGTGAGACCTTGACATAGATATTAATGACAAGATAAATTACATACTTTCATTACTAGCAGATCAACTGATGTAATGAAACTATGTTAATTTGCAAGTTTCTAAATTAGATAATTATTAGAACAAGTGTCAATATGATAATAAGACTACTTCAAACTTAATATTTATGTATTATTGAAATGACATAAATGAAGTAATCTAATACTACTTCAAATTTGAATATTTATGTATTATTGGAATGTCATAAATATATGGAGTGATAAATTAACTTGAAATTACTATTGAAACCAAATTGTGAAGTTCAGGATTACTTTAGTTATGCATGTTTATATTTTATTGTAAAGTTATAAATATGAAGTCTTTTAAATTGTTACAAGACTTATTATAATAAAGTAAGACGTTAACTTGTTATGTTTTTTAATTAAGACATATAAAAGAAGTCATTGAGTTAATCAATGATTTATAACATATATTGGGATTATAACAGTTTATGTCTTCTTGTTAAGACATGGACATGAAGTGACTTGGTCAAAAAGTACTTATGTTATATAGCATGCAATTGGCTTGGAAATTCTATTATACCATTAAGCTGATTTAGTTGGTGAATAGATAAGCCAAACGAAATATATTTATCTTACATATTGTAAGATTGTCTTACAATATTAATCCTAATGAAATACATAATGTTTATGGTACGTTCAGTTAGGAAAATCAAACTCTTGTTATATTGTTTGATTAAAGATAACTATATCTTCTATTCTTCTAAAAGTTATCAAGGTTAGAAAATTGAGTAGTATATACTTAATTAGACTCCAACCTAGAAGATTAATAAGACACCATTTATTTTGGAATGTGATGAATCACATTAAGTCTTAAAATTGAAGTTCGGAATTTGTTAAACTACTTTTGAGTAGGTTATTAACAAACTAATGTTAGGAACTGTCAATATGTATTTGTAATGTCCCAAAAGAGAACAATTTTGTGTTGCTCTACTTGCTAAGTATTTATAGATAGTCTATAAATTGCAAAAGGCAAGTGGGAGGTTTTATCTTGAAAAGATAAAATTACAAGATACATAATCTTCTAAAATACACTAGAAAAGTCATGATGAGGATTAAACATGTTAATGTTAAATCTCAAGATGATGGAATTCTCATTCATAGATCTGCAAGGATATCTCAAATATTTGTATAATATGTTGAGGATTATGAGTTACAGGTTTATGGTAAGCCTGTTGATCATTAAGATAAATTGCAAATATTGAATTTGGCAATTTACTCATACTATGAATGTTTAGATGCAGTCCATAAAGATAATTAGTTTTGGAAACTTAATTAATCTTGAACTCTATAGTTACACTATAGAATGAAGATGAGTTTCTACAAAGGAAATGAAAATCCTAGAGATTTAAATTTTTGAGTAGAAATCATAATGGACAAATTTTGTATACATATTTAATGTGTGAAAAGATTATCAATCACACTTAAGCAATTAACTGTGATTGAAATTCTTTCTAGGCACATTAAATGTATAAAGATTATGATTGCGATTCTCAGTTTCATTTATATGAAATTAACAATGGAATATCAAAACTCTTTCTTGAGTAAATACTTGTGCGAGGATGATAAGTAATTGAAAGGAGTATTTGAATTCAAATAATCTTTGGAAGTATACAAAGAGTAATAATTCATGAATGGATTAATGCATGCATCTAGGAGGTATAGTTATGTTTAATTATTAAATCCTAGTTTTGATTTATAATTAAAATAAGACAATCTCTTAATATTCCTAAAAGCTAGTGGGAGTGGCAAATTTATTTTCTTATTTCATATATGTTGCATACCATATAGGAAGTAACATTCCATTAACATTGAATGTTAAGTCTTAGTTTGGAATGAAACTTCACTTAGAAATTTAGAAAATAAAAATACAACCTTGGAATATATGTTTATTGTTATAAACATAAGCGGTAAAAATAATTGATTCCAATAGAACATGATATACTATTAGAAAGTCTGAATAGAAACATATCTTTGAAAAGATAACAAATGAATAAAATTTAAGTTTGACACAAGGATTTTTCATGTACATCATGTTTGTTGTATCATGCTTGAATGAAAGATGATTTGACAACATTAATATCTAATTGAAAGTTATTAGATAACTAAATGTAATGGATATGGTTGGATATAGAATTAACATCTTCATCATGGAATTGCTCCTAAATTCTAAGTATGAACCATATGGCAAATTGTTGCGTAATTGTTAAAGCAAACAAATCTTAAAAGATTTGAAGGTATCAAAGATTACACAATGGATATTAAAGTTTACAGAATTTTAAAGAGCCTATTGTTGTTTGCATACAATGATGCTAATAAGGTTGAGATGACACTCAATACTAGTAATGGTGGGATTTCATCCTTGTTAATGGCCATGTGTACTAGTTATGCTTAACTGTAAGCATAGTTGCATTATACATTAAAGAATTAGAATACTTTAAACTATAAAAGGTTTGATAGTTTAATTGTCATAAATTCGTGGTTGAGGATGTCACGCATTTTATGAAATATTATGTGGTAATATCAAGATAATTGATAGCACACATACAAGAATTTTATTTATTAAGTTCTTGAAATAAGTATTCTCAAAATTCCGATAGATCAAGATTAGTTGATTTATGCCTTGTCAACAAGTATGTTTGACATGACTTGAGGCATAATTCATTAATAAGAATTATCATACATTGATCTATTTTAGTATTTGGATAAGGGATGTTAAGCAATTATTATTTACAATGAATTAAAGTACTTGGTACGTTTGTTTTCATTAATAATAGATTGTATCCTATATTTGCATGTTTAAATCCGTGAATAACTTTTGTTATTCTAAATTGTCCGTTGTCGAATAATGATATAGGAATATCATTAAATTAAGACAAATCTGAGTATTGGTAGAATATACTTGAAAGTATATTGATGCGTTGACATACCAATTTCACATGATATTCAAATGGTTTGAATATAGGACTTATCCCAACTTCATGAGTTTACTTTATGGATCTTGTCATCAAGTAAATCATGTGAATATAGTTATCCTCAGACTTGAGATGCCAGATAATTGTCATGCATGTAGTGCATTTCTGTGATTCAATTTAATGCTATACGTAATTGGTAGCTATAAGGATTGTTTTCGGAAGCGTTGTGAAGGGCATGGGTTATGCTCGTAGTCAAGATAGAATTTGTTCCTTCAAATTGTTTGAAGTTTAATACTGCTGGGCCCCTCGTAGGGTTGACAAGATGTTTGCGTGCGCACGCCCAAGATCTCCCCTGAACATGTTCAGAAGATTTGGTTGCTCAATCGAAAACAATGAGAAACATAATTATTAATAAAGAATGACTTAGATCCATATCTTTATTAATGTAGTATTAGAAACAAAAGGATAAGTATGATGATTAATCATCAAGTGGTTTTTCCAGGAGACCACCACCCGAGTTGTACTAGGGGCATTGGCGTGTTGCTAGACGCTAACCAATGTCAATTACACTTTTAATAGATTTTCAAGTGGGAGCTGTTAGAGTTTGTGGAAATATATTAACTCGTGTATGACTAGAATCGAACCCGGGACCTTGGGATTGCACACTTTACGTATGAATGATTAACGTAAATAATTAATATATATAAATGTTTATGTATTTAATTATTTGAACACAAATAACGACTAATGGACGTTAAAGTAATTAACGGAATTGACTAATGACCGTTAGTAAATAAAGGAGGGGGTTGAGTGTCGAGTTTTAGAACTAGAGGAGGTATTGGACTCAAACTTGGAGAGCAAGTTTAGAGCTTATATAAACTCCTCAAAGCTCTCATTATTGAGGTGAATAAATTATATATTCGACCAACAACCCTTGGTGAATGATATGTATCGTGAAAGATATGCATTGTACAGTATATACACTATGCATGTTATTAATACCACATGATATCTTTGACATATGTATCGTAGAATGATTTTATTCTTACTTCCTTCTTGAATAAAAGATTCAAGTTTTATTAAACAAAATAGTTTTGGTTTAATAATTGTGTTCTATTGCTAGCACCATACGTTAGTTGGTTATAGTACGTGTGTACAAGACCTCTGTAATAACTTACTTTAGTTATTTCATCTTGGATTGTGAAACAAAACGGTAAGGGGTTTCACGTTAATCCTTTTATTTGATCAAGAGAAGAAAAGAGAAGTTCGATCCTTGTTCTTGCTAGGATCAAAAGGTACGTTAACTTTTATTATTCGGTAATCTTTATACATGTTAATTATATGATCCTTGCTTCCGCTATGCTCTTTGATGTGTGTTATTTATTTATATGAATGTCATGTTATTTAAATTCCAACAGCATTTCGATCAATTGTTAGTTCAGTCACGATTTTCAATTTTGGGTCTCTATCTTCAAAGGATTTATCATCAGAAGGTTTTCCATATAAAAGATCTTCCCATTCTTTTCGATCAGCTTCAAAATAAAAAAGATCATCATCATTTCCCGGCGGAAATGAGTCGATGGGATCGAGTTCAATTGATGAGAAGAATCAATTGATGGATCACGATTTAGCAAATATTCTATTTCTCTCAGATCTGATTCGAAATCAAAATCATTGTCTTCGTCCCCCGGTGGGATTGGATCGATGTGAGCGAGTTCATCGGGGAACTCCTCAAGAAGATAGTCATTCTTATGATGTAAATCCTTGAGCTCGGGCTCTGGAGGATTATCATTAGACGTTTTAATTTCCTTAACTTCTTTAATATTAATTTCCTTCGGAGGGAGAGAAGGTGATGGGTCATTGTTCAACATTTTCTCGAGTAAAAGAATATCTCCCCCTGGATCAAAGACGGTTTCATCAATTTCCGGTGAAATTGAATCATTCTTAAGACAAGCCTCGATCTCTTCCAAAATGAAATCACTTCCCTCAAACAGAGTGAGAGAAGGGGAAGAGTCGGAAAAGATAGGTTGAGAAGACGGAGTGGGACTGCCACTCGGAGAATTATCCGAAAATCCAGGAACTTTTTTAGCATACTCCTCAACATCTATTACATCGATCCGGTTAACCGATAATTTATCGTAATTGGAGGAGTATCTCGAAGTTTGATCGAGTTTAAAAGTCATAGCCTGATCATCAAAACGGAGGGTAAGTTCTTCACCATAAACGTCAATCAAAGCACGCCCCGTGATGCGTGGTTTTGTGTCCTTAAGAAGGATCTCCCTAGAATGAGGGGAACCCGAGGATCAGCATCAAAATCTAGAAGGACAAATTCGACCGAAAAATGGAACTTTCCCACTTTCACGAAGACATCTTCGGCGATACCGATAGGACGAGTAATCGACCGATCTGCTAGCTCAAGAGTCATACGTGTAGGAGTCAGTTCCGGAAGGGAAAGCTTTTTCCAAATGGAAATTGGCATGAGATTGATGCTTGCGCCAAGATCGGCCAAGGCTAAACATTCAATCATTCCCGGGAAATCTGATGGGATGAGAAACTTGCCGGGGTCTCCCAATTTTTCTGGAAATTTTTTAAGGAGAACCGCCGAGCAATGCTCATTCAGCGGCGTTTTAGCTAATTCGAATAATTTTTCTTTGTTACTTAGCAAATTTTTGATTGTCGAAGCAAATTTTGGCATAAGAAGAAGAGCATCCGCAAAGCTTATGTCAAAGTGCAAATCTTGAAAGATTTGGAAAAACTTCTCAATTTGGTTATTAGCTTTTTTACGGAGCTTCTGATCGTTAAGTCTTGATAGGTATGGAATTGACGGTTTAGAATTAGACTTTTGATGATTAGCGGGAGCAACTTTTGGCTCAGACACTGGGACAACCGGAGGTTGGACGTCTTTGGTACTTCCATTATTGGTAGGAAGTACCTTGTCCTTGGTCACCTCGGTCTCACGGTCGACTACTTTAGGAGAAGAAGAAGAAGTTGTAGTTGGAACCGTGGGTCCTTCATAAGCCACACCACTTCGGGTGGTGATGGCTTTCAATTCACCCTTTGGGTTTGGAATGGCGTTGCCTGGGAGAGCTCCCGTAGCTGAAGCTTGATGAAATTGACTAATGATACTATCAACCATGTTCTCGATTTTGCTTTGAGATTGATCAATTTTGCTATTTGTAGTTCTAAGTTCATTCTTAAGCTCATTACCCTGCTTAGTCATTGAATTTTGAAAATCATTTTTCAAAGTTGTTATCTGATTTTGCATTGCCTTCATGTTAGCCTCATTTGTCTGAATGTAATTTGCAAGATCATTGGAGGGAACAATCGGGGATGGGTAATTAGGAGCTTGATACCCTTAATTAGAATTGACCCCTTGGGTCGGGTATTGATTGATCGGGGCTTGAAATTGGTTTTGAACATTTTGCCCTCTTCCTTGGTTTTGGTTGAACCTATTTTGATTGTTGGATTGAGAAAATCCGGGTGGTCCTGCTTGATTGCTAGTACGATAGCTCGGGTCAACTTGAGGACGGTATTGAGTACCTTCTTGGTTGTAAGACCCGGCTACGACATTGATTTCAAAAGGACGGCCATCGGTGGCAGTACAATTGTAGTAAGCATGAGGACCACCATAATTAACACAAGTTTCTTCCACCGCTTTGACTTGAGCGGGTGGAGAAGTTTGTGGGGTAGAAAGTTTAGAAAGAATCAAAGCTTGGATAGCATCCGTAAGCTTGTCGATCTTAGCATCCGTGCTAGAAATATTAGTACTTACTTTTGAAACAACCGGCTTGTTTCGTGAGGTAGGTACCTTTGACTTGTTCTCGATGATAATCATAATATCTCTTGGAGTTCGATTCAAGATATTGCCACCGGCGGCTGCATTTAGCGAATCTTGATCGTTTTGCGTTAAAGCATTGTAGAACGTGTCAATTTGGTGCAACTCAGAGAAACCGTGATGTGGGCATTTTCGTAGGAGATCCTTGAATCGTTCCCATGCCTCACCAAAGTTCTCATCAAACCGTTGTTGAAAATTGGTGATATCATTCTTAAGATTAGTCATTTTGGACGGAGGAAAGAAATGATTCACGAACTTGGAGACAAGGTCTTCCCAAGTTGTAATTGACCGAGGGGGTTCTTTTTCCAGCCATATCTGGGCTGCCCTCTCTAGAGAGAATTGAAATAGCATCAACTTGATCGCGCTATGAGGGACATCCCGATACTTCATAGTTGATGTCAACTTGTTGAACCATCGGATGTGTGCGTGGGGATCGTCCCTCTCAAAACCGTGAAATTGGTTTGACGTGATTAGTTGAATTAAACCAGTTTTAAGCTCAAAATTCTCGGATAAGATAGGTGGTAAAACAATTGCATCTCCGTAACCCTCGGTGGGTGCTTGGAGTAACTCCGACATTGTTTGAGTATCCGCCATCTCGGTAATGGGAATATCAACTAGAGTACGTAACTCGGGTACGTTTACTCGATTGTTGTGTCGACGATAACGATGAGTCGGTATTGTAAAAGATTTATCAATTAAGTTCGATTTAGAACGGGTGAGCATACACTAGAAACACAAAATTTAAAAGAAAAATAAATTTTGAAAAAGAAAATATTTTTTGGTTTTTATATTTATAAAAATTTGAAAAACAAATATTTTTGCAATCGATCCGTCAATCGGTTCTCGGTAGCTCTCAAAATTACTCGCAAAGTGGCGGAGAAACAAAGGTCCGCATTAAGCTAATTAAAAACCCGTTTCTTTCGGATCGACAATTTAATATCAATCCTCCTTAAACCTCTCTTATAGGTTGTAATTTAGAGGTGAGCCGACGTAACAATTGATTTCACGATTAAATTTGTTGTTTTTTTAATTTTTTTGGTATTATGAATACTTTAGGAAAAGTATTCGTGATTTTTAATTTTTTTTTAATAATAATATAAGAAAATAGAATATTTACAAAATCACTAATCTTCAAACGTAATTCGAGATTCACTTCACAACTTCCCCGGCAGCGGCGCCAAAAACTTGGTGTGTCAAGTTATATATATATTAATGTAAGAAAAACCCGACCAATTGGTAAATTCAATCTCTAACCAACATAGAATAAACCTAAGGATCAAAGTTTTTCAAACAAAATATAAATCGAAAGAATTGGTTATT
Source organism: Artemisia tridentata subsp. tridentata (assembly GCA_021014915.2). NCBI lineage: Eukaryota > Viridiplantae > Streptophyta > Magnoliopsida > Asterales > Asteraceae > Artemisia > Artemisia tridentata. The sequence continues at coordinate 241,062,943 of CP139509.1, read as the reverse complement.
CCCGGGTCGTGATGTTCCGAACGAAGAGTGAATGGAACGGTGAATTTCGTTTGTGATCGGGTGATTTGATTAAGAGAAGAATTTTGGTATTTATATCTAAAATTATAAAACATAAACTAAATAGTAACTAAATAGCATATAAAAATATTAGGCTAAGCACAAATTCCAAAAACGTTATTAAAACTAAAAACGATCCTAAACGAGTCTTAAAACGAGCTAAGAAAATCAAAATCTTTAAAAAAAAAAAAAAAAAAAAAACTACTCTAGACATGCAAATTCAGCTCCTAAAAGTTCTAAATGATAAAAAAGAATTTTAGAAAAAAGATTTGCATTTTTTTTATTTTTATTTTAATTTTTATGAATTAAAAACAATTTTGAAAAGAAAAATATATAAAAAATACTAAATTAAAGAGAAAAATTATCAAAATTTCCAGAAAAATACTTTAAGTTAATAAAAACTTAGGAAAAATAAGAACAAGTTTACTGCTTATTGAAATAAGCAGTTAAAAAGCAAATTAGAGGAATAGCAAAATGTAAAAAAATTTGATAAAAGAAATACCAATGCACCCTTGGTCAGAAAAGACCCAAGGGCACGGATGGTGAGTGTGTGTGAGAGTAAAGGTTGAAGTGGTTGAGGTCCCACGTTCGAGCCTCGGCTCACCTTGGACTTCCCACTTTCAAATTTTTCTTTTTGGAACTTGTTAAAAAGCTGAATATAAGAACTTATTATAAAAGCAATAATTTTAGATTTAAGAAAATAAGTCAGAAAAATCTTCAAAAGAACATACTGCTTATAAGAGGAACTAATGACTTAGTATGGACTGATAAGCTCACACTCAAGCTTTTATAAGCTTGAGTGGACTAAATAAACTAAATGATCTAAAAACAATCCTAAAAAGCTAAAGTAAACAGATTAAGTAGAACAAACAAGTAAATAAGCACAGAAAAAGCATATAAGCAAATTAGGCTAGTTGCAGGCCAAAACAGCTTTGAGGAGCACTTTTGAGCTTATAAATAAGCTCTAAATCAAAAAGCAAAACCACAGAAACTTAAATCATGACAAGATAAGCTAACAAAGAGCTTAAAAACTGAAAATCATATCAAAGGAGCTTATCTAAAGCTTATGAATGAGCTTAGAAAAAAGGGCTATTGAGACAAGATTCAAACTGATGCAATGGGTTTTTAAAGCTGATGTACTAAATTTGAAGGCCCAATTAAGCTACCAAAAAGCTATGATATGAACTAGGAATTGTAAAACAACAACTAACTACAGCAAAATTACTTGAATAATGATTTTCTGACTCATTTAACTACAAATAAGTACAAAAATTGTTCTAAGAAAAGTATTGCAGACTATTTTTTTTTTTGAGTTTTTTTTTTTTTTTTCTTTTATGCTGTGACAGATTTGAAGACAGAAATTTAACTAAATGACTAAAACTTTGAATGAAACATATCAAACTTATGTAAAACAACTAATATGACTTATATGAACTGAAAAACTACAATAGAAAGACCTTTTTACTGATTTTCCAAAACAAGCTTATTTTTAGAAGTATAGAACCTTAAAACTTGAAAATCCAACTAAAACATTCAAAACTAATTATATAAGCTCAAAAAACCTAAATCTCAGCTTATATGACTAAATGAGACCTAAATCAAGTTGGCTAAATGACCTTTAAACTGTGAAACTCATTTTAGACCCATTTTAAGGCTTATGCCAAACACCCCTTAAGACAGCATAATATGATTTTAAGCTAATTTAAGATATAAAACTTAACTTTTCTCAAAAATAGATTAATGATAGGTTTATTTAAAGGTTTTTAAGCAAAAAGTAGCATGAGATAAGAGCTTATCATAAGATCTAAACTAATAAGCAATTTACCCTCAAAAATCACTATTAAGCTCAAAACAATCAAACACTATAAAATAAGCTAACTCAATATCTAATTAACTTCAAATAAGCATGCATAAGACAATTGAACTCAAATAAGCATAAAAATAAGTATAAAACAGAAATAAACAGTTTAATGAGCTTAATAATGAAAAATAGAACTTACATAGTCCTTTGCACAAACAAGGACAAACAATTGCTCCTAGAGCTGATCTACAAGCTCCAGCTTGTTTCTAACAAGCTGGTATAGTCCTATAAGCCCTTTCCTTATTGGCTTATCATCCAAGTGCTTATTGCACTTTTAAACAAAGGTAATTTGAATGCGATTTAGTACAATTCAATTGATGAACATAGAAGCTCAAAGTAAGCTATAAGTGAGCTTATTTGAGTTTTAGAAAGTAATTTAAGTAAAGTGCTTAATAAGTGCATATTTCAGCTTATTTTGAACATAATAGAGAATTGAGACATAAAAGTAAAGAGACAATGTAATTTAACAAACAGAAATTCATTAATGATCTTAAATGATTACAAAGCTTATAAAAAAGGCAGGAATTAAGATAAAAAGCAGTAAATAAGCTATTACAAAAAAAACGACTTAACTAAAAAAGCTAAAAAAAGAGATATCTAATGTGAGTGAAGGGCCTTCTATTTATAGCCTCAGGAGGACCTTCTAGGGTTTGTATGATTCAATCCCAGCCATCAAATTGAGATGTCAACATCATCCCTTCATCACAGCCCTTGGATTCAATCGCCACATAAAAACAACCAATGGGAAAGCTCTATTCTGCCAGCGAGGATGGAATATGAGGTCATTTCTTCTGACTTGTCAGCTTCTAGAAGGTATTGGTACATTTAAGTGAGTAGGTTAAGCAGGGTAAATGGGTTGAAAATGGGTGAACAGTAACAACTACTTTACCCGCTTCTTTTCCTTTGGTTTGACCGGGTAATAATTGCCCTTTTGACTTCGGGTTATAAGTGGTGGACGGGTTGGATGTGATCCGGGATTAAAATAAGTGGATTGGGCTTTGATGGGTTGGGTTGGATTTAAATGTATTGGATTGATATATTTTTTTTAGTTTTAAGACTTAACACTTAGTTAAAGGACAAACCATGCAAATTTTAAGGACTAACGGTGTAAAATGTTTTGGGATGATAGATGAAAATGATGAATCATTTAAGCTCAGGTTTTGAGGTTTTGGGTTTTTGACTGATAAAACTTGTAAAATCATATCCCCGGCCTCGGCTTTTCTCACTCTTTCATTCTCGTGCTCGTTTTCGTTAGTTTTGTCTTTCTTTTTTTCTTTTTCTTATATCCTTTACCCGCACATACACAAACAAAAAAAAAGCATATATTTGGCATTTATGGTCGGTTTTTGGTCTTTTAAGTCCGTTTTTGACAAAGAAAAGGTATGTGAATTAACACATACCAACCAACATCAGCACTAGTATCAGCAACAACACCCGCACCAGTATCAGCACCAAAAAAATTGTTCAACAACAGTACCAGCACCAACATCAGCACTAGCAACAGCAACATCAATTTTTGCCAAACATACCTGATGGTGCACCCCATCTCCTGTCTCGGAGCTTAGCCTCCGAAGACATATACTCGGAACATATCCATTGGCGTAAAGCTCACTAGGCTACCGTAAGGGAACCCGCCAATATACAAGAGTCTGAGTCAAGGAGCTTAACCTCCTGGAGGGTCTTAACCTCTGAGGACACAAACGCTCTGACACTAAGTGACAAAAGGAATATCTCGTGGGCCCTGCCTATATAACGGTTGTCCATCTACTACATGATGGCAAACAATCACACGTGGGCACGATCTCGGAGCCTATTCTCAAAGCCTCCCTAGTGGCTGCAGAGAATATGCTCCATCTTGACCAATTAGGTCGCGACATGTGGCAGATCTAGGTCTTTCCTTGGGTTTGCCTATAAATAGCCGACTCACTTGTCCATTTGAGGTATGTCATTTACTCACTTTCCACTTTCTCTCTCTAAAATCATACCCACAACATACAGATGACTTACTCTCACGCTGGAGTCGGTTCACATGGTCTACCCCTGCGATCCGTCTAACCCAAGCGTTTTATTTGTCTTATTGCCGATTCCAAGTAGCGTGTAGAAGTTGTTAGCTTGCATCCCTCGCAAGCTCTGATCCAGAAGGTGCAAGTATTTGTACGATCAATGGCACACCCGGTGGGACCCGCGAAATTGTGAAAAGTTTCTTAGGGTTCGTCTCTATTCAAATTTGTCTGCTTCTATGTCATCACAGATGGTGGGAACCACTAGTCCACCACCGTCCCCAACTAGGATGACGTCATCCGATGTTCCGGGGAGGGAAAGGAGTGAAGAGGGTCGGAGGATGCAGCAGGACGCAGGTTTTACTCTTGTGGACCCGATGTCAAACATAACATCTTCCAGCCAGCTTCGACCGAATGAAACCCCTGGCTCTCCCTTGCCACCAGGCACGTTGGAGATTAATGAAGCCTTCGTAATGGAAAATTACAAGAGTTTGGAGCCCCTTATGAGAAGAAGAGCTAGGGCTTTGAAGTTGAAGGATGTCACTACTCAGTTGGATTACTCGAGCGGGGATGTGGGTGAAGAAATAGAGGAGGGGGGCCCATCGAAGGGTCAGCAACAACCCTCTCGAAGGGTGACGAGCCAAGTAATGGCTCAACCGCCTGCGACGAACCTACCTCCTCTGTTGGCAGCACATCTGAGAGAAACGGAGCGTGCAAGGAGAGCGTCTTCACCAAGGAGCTCGAAAAGGCGACATCTAAGGTCTCCAAGTCATGTACAAAGGGAGCTTGCTCGAGGAACGGCGCCTAGGGAGCAAGCTAAAAGAATTATATTCTCCAAAGGAAACACAAAGGAAATATGTGTAACCCGGGTCGTTATCCCCGATGAAGGATGAATAGAATTTGTGATTCGGATTGTGATTGTGTGGATTGAATGGTGAGAATAATGAGATTTTGAGTTTTTAAACAAAAATAAGCAAACATAAACTAAAATCAACTAAATAAGCAAGGGAAATGATTATCTAAAGCACACGTAATTAAAAACGTAAAGGAAATCTAAAAACGCGCAAAACGGGGAAATCCCGAGCCTAAAACGTGAAATCTAAGAAATATTAACCCTAGGAATGTAAAACTAATTTTCCTAAATCCCAAATGATAAAAGAAAATTAAAAAAAAAAGAATTATATTTTTTTGACTTTTATTTAATTAAATGTGAATTAAAAACTAATTTAAACTAATTAAATGATTAAAAATATTAAAACAGCTTAGAAAAATCTGAATTTTTTATAGAAATTACTTTAAACCATAATAAAGGTAAGAAAAATAAAATGGAAGAATAAGCAGTTCCTAATAAGCAGTAATAAGCAAAACAGTTAAGATAAGCTAAAATGGAAAACTAGTATAAGAAATAAATGATGCATACCTTAACCAGATAAGACCCAAGGGCGTAATGGTTAAGGCTGTGTGTTGTGAGTGTGCAGACTAGGGTTCGAATCCCTGGTCTTGCATTTTTTTTAAACTATATATATATTTTTTTTATTTTTCTTTTAAAAAACCTATTAAACACAAACGAATAAGCACTTTTTATAACTGAAACTATTTTTGAAAGCCAATAAATAAGCCAGAATAAGCAAATGAATCAGAACAGTTGGCATTAAAAGGGAATAAGCTAAAGGCTAAATAGGAAAAGCTTGTTTAAGCTATTAATAAGCTATGAGACAACTGAAATAAGCTAGGTTTGACTAAACATTATTTAAATGGACTAAAAATATTTGAATAAGCTACATTTACTAGCAATAAGCACTGAATTAATCCTAATTAAGCAAACTGAGGTCTGCTCATTCAATGGTGCAGGGCAAAAAGTGGTTTTTTAAGCTAATAAAAAGCTGTGAAAAGCTAATTTGAAAAATCTAAAAAAAATGGGACTAGCTACATAAGCAATAGAACAGTAAATGTGCAAATTTTCAGAACAAGAGAGCTAATGATAAAAAGATGATAAATAAAAAATAAGGGCTGCATTTCTCAAAATTCAAGATAAGCAGACTGCTAAGATTATGTTATGCAAGAATTAGCCAAAACAATCCAAAGCTTAAAGGGCACTCAACCAACTACTGACAATAGACTTAATGGACTATATTGGGTACAAAAATACCAAAAGAAAGCATCAACTTAGCTTATGGCTGCAAACAGCTTATTTGAACAGAACTTGCCCTACAATTATACAAATCACCTCAAAACCTAAAAATGCTTCAAATCAAATCTAAATACCCTATGAGGAACTGATCTAAGTTAACTGAGACTAGATTAAACTTACCCAAGTGACAAATGAACAGTATTTGTTGAATTTGACCCATAAATAAGCTATAGCCAAACACCCCTTAAGAGACTGTTTTTGAATTTTTAAAGCTAGAATAGGCTTAAACAAGCTATGAATCTAAAGTAACTTCTGATAACTAACTTAATTAACCCTATTGAACAACTTTCTAATGCAATAAGCACCTAAATAAGCTATGCTTATATCTACTTATATTTTTGGCTTTTTTTTAAGGTTTGAAGTAAAAACAAGCATAAGCTAGCAAAACCTATCAATTTACCATAACATAACAATTTCTAGGGCAAATAAGCTGAAATAAATCTAAATAAGCACTAATAGGACAGAAATAAGCAGTTTGACTTTTGTTGACCAAGAGACTAAAATAGAAAGACTTAAATTTCATTAACTAAATGTGAATTACAAACCTGAAAATGAGATTACAACTGAAATGTAAAAGATTACTCTAAGAAAGCATTTAAATGACAATAAATTGGCCTAAATTTTCTAAAGCATGAAAATTGGAAAAAACTTATGCTTTGAGGAGAGCCTCGTATTTATAGCCATGAGTTAGGGTTTTCTTCTTGCTGCTGTGTTTATTGTGTGAGAGAGCTCAGACTTGTGCTTCTTCAGCTTAATAACAGCCCTTGGATAAGCTTGGTGCCCACTCCATTGATTCTTGGCCGTCTGATCAAATTCTAATCCTTGGATTGCCAAGGAGGCATGGAGGGGGGGGGGGGGCGTGAGCATGTGATGTTGTCTTAGACTGGAGTGAGATGAGTTGGAAAGAAGAAGGGGACAGGATATGGTGAATAGTGATTAATGGCGGGTAAAGTGTGGGTTAGGGATAAACAGGCATTGACTGTGTTGACCTGGGGTTTATTAATAACGGGTTTAGGAAGATTGGGCCAGTGATTGGGCTTTTATGGTGGGTTGGATTTGAATTTAGGTTTAGTAAAAAAGGTTTAGGATATAATTGGAATTGGTTTTAAACTTTGAGGGGTAAAATCTGCTAATTGGGAAAAGTTATTCCAAGGGCTGTTTTTGTAATTATGACATGATCCAAGGGCTGAATTTGAAATATTGAGCTCAACTTAAATCCATATGAAGAATGTCTTTCCCGGCTTCGGCTTTAAATACTCTTTTCCATTCCAAACTCGGTTTTGCCGTTTTTCATTGATTTTTGTCATTTTCCTCAATATCCTTACCTGCACATGCATAAACACAAAAACACGATATATTTGGCATATTTGGTTAGTTTTTTATCTATTTGATCCGTTTTATTAGGTAAAAGGTATGTGTAATTTAACACATACCAAAATCCCCCAGACTAAGGTATTGCTGTGTCCTCACGCAATGTCATCAACTCATGCTTTTAAAACCAAAAATTTCAAACCTCTTTTTACTGACTTTGAAAAGTAGCAAAATATTCAAAAGAGATTAAGAAATCAAAAGTTCTAAAAACGCCCCGTTTTTCCAATTTATTCACACTTACTACTCTTTTTTTATTTTTTTTTCATGTGACGGAATGTTGACTATCATTATTTCACAATAACTTTTAGGATCATGGAGTAGGAAACACCACTCATAAAGAAGTGACCATACGGATAAAATTCATCGTCCCTAATTTTTCACGAGTCCCCAAGCTAAGCTTAAAAACGCAATCATTGTTAAATACAAGTTAAAATGCTAACACTACTCATGAATGTAACTTGTAAACTTTTTACTCCCCAATTATTCTATAAGTTCGGTAAGTGTGCTCATTTTCAAAAGTTTGATCGCAGAAATCGAAATTATTATGGTTGTTATTTATTTAAGTCAAATATTAATTCACCGGGAATCTTGAAATCTAAGGATCAAAAGGGCCTTTTCCATGTAACGGCTTTCTTCTCGGCACATCCCAAACCAGTTGGTTTTAGGTGACCAGGATTTTGACACCCCACAGAGAATAGTACCGGAATCAGCGAGATTTCGATTTCAAAGATTTCTAAGATTCCCGCTAAGTTAATATTAACTACTTAAACAGACAACAACCGACGATCATTTGGAGATTAGAGACTCAAAGGTGAGATCACTCCATGTAGCGACTTTCTTCTCAGCTTGTCCTTTTAGCAAAGCTTAGGAGGCTAGGTTTTTACACCCTCGAGAATAGTATCGGAGCTCACGGGATCTTTGAAATCAAAAATTTCCAAATTACCGTCTGATCTTTAGACAATTTTGACGAATACTAGTTCAACTTCCGATTTAAATTTAAGAAAAAGCAAGTTTCGCACTTTTATTCATAAGCAACATAAACGTTTTTATTCAAGCAACATACATTTTTTTCATTTTTCATCATTCATTTTTTTTTCTTTCATTTTTTTTTTTTTTTTTTTTTAACTTCATTTATTTCATTTTGAAATATTCAAGCAATATTACTCACTCTATTTTGCAACATTTATTCAATTTTAAGAAAGTATGCTTATTCCAAAATTTAAATAAAAATTTGAACTAGTACTCTATATCAAAGTTGTATAAAATTTTGTAACAAAACGATTTCTAATGTTCAAAAGTTTGAAGACAACACTTTTTTAGCTTGTGGGAGGAAAAATCACAAATTACACTAATGAGCCTTTAAGATAACCAACTTATCCTTGCTTAACATCACAACTTATAATCAACTCTATCATTTCTCGTTCTTCGCAAATTTAAAATCTTAAATAATACGATCCGTGAATGCTTAGCCAAATAATCAAGCCATGCATATATAAAGTCAATTATGGAAACTTGCAAACTCTTAAAAAGAATTCGCGTTTTATAGCTCCTTGTATAAAAGACTAGCACAAGCTTATAGATTATAAAGGTTAAGGGGACAAGCTAGGGCTCAACACGCCCGGTCAAGTCAAAATTTTATTCCTACTCCCACCAGCAGAAAGTCAACAATGTGTCAAAACACTTATGATATTTTTGTAAAATTTTTTAAATTTTCTCATTTTTTTGGTATTTTTGTAAAACCCTAAAATTTACCACAATCTGAAATGACCAAAATACCCTCTAAATTTAAAATTTTAAGAACTTATGAAAATTATGTAAGTAACATCATTTGTACTTAACCTAAGATGAGTTATAACCTAAGTTACCTAATAAATCAAACAAATGAAACCTTACATTATATTTAAAATATACAAAGCTAATGGTTTCCTAGCACTAGCCATTTCACACGATTCTAAGGTGTATCATACGCCAAATTTTCGGCCATTTGAAAAATAAAAGGATATGTATGCATTGATATGAATTGATCACAATATCTCCTTGTTTAATACACATTAAAACCGAAATTATGGCATTCCATTTATGTCACACGATTTCCTTATTTCTCCCATAACATATCTTGTCAACCTCCCAAAATTTTCTCTCACAAAATTTCAAAACCCTAATTCTCTCTCACTAAAAACATTTGGCTGCAATTGGTTCTTCCACTTGTTCGATCCAAACTAAGCAACAAGGAGGTTCTTGGTGATCTTGATCTTGTGTTCTTGTTCTAATTCGTATCACACATAAGGTAATCAAATACACATCTTATTTAATTCATTCGAATTTCTGGAACAACACCCTAATCGAACCATGTTTTTGTTTCTTCTATTCGACCTAATCAAGAAGAGAAGAGAGGGTGTTGGTGTGCTCGGATTCTTGGTTGGTTTGGTGTTCTTGTTCTTCGTTTGGTCTTCAAGGGTAAATTTGTATCATACTTTCTTGTTTAATCCTTGCCATATTCGATTCATTCTTGATGTCCTTGTCGAATTTAACATACGTATGATAATAGAACAAGATCACATAAAATGATAACATGTTTACATAAAATAACGAATATGAGAACCCTAATACGATTGACCTATTGTTGTGATTATGATTCGAATTAATATGAACATGTTAAAACACATATGAATCGACCTAGGTTTGTTTTGATGTCAAATATAATTGCTTGTATCAAGAAATAAATAATGAAAATGAAAAACCCTAATTGATTACATAAAATAATGAAACTAGATACTGTCCAGGAAACTTTGGTCAACTTGATTCGATTATATCTAAATGATGGTAACGTGTTTTTGAGTGTTTCTGGAGTCTAAAAGTAAGTTTAAGAAAAGAGCTTTCTGGAAATATAAACCTTGTAATTTTTAGAGATCGGGAAGGCACACTTTTTGAATTTACAAGATCAGGTGTCAAAACTGTATTCGTATGTCTGGAAAAACAGTCCGTGTTTTTGAATTTTAGTTTGCAAACCATGTCGAATTAGAAGAGGCACTTTTGCAGGATTAATATTTCATATGTCTAGTAATTACTGGAATTTTTGTAGATTTTTCTAAATTTTTCTGAAGGGGTAACAAAATACAAACTTTTCGTATGTTAAAACTGATCAGAAATCTGGACGAGTTGACTTAAGAGATTTTTAGACTATAGTTATGCTAGCTAATAAAATCTGGAAAAATTATGTAAAATACTTAAGACATTGAAGTACATGTGTGAATTTTTGTGGATTTTATTTCGAAGTTCTAATGAGGTTCATAAATTCGTCAAAACGTGACCAGTTCATATATATAAACTGTTAAAAGTATAAAAAGGGTTTTAAAAGGATTACTTGTGTAATATTTAACTAAAGGGTTTAAATTGTCATTTTTCTAAAATAAAGGGCTTAACTTGTTAAATCATGTAACTTTATAATATTTACATTTCATACCCTAATCTTACCATATTGACACTATAATCCTTAAACTTGTTATATTTGCATAATAAACCCTAAAACTTATGAAAACTACACTATGAACCCTAAACTTATATAAATGGCATTATGAACCTTAAGCTACTAAAATAGTCATCTTTAATACCTTAAATTGATTAAATGATAAACTGGAATGTTTATAACTAATATTTCTAAATATGGAAAGCTACTATTTTTGGAAAGTTACTAAATATGGAAAGTTACTATTTTTGGAAAGTTGCTAAATATAGAAAGTTACCTAAAATGGACAGAAAACTAAAATGAAACCTATATGATTAAGAAACTATGAAACTTATAAGTAAACTTATAATTATTGTAGATCGGGTGAAGAAGGAGTGATCCCCTGCTTCCATTCATTTATTCGCTTTTGAGTTGTGTGCTTGATAAGGTACATATATTCTTTCCCTTTTCAGTAGGGATATTTCTATTGATCCTATGCCTGATATGATTCCCTTAGTTGACTCATGACTTTCATTGTATGATTGTCATTCTTATTGATCCATTCTGACATTTACTTGAATGTCTCTGCTATGTTATATTTATGCTTTGCCATGCTTATTTGAGTTACTATCTTGTTTCTCTTGCCATGCTAGATTATGATTGTTGTATGCTATGATAGATCCGTGCCTGAGCTTACCTAGTTGTGGAGGTACCATGACCATGTCTTTGATGGCACCCTAGGCATGACACTCCCGTAGAGGTGTGATAGATCTACGGCGTTCCCCCTTATGTATATGTATTATATCGCGATCACTATTGGCCATTAATGCGTGTGTGTGCTTAGTCTAGTACTGACATACATACTTATGTTAGGGAGCGTATGGATGCATCCTAGGTTTTATGTATATGTAATTATGGTGACCAGGTGGTGTATGCCTTACACTCCTTCTCACACTATTATTACTTAGAGGTCTCCCCTCTTCGTATACTTGTATTTGCTTTAGTATGATTTGACGGATTATGATATGGAGTTCTTATGGCACATCCTTACATGAATTTTCTTTATTTCATTTTCTCTTGTTTCATTACTTCTTCAGTTCTCATGCATTCTTGATTCCTTGTTCTTAAAATTCGTATGACTTTCATGATTATGCTTTTCGTTTTGCATTCTTATTCTTTCGTTGCTTATGCTTATTTACCATTATGTTATGCTATATATATATATATATATATATATATATATATATATATATATATATATATATATATATATATATATATATATATATATATATATATATATATATATATATATACATATATATATATCTGTTCACTGGGCTTTTTAAGCTCAGCCGCATGTTTTCTTTTCTTATGCGGCAGGTAATAAGCGGGGCGACGGGCTTGCGAATGAGAGAGAGAGTAGGACCTAAAAGACCTATTTATTTATCATTTCGTTGTCCATTGTTTCGGACTTTCATTTATTACAGTACTCGAATATTATTTCTTTACTTTGGTTTGTTTGGTTAACCCACTTGGCATTTGGGATTATCTTTTGGATACTAGTCTTGATGTTCGAGACTTAGTTATTTATTTAAAAGACTTCCGCTTACGTTATGTATGCTTTGTATGACACAATAATGTGATATCTTGACCTTGTCAGGTCGGGGTGTTACAATTTTTCTATATTTTTGGTGGAAAAACGGGGTTGCGAGAGTAACGGTAAAAATGCAAGGCAAGAATCAAATCGAAAGATTACCCCACCCCCCCCCCAGACTAAAACGAGACATTGTCCTCAATGTCTTAAAGGTAAGGGTTCTCCTACATAAATCTAAGGCCGTTAATTAATTATGCCAAAAGATAAACGTTAGTCGATAAGATAAGGATATCGGATTTCCTATAAAAGCAACGAAGGATGAGACTTGAGTGGAGAAAAGACAAAACCACGAGCACGAGAGTCTTCAAACTTCGGGCAAATCCTGGACATAAACACAAACAGCCATAAAACACGAGAAATGGAAGAGGTAGACCTCCTCACGTCACTTATTAGAAAGAAAATAGAAAGAAGATAGAAAGATAAGCATGGGGTGCCTCCCACGAAGCGCTTATTTTTTTATCAAGTCGTATAGCTTGACTCGCCCCGAATTTAATTGTTCTTGGGGGAGCATGTGGAAAGGGAAATCTCCATCGGACTTTCATTCAATATGTTTGGAGAAACATTGAAGTGCTTGAAAGTTCCACTCCGATGAGATACACCCGGCTCAAAAGAATGATAAATGGAGATGCCGGGGTCAAAATGGTGTCTTCACTCCCGAACGAGTGAAGGAAAGGACAAGTTACCTTATAGGTAAAGAAAGGTAGAAAAACTCGAACGACATATGTGAAGTCAATATAATGGCGATCCTCAGAAGGACATGACACATATGTCGGAGAAAGAATGTCCTTTTGAATGTCGGGATTAAAAATTGAGGTCATATCATCAAGTTTAGGAATAATAGAGTCCTTGACCTCATCGTTCTCTAACACTTCATCAAAAAGAGGATTTACGTTGCTAGAAAAGTACTCGTCATCAAATTCAAAAAGAGAGTTCGAATAGACTTTGATACTTTCATTTGGAACGTCCTCATCCGAAAGTGATATGTCATCACTAGAGGAAAAATCATCGTTGGAATTGAAAAAAAAGGTTAGAGAAAATCCCGGAAAAATCATCCGTAGTGTCAAGAGGATGATCACTACGAAAAGACCCATCACTGTCACTGTCGGATATATCCTCAGACTCACTTGGGATTGGGAAAAGGTTCTCAACACTAGACTTTATGAATTCGTCCGATTCCTTTTCAGGAATAGTGCTAAGATGCTCATCCCCCATAATGAGAGAGTCCTTGGAGTCCAAAGTCGGTAAGATGGATGTGTTTGCAATAGACTGAGGGAGTTGAGAAATTGTATCATTCAAAGGAATAGCACTCTCCTCGTCTTCCTCCTCATCATTGTTGCTAGCATAAACAGCTTTTATAAGTTCTATTTGCTCTTCTGCTAGCAATTTTGCAATACCCTTGTTTTCCTGATTTTTCTGGACGGGTGTGATTGCAGCTGATGAATTTTTGTAAAACTCTCCAATTTGAATAGTGTCCTCATCATCGTCATCGAGAATGGCAGCCTTGAGAAATATGGAATGCCTTTGCGCTGCTCATTCTCTGGCTAGTAATTCTCCCATAGATTTTTCATGAGGATCTTCTTGGGGAAGTTTATTAGTCAAATCCTTAAGATCTTTTATTAAATCTAGAAGATCAATGAGAAGTTCTTGAGGAAGTGGCTGAGGTTGTGGTTGAATCATTTGGTACTGTGGAGGTTGGTCAAGACAAGAATAGTCATAATTGTTACAAGGGACATGCTCATAGACAAACGGGTTCCTTATTTGACAATCGGAGCTATAGTGAGGACCTCCACAGTACTCACAACAATACGTTTGCTGTGACTGATTCGGTGAATTATATGGATAATGGTCATAACCAAAGTTTTGATTATTACATGGAACTTGCTCATAGACAAGCATGTTCCCTGCTTGACAATTAAAACCTTGGTGGGGACCTCCACAATATTCACAAGAATATGTCTCCATCTCATGGTGTGGGGGTTGGTTAAAGAAATTGGTTGTTTCATTATAGGGATTTTGGTCTTAGACAAACCCGTTTCCCGAATTTACAATGCTACAACCATGGCAATTTCCACCATTTGGAGGACCTCCACACCATTCATAGCCATAATGGTAAGATGAAGACATAAAGAAGAATTAAACGGATAGAGGGTGAGAAATAAAGAATTAAACGGATAAGAGGAATGAGAAGAATATTTTTGGATTTTTAAAATTTAGAAACATTGAAAAACTCAAAAGAAAAAGGAAAATAATTTTGAAAAGAAAATCTTTTTGCGTTTTTATATTTAGAAAAATTGAAAAACAAACATTTTTGGATTTTTGTTGGTTTTTTAACTTTAGGAAAATATTTACAAATGAAAACGATAACTTCACGAGGAAGGGTCTTCGAAACACGAATCGACGAGCGGGAATCAAAAACTCACTTCAACCTTCCCCGGAAGCGGCGCCAAAAATTGATTTGTTACAATTTATATTCTCCAAAGGAAACACAAAGGAAATATCTGTAACCCGGGTCGTTATCCCCGATGAAGGATGAATGGAATTTGTGATTCGGATTGTGATTGTGTGGATTGAATGGTGAGAATAATGAGATTTTGAGTTTTTAAACTAAAATAAGCAAACATAAACTAAAATCAACTAAATAAGCAAGGGAAATGATTATCTAAAGCAAACGTAATTAAAAACGTAAAGGAAATCTAAAAACGCGCAAAACGGGGAAATCCCGAGCCTAAAACGTGAAATCTAAGAAATATTAACCCGAGGAATGTAAAACTAATTTTCCTAAATCCTAAACGATAAAAGAAAATTAAAAAAAAAAAAGAATTATATTTTTTTGACTTTTATTTAATTAAATGTGAATTAAAAACTAATTTAAACTAATTAAATGATTAAAAATATTAAAACAGCTTAGAAAAATCTGAATTTTTTATAGAAATTACTTTAAACCATAATAAAGGTAAGAAAAATAAAATGGAAGAATAAGCAGTTCCTAATAAGCAGTAATAAGCAAAACAGTTAAGATAAGCTAAAATGGAAAACTAGTATAAGAAATAAATGATGCATACCTTAACCTATTAAGCACAAACGAATAAGCACTTTTTATAACTGAAACTATTTTTGAAAGCCAATAAATAAGCCAGAATAAGCAAATGAATCAGAACAGTTGGCATTAAAAGGGAATAAGCTAAAGGCTAAATAGGAAAAGGCTGTTTAAGCTATTAATAAGCTATGAGACAACTGAAATAAGCTAGGTTTGACTAAACATTATTTAAATGGACTAAAAATATTTGAATAAGCTACATTTACTAGCAATAAGCACTGAATTAATACTAATTAAGCAAACTGAGGTCTGCTCATTCAATGGTGCAGGGCAAAAAGTGGTTTTTTAAGCTAATAAAAAGTTGTGAAAAGCTAATTTGAAAAATCTAAAAAAAATGGGACTAGCTACATAAGCAATAGAACAGTAAATGTGCAAATTTTCAGAACAAGAGAGCTAATGATAAAAGGATGATAAATAAAAAATAAGGGCTGCATTTCTCAAAATTCAAGATAAGCAGAATGCTAAGATTATGTTATGCAAGAATTAGCCAAAACAATCCAAAGCTTAAAGGGCACTCAACCAACTACTGACAATAGACTTAATGGACTATATTGGGTACAAAAATACCAAAAGAAAGCTTCAACTTAGCTTATGGCTGCAAACAGCTTATTTGAACAGAACTTGCCCTACAATTATACTAATCACCTCAAAACCTAAAAATGCTTCAAATCAAATCTAAATACCCTATGAGCAACTGATCTAAGTTAACTGAGACTAGATTAAACTTACCCAAGTGACAAATGAACAGTATTTGTTGAATTTGACCCATAAATAAGCTATAGCCAAACACCCCTTAAGAGACTGTTTTTGAATTTTTAAAGCTAGAATAGGCTTAAACAAGCTATGAATCTAAAGTAACTTCTGATAACTAACTTAATTAACCCTATTGAACAACTTTCTAATGCAATAAGCACCTAAATAAGCTATGCGTATATCTACTTATATTTTTGGCTTTTTTTTAAGGTTTGAAGTAAAAACAAGCATAAGCTAGCAAAACCTATCAATTTACCATAACATAACAATTTCTAGGGCAAATAAGCTGAAATAAATCTAAATAAGCACTAATAGGACAGAAATAAGTAGTTTGACTTTTGTTGACCAAGAGACTAAAATAGAAAGACTTAAATTTCATTAACTAAACGTGAATTACAAACCTGAAAATGAGATTACAACTGAAATGTAAAAGATTACTCTAAGAAAGCATTTAAATGACAATAAATTGGCCTAAATTTTCTAAAGCATGAAAATTGGAAAAAACTTATGCTTTGAGGAGAGCCTCGTATTTATAGCCATGAGTTAGGGTTTTCTTCTTGCTGCTGTGTTTATTGTGTGAGAGAGCTCAGACTTGTGCTTCTTCAGCTTAATAACAGCCCTTGGATAAGCTTGGTGCCCACTCCATTGATTCTTGGCCGTCTGATCAAATTCTAATCCTTGGATTGCCAAGGAGGCATGGAAGGGGGGGGGCGTGAGCATGTGATGTTGTCTTAGACTGGAGTGAGATGAGTTGGAAAGAAGAAGGGGACAGGATAGGGTGAATAGTGATTAATGGCGGGTAAAGTGTGGGTTAGGGATAAACAGGCATTGACTGTGTTGACCTGGGGTTTATTAATAACGGGTTTAGGAAGATTGGGCCAGGGATTGGGCTTTTATGGTGGGTTGGATTTGAATTTAGGTTTAGTAAAAAAGGTTTAGGATATAATTGGAATTGGTTTTAAACTTTGAGGTGTAAAATTTGCCAATTGGGAAAAGTTATTCCAAGGGCTGTTTTTGTAATTATGACATGATCCAAGGCTGAATTTGAAATATTGAGCTCAACTTAAATCCATATGAAGAATGTATTTCCCGGCTTCGGCTTTAAATACTCTTTTCCATTCCAAGCTCGGTTTTGCCGTTTTTCATTGATTTTTGTCCTTTTCCTCAATATCCTTACCTGCACATGCATAAACACAAAAACACGATATATTTGGCATACTTGGTTAGTTTTTGGTCTATTTGGTCCATTTTATTAGGTAAAAGGTATGTGTAATTTAACACATACCAATACAGGCCTCTCTTATCCTCTAATAAACAATTTCCCAATAAATAGCACGCACCCGCCTTGTGGCATGTATCCCCGACAAAATGTGTATCCTCCGCAACAAAGTCACTTATACCCACCTTACCCACCGAATTACCAGAATCCAAGTTACCCCCCGGTGACAGTTTACCCTCCGCAAAACCCTTATCCTCCCATCAACTACTATGAACAATCACAACATCCTGGTGATGCGTTAAGCCCTTCGCCCTTTGTCAGGCAGATCGAAGACTTGCAGTTCTCGGATGGGTTAAAGGTTCTGACTCATGTCGGACATTATGATGGAAAAAGGGATCCGGATAACTTCTTGCACGTCTTTGAGGGAGCGGTACGAATGGAGAAATGGGCGATGCCTGTGGCATGCCATATGTTCGTCTATGTGCTAAAAGACGCAGCCCGGGTATAGTGGGAGAGCTTGCAAAGAGGGGTGGTTACAAGCTTTGAGGACCTAAGGAGGAGGTTCCGAACATACTTCAACCAGCAGAAACGACAGACAAAAATACATCTGGCTGTCAATTCGATAAAAAGGAGGGAGGGGGAAAGTGTACGTGCCTTCATAACAAGGTATACTGATGAGACATCTCAGATCACCAGGTTAAACGAAGACCAAAGAATAGCAGGATTCGTACACGGAGTCAAAGTCAAGGCATTGGTAAAGTTTGTCTCAACGGAGCTTCCCAGCACATATGATGCGTTGATGGAAAAAACATACGCCTAGCTACAAGCTGAGGAAACCGCTGCGGATGGCTGACCAGTTGTCTTCATGGACAATGTGGACGATAAAAACTCTAAAGGGAAGCCTTGGGAAGGCTCTGGGAGGAAAGGCAAAGATAAGCGCGACAAATACAACCCATATAGGGAGACCAATCATGGTCTATTGCAAAGTCTAACCAAGAGCCCGAGGGAGATTTTAAACACAAAAAAGGTGGGGAAAGGGTTCAGTAAACCTCCGAAAATGATCTCAAAGGCTTGGGATACTTCCAAATACTGCGAGTTTCATAAGGACTATAGCCACGACACGAACGTATGCCGGGAATTAAAGAATCAAATAGAAGAAGCTATCAAGTCAGGGAAACTAGCGCACCTCATTAAAGGAATAAAAAAGGAAAAAGGCAGAAACAAACCAGCGGACACTCAGCGGGGAGAATGGCGGAAACCTGTGGTCAAAGAAGAACCAGTAACAGCAGTAGTTCCTGAAAGGGAAGAGCCTATCCTGGTGATCGGAGCTACCTTTAACCCACTCAAGGGGAAGGAACCTCTGAGGTACAGGAAGGTGGGAGAAATGATATTCCCTCCGATTGACAATAGAGGTCTTTCAATTGATCCGATTGTAATAAGTATGCTAGTCTATGAAAGGCGTGTGAGAAGAGTTCTCTTGGATGGGGGAGCCTCCTGTGATATCATCTATGGACATTGCTTTCTCCGACTACGGCAAGAGATAAAAGAAAAAAAGCGAGATGTTGCCACCACTCTTGTAGGATTCTCGGGCGAGCAGATATACCCCTTAGGGGAAATCAGCCTGAGGATTACCATCAGAGAATATCCAACACAACGGAGTGAGCAACTTTTATTTATGATCGTTCGATCGGACTCTCCATACGACATGTTGCTCGGACGCACAACCATCATAGAAATGGGGATGATCCTCTCAACTATTCATGTTGGCGCCTTGTATCAGTCAATGGAAGGCCCAAAAATGATAAGGTCGGAATACAGAGATATGTACTTGGGCCAACAAGAGAAAAGGACGAAGGAAACTTCCACATGAAAGGTTCTACTCCCCCATGTCATGCCTAAATGTGGTAGCCTGGAAAAAGCTGAAATACCCATTACAGAGCAAAGACTCAAGGTAGGCAAACAAGTCAAGCCAAGGAATCGGCCCTTTGACCCCATTATTGTCAAAAGGCCGTACGGTACTTGGAGGATGTGTGCTGATTTCGAAGATATCAATGAAGAATGTCCCAAAGATTGTTATTTGCTTCCCGAAGCAGATTGGAAGGTCGAATCCTTCCCCAAACTTAGAGTCAAGTGCCCTTTAGATGTGTACAAGGGTTATCACAACACATGAAGGGCAAGCAAGGTAAACACAAAGCAGCCTTCCATACTCCTAAGGAGGGCTTCTATTATAAGAAAATACCTTGGGGCCTCAGAAACGCAGAGGCCACGCATCAACGGTTGGTCGAAAATGCCTTCGGCGATCAAATGGGAAGGAACATGGAAGCCTATGCGGATGATATGTTAATAGAAAGAAGGGATGAGGAAAACATGCCACTCAACATCCAAGGAGCATTCATCAGGCTTCGGAGCGTCAACACGAAGCTTGACCCCAAGACATGTTCATTTGGCATGAAAGAGGAGAAGTTTTTGAGCCATATCGTATCCAAACAAAGAATCAAAGCAAATCCAGCAGAGTTCCAAACACTCGCAAACCCAAAAACTCCAACCACGATAAAATAAGTGCAAAGCCTAAATAGGAAGCTAGCCATGTTAAACAGATTCCTGTCTAAGAGCGTCGAGGAGATTTTACTGTTCTTCAGAATGCTCAAAAGATGCTTCGATAAAAAAGATTTGGTCTGGACCACGAAGGCACGAAAAGCCTTCGAAGAAATGAAAAGCTACATAGCGAATCTCCAAACATTGGTTGCGCCAAAGGTAGGAGAGAATCTGGTCATGTACCTCGTAGCCCCAGAAGAGTGCGTCAGAGTAGTGCTAGTGGCAGAAAGAGGGAGGGATCAGAGACCTATCTACTTTTTCAGTAGGATGCTCCAGGGAGCGGAGTTAAATTACTCAAAAATGGAAAAATTGGTTCTAGCGCTAGTGCATGCGGCAAGAAGGCTCAAGAGATATTTCCAAGCTCATAAGATCACCTTCCTCACCAATAAACCAATAAGGCTACTCTTGATGAAGTCCGAGAACTCGGGAAGAGTCGAGAGATGGGCAATTGAACTCGGAGAATACGAAATCGAATATAAACCTCGGATGGCTATCATAGGACAAATCCTTGCAGAAACGAAGGACGGGGAAGATGACGAAGACGTCCAAAAGATAGTAGAAAAAGAAGAGTCTGATATGAAAAAAGGGATGGAAACTATACACGGACAAAGCTTCTAGCCTAAATGGACACAGAGCCGGTTTGGTACTCATCAGCACGGAAGGGCTGGAGTTCACATATGCACTTAAATTTAAATCTACTGCAACAAACAACGAGGCAGAGTACGAAGCGGTTCTAGCAGGTCTTAGAATCGCAAAAGAAATGAAGGTGGAGGAGGTCACCATTTACGTAGACTCACAGTTGGTTGCCAACCAGGTCAATAGATCTTACGCAGCCAGACATGACTCTACGAAACTATACTTACAAAACACCATGGAAATATTGCGAAGTTTTAAAAGGTACGAATTGAAATACATCCGGAGAAACAAAAATAAGAAGGCAGACGCACTTAGCAAATTAGAGTTGCTAGCATTCGCACACCTATCAAAAAAGGTGTTGGTAGAGGAGATTGCAGAAAAATCAATATACGAAAAACAAGTTGCTGACGTTGTGACGGAGGAAGAAGAAAGTTGTATGACCCCAATCATGGAATATCTAATAAGAGAAATCCTCCCATCTAATAAGAAGTTAGCACGGAAAATCAGAGTCAAGGCTCCAAATTATAAAATACTCGATGGGAAACTATGCAAAAGATCTTTTATGTCTCCATGGCTAAGATGCATAGGGCCAAAGAAAGCTGCGAACATAATAAGGGAAATTCAAAAAGGATCATGCGGTTTCCATGCAGGTCCGAGATCCATCGTTGCCAAGATAACCACACTTGGATACTATAGGTGATGTAATAATAAAATAACAAATCAAATATATAAATGCAGCGGAATACATCACCAACAACGGATCCATATAGCCATATGATCAATCATATAAATGAATACAAGTATTATACCTTTGTAGCGTGATCCGGGAGTCACCACCAAGCACTATATGTCGAATGGAATAAGAACCACAAGTGACCAAAGGAGATCACCTCTATGATGTGTCCACACTACACTTCACCATATGCCAATGGATGCTAGTCCTTTAACCACCGTAACCCTTCTAGTCTTCTTTGAATGATCAAGAATCAAAGAAGAGATGGAAAAAACAAAACCCTAGGTGAGGGTGTTATGTTTGCCATGAGTTACCATAGAGGAGGAGGGAGAGATTTTTGGTGATTGGTTATCTTCATTATAAAGAGATTAATTAGGATATATCATTGACCAAATTAAAACCAATCTTCCCTAAAAGGTCTCCATACGGCCGGCCACTTATGGGCTCAAAATGGGCTTCCCATTTGTTTTCCAAGTCTAATAGATTAAGTCCATTACTTAGTCATTAGAAGCCCAATAGCGGTTCCTAGTTACGTACGGTTATTTATATATCATAAATACGATAAACACGATATATAAAGTGGCACCTCAGTGTATATGTGTGTGACCCCATAGGCTCACATATGTGTAGCCATATAATTAGTAATTATGACACGAGCATACTCCAACAGCTCCTACTTGCGACGTCATAATAATCAAGTAATTATACAAGCAATGGTTAGCGTCTAGCAACACGCCAATGCCCCTAGAAATATGTGAGGTTAGTTTCTTAAACGTCTCATTTTAGATGGTTTATATGTCATCTATCCTTTTGTTACAAATACCGTGTTGAACATTAGACATGGATCAAATGTCATTCTAATAGTTCAACTATTATGTTTCTCGATATAGATATTGAACAAGATTACCAAGTGAATTAAGATTCATCTTAATTTCATTTGGGTATGGCCATATAAACATCTGTTCAATTCATCGAGGGGCCCATTAGTTTCTAACTCCATAACATGTGGAAGAACAAATCCTATTTTGACTACACATGTCATTCACATGCTTCATATCACTCCTGATAATGGCTTTTATAACTACCTTATTCAGGACAGCGTTTAACCATATCAAGAAATGAAATTCCACACATGCAAGACCTGCTTTCATCTCAAGTCTAAGGATGAGAGACATAACCTCTTGCGAGATTCACTATTGACGACGATCCATGTAGTGAATACTCGTAGGTTGGGTCAATCCAATGTTCATCACAA
The DNA here is from genome assembly GCA_021014915.2 of Artemisia tridentata subsp. tridentata. Lineage (NCBI taxonomy): Eukaryota > Viridiplantae > Streptophyta > Magnoliopsida > Asterales > Asteraceae > Artemisia > Artemisia tridentata. Next base: position 241,040,073 of record CP139509.1, on the reverse strand, counting down.
TGAACAACATGTGAGTGTGGCAAATAAATCACCAACACTCTCACATTTGTCTTAATTTGATGATACTCCCGTATCGTCAACCGACAATGGATAATTTTAGAATAAATAAATTATTCATGGATTAAACATGCAAATATAGAACACAGTAGTATAAATGAAGACGATCATACAAGGTATATCAATTCATTATATAATACGACTGCTTACAGTTCCATTATCCAAATAATAAAAACCGATATGCATAAGACTACTCATAGGTCAGAATCCGATGTTCCCACCATGATCGAATCATATTGTACAAGGCAACAAGTAGTCATCTGAGTAAACTTTGAGAATACTTCTTTCAAAATTCATGAAAGGTTTGAATGATGATTGTCCTTTGTATGTGCGCATTCAAGTACAAGACGAGTATTGCAACAATACATTCCATAGGGTGTTTGAAGCTAGCAAGACACCTACTTTAGACAGTCATCTGAATAGTTTCTCAAACTATAAAGTATTCTTATTCTTTTAAAGTATAACGCATTAATGCTCTCAGTCGAGCACATCTAGTCAGCAATTTCATCATTCATGATGACATCCTACCACGACTAGGGTTGAGTATCATCTCAGTTAAATAAGCATCAGCGCATGCAAACAAAACAGAGTTCCTCATATATCCGTAAACATTTGAACATATCTTTGGTCCTTTGTAGGTCCATTATAATGTTCTTTTAACAATTATTTAATGACTTTCACTTAGATATTTGTTGTTATCAAATCATCTTGCATTCATGCAAATGATATATACATAGTCCAATGCGTAATATGACTTACATGATGAATCCTTTAGTTGAACTTAAGATTTTCACTCATGTGTTCAATCTCATCAAGTGAGATTGATCATTGAGACTCCCCTCAATAACGTGTCATATTATGTTTAGACTTAATAACCGCTTATGTTTATTCTAATAAACATATACATAACAAGGTTATATGTCTTATTTTATAAATCCCTCAAGAGAAACTTCATTCCAAGTTAAGGATTAAAGTCTAGCTTAGATGGAATATTATTTCTAATATGTTAATGACATATGAGATTTAAGAAAATTAATACAGTGCTCCAACTTGCTCTTAGTGCACTTAGGAGTAATCTTATTAATCAAAATCAAATTAATGATTTTATAATTAACTCAAGATCTTTGCTCCTAGATGCATGATCTAATCCACACATGGATTATTTTATCTTGTATACATAATAAAGATTATATGGATTCATAAACCCTTTTGATTACTCATCTTCCTCCAAAGGTAATCAACAAGAAAAATGTTTTGATATCCTATTATCATATTTCATTTACATGAAAACAGGTATGACTATTAATCATCTTTATACATTTAATGTTTCTAGGTAGAAAGATTTAGTCATAGTCAATTTCTTGGGTACGAGTAAACTCCTTTTACTAGTCGTGCATTAAATGTGTGTACAAGTTTTCCCTTTTGAGTCTTCTTATCAAGAAACTCATTCTTAACCTCACAGTCTAACTGATTGGTAAGAGATCAATCAAGCTCCACGAGTGATTGTATTTCAAGGACTGCATCTTAACATTCATAGTTTTGAGCTACTCATCAGATACAATATCTGATAATGCATCTCAGTAGTTAGCAGGTTCACCATGATCCTCTAACTTATGTCCCTCAGCATTGATATAAAAACTATATCATTCAGTTGCAAGAGGTATCCTTGCGGATTTATGAATGAGAGATATCAATCTATGGTTTAACATATGCATGTTCAACCTTAGTATGACATTAGCAAGTGTACTCAGAAGGTTGTGTATTTAGTTCTTGAATAACTTCAAGGTCTAAAGGTACTCCCACTTGCTTTTGTATGTAGAGACTAACCTCTAGATAATTAGTATCTTGAGTAACAATTAATTGTTTTCAAGTGGGACATCCAAAATACACCGTTAGTTCTTGACTCTAGTTTGTTAATTACTTACTCTTAAGTAGTTACCAAATTCAGAACTTCAATTAAGACATAATGAGATTCATCCCATGCCATAATACAATGGTGTCTTAAATTCCTTCTGGGTTGGAATCATATTGAGTGTACACATGGCACACCCAATTTCTAACCTTGATAGCTTTGGAGGTAAAACAGTTTAAGTCATGAAAGATCAAACAATATCAATAGTGTTTGATTTTCCATGATGGACATACCATAAAGTTGTGGTATTCCATGAGGACTGATGTTGTGAGACTATCACACAACTCATTAGATGAACTTATACTTTTGGGCTTACATATCTACCAACCAAGTTAAACCAGATGGAATCAATAGTAATTTTAGCCTACTGCATACTTTACATCATGTGCATGTTTTGACTAGAAAACATAAACATTTAATATTATACGTCGTAAGTGTACATGTCTTAACAAGAAGACATAACAAATCAACGTCTTACTTTACGTTTTTTGTCTTTCAACAATTAACGGAATTGATGTTTGTGTCTTTACAAGAGACCTAAACATATTCAACTAAAGTAATTACGAGCGCCGACACTTGGCCTCAAATAGTAAATTCAAGTTAATTTCATACTTCATGATTATGGCTTTACAAGAAAATGTAATCATATTTACTAAACAATTCAGTGAATATGTTGAAGTAGCTTTTCATGTTATCTTGATATTTGTTCTAATTAGGGCAACCTACATTTTATGTGTAGAAGTCATAGTAGAATTTTAGTTTCTTACCTTTCAGTCAAGAAAAAATATTAATCATATTGTTATATGTTGTACCTTGCACACAATTAAGATTTCTCCCACTTGTGCGTGGCACAACATCAATAGAGCAATATGACAATGTCTAAGATAACATATGATTTTTAGTCAAAATCAAATATAGATATGTAGAACTTTATCGTTTTAATAATGAATCATGCATAACGATTTTATAGATAACATTTCAGGAAGCAACATCAGGAACGCGACAAGTTATCTTATAAAATTTATGCAATGGTTCTTATATAAACTATGATGCTTAACATGTGGAAAGTAGCGTATTATTTCAAGACAATCTGGAAATAAGATGGGCAACTTGCAAGGTAATGAAGCTTACAGCTCCCACTGGATTAGACAACATTACATGTGTTTCGTCACCAGTAATATAATCACATAGCTCCCATTGGATTAGACAACATTTAAAAGTGTTACTTCACCAGTGGAGAGTGAGTGGCGATTGGATACTTTCCATCTTTCTTTGAATATCTACACATTATTGCTAATGTGAGTCACTTTGACTAGTAAACATGTACTTAGGTATTCAAGGAAGTGCATCAAGTTCTAACATATAGATGATGGGCTAGCCATCATTGCTATTTTAACTTGAAAATAGGCATGCATTTCCTCCATAATTGGTCTACTTTACCACAAGGGTATGTAGGACCTTAGTAGGCTTATTGGGTTAAGACAAACTGCTAGGTAATCATGCTAGTAATTGCCTTTACCTCTTTGCGGTTTATTGATACTTCCGTCTTCTAATTATTTAAACTCATTTTAGTTTGTTAGCTATAGAAAACGTGTTCTCTAGTTATCCAAATATCTTATATTTCATCAATGTTTCAAAACCGAAACTAGGGTTATAACTTATAAAACAATCTTGAAAGAATAAGATGTGTAACCATACTTAACCGTTTTGACTTTTACAAGACATCACGATTTCTAGAGTAGGTGTTCTTTGAGTTTTATTAGAATTAGGAAAATTCAAATATTCCTATTATGGCTTTTCCTTATAAAGAAAAAGGATAGGAATAAGTCTCTTTCTTACAAGGAAATATCGACTTAGTTCGTCCTTTTAACAAGAAAAGAACAAACTCTTGGTTACGGCTTGTGTTGAATTAATACATTAATTGAATTTACAAAGTTCATTTTTAGTATTTTCGATAATTATCCTTTTATAAATTAACTACCCCATGTTTAGAATTTTAAAACAATTAATTTACGAAAAGGCTAAGATCCACATTGTGCTTCTACTATCACATCAGTTGATCTGCTAGCAATAGAAGATTCAATTGGTAGGCAACAATCACCAATTGTATTATATGTAAAACTCTTAGATCCTTATGGGACTCATGGCATCTAGTGTCAAACAACTAGTGTCATGGAGGCATGTTTAGTCCCATCTTTGCCTCGGGTCAGGGTCTGACCACTGAACTCGATTAAGTCATCCAATTTGAAAACGTGTGAGAATAATCCTAGGTCTGACGCATAGAGAATAGTCACCTTGGGTTACAATTCGACCTAGGTCTGACCATCACCAAAAGGTAATTGCAAGTGTTCTCATAATTGGACGGCATGACTTAAATTTTGACGGGTAAAGTGTTTTGATGTGGATAAAAAACGTGTACGAAAGAAGCATGCATTCATTCTTCGTAGCACAAGTTAAAAACTTATCTTAACTTAAGTCTAATCATTTTTTTAATTTATTTGTGTCAAGTTGTCCATTTTCAAGACTAATATAAATCCTAAGTGGATTATAATTAAGTTTGGACAATACAATAAATAAATAAATAAACAACCTTAACTAGTTTAAGTGTTATTTAGAAAACAATGATTTTAAGTTTCAAATCATATTTAAACTTAGTTAAACTAAATCATAAGACTTAGTTCATAAATGGTTTGTGTTTTGTTTCAAGTTTTAAGAAAACATTTTCCGTTTTACATATAGTCACAACATATATAAAACAACCAAACAAACACACAACCACAATATGCAAAGCCTCAACCGATGAAAATCCTATGCTTGGTCTCATGAGCCATCACGAGAACCAAGAGTCAACTAGGGACATAAGCACAACCACACGGAGGGCTCCCACTTGCCCCAAGACAATCATGGGCAAGTAAAGGCCCAAAATGCACATAATAATACCATAAAATTATGATCAAAACAAGGTGTTGGCTAACTCCATGGGCAAACATGCATGTATTTGCCATGGATAACAAAATAAATAACAAGAAATAAATTGTTAGCCAACGAAATCGAAGAATTAATTAACAAGAATTAAAACCCCGATTGGTACGCGTGTCAAATGGCCATAGGTTCAAAACCCATTGATATTAGGACCTTCTTAACATCATTTTACCACAGAAAATTAAGCCTCATGGGCTGATTTGAAATCATGTTACAAATCTATCAAATTAACGTGTTTTAGGCCATTTTACGGGTACCAAACAAGTATAGCAATCAAAGTATGCATAACAAATGGCCATAGGATCAAAAAGTCCAGATCATTAGACCCCATATGGGTCAACATATTCATAAAAAATTATCCCCCGGGGATGTTTTGAAAATATACTTTTAAATCCATTAAAAACATGCGTTTTTAGCCATTTTTACGCATACACGATGATCATATGACATCATATGATGGCTTGTGATACCACTATAGGTGATGTAATAATAAAATAACAAATCAAATATATAAACGCAGCAGAATACATCACCAACAACGGATCCATATAGCCATATGATCAATCATATAAATGAATACAAGTATTATACCTTTGTAGCGTGATCCGGGAGTCACCACCAAGCACTATATGTCGAATGAAATAAGAACCACAAGTGACCAAAGGAGATCACCTCTATGATGTGTCCACACTACACTTCACCGTATGCCAATGGATGCTAGTCCTTTAACCACCGTAACCCTTCTAGTCTTCTTTGAATGATCAAGTCTTCTTTGAATGATCAAGAATCAAAGAAGAGATGGAAAAACAAAACCCTAGGTGAGGGTGTTATGTTTGCCGTGAGTTACCATAGAGGAGGAGGGAGAGATTTTTGGTGATTGGTTATGATTGCGTGGTTTTGTAACCTTACAACAGGTTTTACCTCTCGAGGGATCTCAAGAGGCTTACAACCCCACCAGGCAGTGTACCTGACCGATGTAGTATAGTGTAGTGGTAAGTACGGGGGATTGATCGTTCTCCACAGGGAATAGTGTTCGTTAGGTGTGAAAGGCTACTCTAATTAGGTCTAAGGGTTGAGGAAGATTCTTTTTTATGTTTTTATAGTTTTTATGAAAGCAAGTAAAATCTCGGTTTTGAAGGAGTGGGCGGAATTAGTTGCTAGTCAACTAACCCAAAATTTACTACGAATGCAAATAAAATAAAATAACAAAAATGAAATGTGGTGAGAAACTTATGTGTAGAGAAATGTGTTTACTTAGATTTCCTTACTCCCTAACTATCTTTTACCGGTTAATTAGTGTGTATTAGTCGCGTGGATGACGGGTGTATTCCTTAATACCATTCGTGGGGTGGCGTACTTACTTCCCCAACTCTACAAGCTCCTACTTCACTCCTATGTCGAGCCGGCTAGGAAGCTCCTAACATGGGATCACTAGAATTCGCTTGTGCATTAAATACAACCATAAAAACCTTTAGTACGCGTTTGGTTCATGTTTCTTAAGACGTTCAAGCAAGTTACCGAATAGGAAGTTAGCCAGTTTTCTTAAGCCTAACATAGATAAACAATCATCCAATACAACTAACAACACACTAACAACCAATAATCAATAGCTAGGTTTCATTAGATCTAAGCAAACACAAGATAAAATTAGCCTAACATGTTAAACAAAAGACAAGCATAAGATAGAATCAAACAACACATAGACATATTGAATGATTGATTGATAACTTATCTTTCAATGAAACATGGAAGATCTCAAGGCAAAAAGCCCTGAAAAAGTAGCTAAAATCGTCTTAGGGTTTTATCCCAAAATTCCACACACTAAGCTCTCTCTTCATGACAAAAAATTAGAAAACTATATATAGATTTTTGGATCTGACGGCGTCACCTTATGCATTGTGACGCCGTCACACCTCGCCGCTTTTAGGGTTCCCGGGTGACCTTCTTGACGCCGTCCCTCTTTAGCTCTTCAAAAATCCATTCTGGCCTATCAAGGCTTGACGCCGTCGGATCATGAACGTGACGCCGTCCCCTTATGATTTAAGCCGTGACGCCCTTGATTTAGTTAAAGCGTGACGCCGTCAGAATTCTCATGCTAACTCACTGGCCCGTCATGAGTAAATTTCACATCCAACTTTTCTTGCCAAGGCATGACGCCGTCCCATGTTAATTGTGACGCCGTCAAGAGTAACTTTTAGCCGATTCTTGAGACTTTGCCGTTTTCTTCACTTTAATGCTCCAAAAACGTCCAAAATGCCTCCTTTTCCAGATTTCTCCTCAAAAGTACCTAAAATGACAAAAGGAACGATTTAGGGCAATATTTGATCAAATAAATACGATTTCGGGCTTAAATGACCCCTTAAAAGCGGTACACTTTTCGCCTCATCAAATACCCTTACACTTGAGATTTGCTTGTCCTCAAGCAAATGCGCTTTTATTCTAATCAAAATACAAGTTAGGGGTCATTTAATGCAAACATAAAAGTAATTACAACAAATAATCGTTCCACTTCAATCATAATAAGCACGGAGATTACATACTAGCACCTTACAAGTAGTGTTTAGATACTCACATCTCTCAAGTGTCATCAAAATAAATCTCATAAATGAAAACGGAAAATATCTCTCACTACCTGTCATAGCAAATAGATTACCATAGGCTTGGGAAAGGATCGAAAACCTCCTCCACTAGGCGTAAGCACCTAAGATAAACTATCAAAGAGGGCTTTTAAATGGGTTATAACGTTAGGTGTAGGGAAAAGGAAAACACGGTTTTGTTGGATACGGGATATTTTACTGGTGGCTAGTTAAAGATCTTGATCAATTACATGTACTATACAATGTTGCTAAGCCAAGACTCGACTCGATCTTAAGCTAAAAACGAAATAACAAAATAACAAAAATATAAAGCAAACATAAAATGAAACGGGATGGTAGTCCGTATGTTTTTTCTATTTTTCATTTTCTCATTTTTTTGTGTTTTTCTTGATTTTTTTTTTTTTTTTTTTTTTTTTTTTTTTTTTTTTTTTGACATACACTTTTGCCCTACCATCCAAAATAATACATCATAGGGGCGTTGCATTCCCCTTACACTTGAACTTTTACATAACTTTACAATTAACTATTCTAATGACTCGAATTAAGATAATTGAAAAACTTGGAGTACTTTTAAAATATTTAGCACATATGGGGCTAATAAATGATGTTCTTCCCTATTACTCCATTACACTAGTACTTTACCCATGAGTCCCAATCGTCCCAAAACAATATGTACAAGGATATGACTCGACTTAGCAACCATGTAATCAACTAGATAATTAACTTGGGTTTAAACAAATGTTGTCACAATAATGCACTAAAAATGAGTGCATACAAGGTAGGCTAAGGCGATTTGGGTGTACATTTAAGTGGGGTGTAAACAAATTCTTCCTTTAAGTAAAATGCTTAAAGGTCGAAACGAAAAGATAGGCTCTGAGGGGTGTACTAGGGGTATCGTGTACTAAAAATGAGTACAACGCAAAGGGTGTGGGAGAATTACTTGACCAATGTAGCCAAAGTAATTATAACAAAAACACAGGTGTAAAACAATGGGTTAATCCTAATGCCTCTTATCATGTAGTAAATCTAACTACACGAATGTAGTCTCACTTGTGGCCTTGGAATGGTCCTAACGCAAGTTCTAGAATCTAAGTGCTACCGGTACACACATCATAGCATAAATGCTTTTCCTACCAATTCTAGGGGCGAACCTCACATATTTGGGGTGGAAATTTTTTTAGTGGTACGGTTTTTGTGCTAGTCATATAACTCCTATCCGTGAGACGCTCATTAAGATCAAAGTTTCACTCCTATATGTTGTAAAAAATTTTAAATTTGGCACTAAAATTACCCTAATCAAGTATTTCTCTCAGTTTTATTACACATCTATTATTAAACAAACAAAAATCAAGCGCAATAGTATTCTCTAATCGTACTTTTACCCTCCCCTTACACTTAAGATGAACATTGTCCCCAATGTTCAAATAACAAGATGTAAAAGCGTAAAGTAAAAGAATGAAATCAAATACTCCCCTGATTCGCTTGGTGGATAATGAAATTACACGGTTAAATCTTCTTCCAAAGTAATGTTGAAGCTCCATGACTAATGCATCGCCATAAGCTTGATTCAAAACATTTCCTTGTCCAAAATAACCTGTTAACCTGAGAAAACAAACACGAAAACCTGCATAACATCGGCGGGATAAAATCTATATATAAGGATATAATGCTTGTGGACTGATAATTTTGCAGATTCCTGGAGATTATAAGTTGGAGATTTAATAAAAACTTTTTATGAAAACAAAACTTTCAAAAATTTCTGGAAATTAAATCTGACGCCGTCAGGTTATAACCCCTGACGCCGTCAGAAATGACCTGACAAAAATTTTCATTTTAAGTTTCCGGAAAATTTCTGGAAAAACCTTTACCTTACTTCCTGGAAATCCTGCAAAACATCACTATGACTCGATACAAGCATTTGACTCAAACAAATACTAATATGTATGCTAATTTATTATTATTACGATTCATGTTCATATGTGTTCTAATAAACCGATTTAGATTTCCCTTACACTTATCTTTTGCAAAATATCTTTATATGTAGTTAAGACGAAGTTAAAAACAAAATAAAGCATTTTCACAATTTAGTTTTGAACATGAATCAATAAGAATAAAAATTAAACATACATACGGAAACAAATAAAATCAAACAAACAAATAAATAAACACATAAAGCAAATAAAACAAATAATCAAATGAGGCTAGCATGCGATAAATAAAATTAATGTAACAAATGTTTTAAGGCAAACAGATGCCTTCCCTAAATTATTACAGACCATATTGTTTCAACACATACAACCAAATATCAAATTGTTCAAACAACAAAACATCAAATCACAACATCACTGGTGAGGGGGTCCTTGGCGATAGTCATAGCCAGGAGGAAGATGCCCGTGGTACCCATAGGGTGGGTAATCCTGCTCACGACCCGGGAAAGGGTCAATCTGCAGATGCGGGTCCAACTGATCACGTGTGGAAAGATGCTGCATCTGACGAACCGTGTGATCGTACATCCAGTCGAACCTCTCGTCCGCCCTGGTCCTCCAAGCATCAACCTGGCCCATCCAGGTCCCCTGGTGAGCCTGCCAGTCCCCCCTGCTCATATGCCGGTAGTAATCAGCTGTACCGGCCTCATACCCCTCATGCTGCTGCTGCTGGGGCTCCTCCTCCTCCTCATCATCCTCATCATCATCACCCTCAGCTCCAACTGGGTGATACCACATAAAGGACCCGTCATGCATCTCCATAATCACCTCCATCTGCTTCAGGGACCTCTCCTTCACCGTCCTGCATTTATCACCACTCAAATACCTCATGACCTCGGGCCTGAGGACTCCATAAGACTGAGCCAGTCGGGTGATGAACATCCCACCATAAATCCTGTCACCTTCCCTCTCCCCAACTCCACCATGCATAAAGCTAGCAACCCAAAACGGGATGTTGCAGTAAACATCATTAGAGTAGATGGTGTACAGGTAGAAGAGATCAGAAGCTGTGACACGGTGGTGAGAGCTGTGACGCCCTGTCAAGCTGTAGGTGAGGCAACGATGAGTCAACCGAACCCTAGGATCCCTGATTTGGGATGCTACAGTGGTCGAGGTATACACCCCATCCCCAATAGTCTGCCAGAAAATAGAGCATCTAAAATCATTCTTCATCGACTCCCCATGCAACAACCTCTGCATGAACCCTGCCTGAATGGTATCATGCTGATCATATAACCCCAGTCTCCACCCAAACTCAGTAACAGAACACGTCCTTAGCTCACCCCCCAGCCTGAAATAGATCGTGGTACCGCCCACATCGGTCCTTGCCTCAGCCATATCAAAATGAAAGGTAGCAAAGAACTCCCGTACCAACTCCTCATATACCGGCTCCTGAATCTTAAACAGTCTTTCCCACTGGGGGCCGGTAAACCCATCCGTCTGAAAACTTTGGAGAAAAGTCTGCTCAAGACCTACTCTCCTCAGAAAGCCCCAGTCAACCACTGCTCCATTCTCGACCTTGTGTAGTAACAATTGTGCATATTTGCTTGTAGCAGCATCGTTGTCAAAGACACCCCAACTGAGGACCGTATCCCCAAAGTTTTCTTGTTGAGATCGGGAAGAACTTCCTCGGCTGGGTCTTTGACGCTTACTCATTATCTGGAACAAAACAGGAGGAATACAAGTGTTAATATGTGAATTAAAGATTTGGTGGCGCATCAGACAGGTCTGACGCCGTCACGCTTTGATAGGTGACGCCGTCAGATTCGACCAGTGTTCAAATCCATAATTACGAGGGAAAAATCAATATTCAAACTTCAGGCTCAATAACCACACACCACTTTTTGCAGAAAAATGGGTGATTGGATCACAGGTTATGGTTCAAATTCGTGGCCACCCTATTAGTGAATTAACCCATTTGATTGCTAAAAATCACATGCTTTTAATCATTGCTAAAATAACACTAATTAAAACACATTATGAGTTCTAAGCATGAATCAATCCTAGGGTTTCACGAGTTGGGGATTTTCGAAATTTACAAATCCTATGAGTAATTGAAGCGAAAAGAATGAATAAAAATTACTTACCACGTGGAAATTGATGACGAAAGTCGGTGAATTTGATCCTGGAAATTCGAAGGTGGGGTTGGAGAGGATATGGTTTGTGGGGTTTGTGATGAAAGTGATGGAATTAAAGTTATTATTGCTGTGCAGACGGGGTGACGGCGTCACGTTCAAATTCTGACGCCGTCAGATTAGCGTATTTTGCTACTTTGTGCCAGTTTACAAATGAGCCCCTCGTACTTTAAGAGAGCAGCTAGTCAGGGTCAATAATCCTGATAGCTAGTCTCGTTAACAAGTTCCTCCTGGGTCAAATGTTTTGTTACTGTCACGGGGTGTAGTAAAATATTGAAAAGGGTTGGTTGACGTCTTATTCGGGTCCCAATTTCCATCAAGGCGAGTATTCAGGGGGTGAGAGGAATTTTCCCAGGGGGTTTTCAAGATGATGGTGTGCTTTAATTGAGTTCTTCTCACACCTGGCTTAAAGCCAAAAGACCGTTTCCTAGCTTCATGAAAGTTAGGGAGCGTGACAACCATGCTCCCCACGAAAATGCTACGATCTTGAGAATTCTTTTTCTCGCGAGAGGATCCAAATAGATAAGAGGGCTTTAAAAGTGAAGGCTCGGGGAGAGGGGTTTCATCATCCCATTCGTTGTATGGTTCATTAGGGACCGGGAGTTCAAAGATCTTCTCGATCTTTTTGTGTGCGGCTTCTTTCTTAATTTTCTCTTTTATTCTCGAGATGAATTTTTCTGCTAGTTCCATGAACATATCTTGGGTGTTTTTCAAGTGAGTTTCTAATTCCTTGATGCGTCTCTCTTGGTTGTTCACGAAAGTTAGCATTATCCCTTCAAATTCATCTTGTCGTGAGAATTGGTGAAACGTATGTTTACCAATTGTGTTCACGCACTCATCGGGATTTTTATCAGCCGTAGGTATCTCAGCTTTCATTAAGCTCTCAACCTGCCTTTTTATGTTTGCGAACAGCTGTTCTTGGGTTGCACCCATGCAATTTAAAATCCCTTCTTCCGAGAATGTTGAGTCATCCCATTCTTCTTCTTCGTACTGTGCTAAGTCCTCAATGACTTCCCAGCACTTATCGACACTGAGCCTGCTCAATCTCCCATTGGCGGCGTAATCTATGGCTCTTCTAGTTTGATGATTGACACCATCATAGAAGATTTGGATTTGTAGCCAAGGATCCATGCCATGGTGAGGGACCTTTCGGAGTAAGTCCTTGAATCGAGTCCATGCCTCGTAGAGAGTTTCGCCTTGACGTTGTTGGAACATCAAGATATCATTCCTTAGCTTGGTAGTTCTTCCCGGTGGGAAAAACTGAGCAAGGAAACGAGTGGTGAGATCATCCCAAGAGGTAATGGATCCTGCGGGTTGACGTTCTAGCCACTGACTAGCTTGGTCCCGCAGAGAGAATTGGAAGAGACGCAATTGGGTCGTCTCTCGAGTGGCAACATCAAGGTCTATAGAATCAACGATTTTAAGAAAGTCCTTGAGATGTTGATTAGGATCTTCAGAACGAAGTCCATGGAATGCGCATCCACTTTGCACCAACCGGATGGTGTCGGATCGCAAGGGTGTGATATTGGCTCCTTGAGTGAGCTCAATGGTGTTTCGATAGCCATGGTGGCTAGGACGGGAATACTCTCCTAAAGTACGGGCTCTAGGAGGTGGTGGTGGTTGTTGTGGTGGTGGGTTGTGGGGGTTAAGGATATTACCATCTTCCATGATGTCGGATGGTATGGTTACGAACAAAGACACGAAGAAAATAGATAGACTAAAGAAAACCTAGAAAAATAAAATAAAAATCTCACTAGAAAGGAATCTAGTGAGTAGACCTAATAGAAATAAAAATTCAACCTAAACAATAACTATTCCCCGGCAGCGGCGCCAAAAACTTGATTGCGTGGTTTTGTAACCTTACAACAGGTTTTACCTCTCGAGGGATCTCAAGAGGCTTACAACCCCACCAGGCAGTGTACCTGACCGATGTAGTATAGTGTAGTGGTAAGTACGGGGGATTGATCGTTCTCCACAGGGAATAGTGTTCGTTAGGTGTGAAAGGCTACTCTAATTAGGTCTAAGGGTTGAGGAAGATTCTTTTTTATGTTTTTATAGTTTTTATGAAAGCAAGTAAAATCTCGGTTTTGAAGGAGTGGGCGGAATTAGTTGCTAGTCAACTAACCCAAAATTTACTACGAATGCAAATAAAATAAAATAACAAAAATGAAATGTGGTGAGAAACTTATGTGTAGAGAAATGTGTTTACTTAGATTTCCTTACTCCCTAACTATCTTTTACCGGTTAATTAGTGTGTATTAGTCGCGTGGATGACGGGTGTATTCCTTAATACCATTCGTGGGGTGGCGTACTTACTTCCCCAACTCTACAAGCTCCTACTTCACTCCTATGTCGAGCCGGCTAGGAAGCTCCTAACATGGGATCACTAGAATTCGCTTGTGCATTAAATACAACCATAAAAACCTTTAGTACGCGTTTGGTTCATGTTTCTTAAGACGTTCAAGCAAGTTACCGAATAGGAAGTTAGCCAGTTTTCTTAAGCCTAACATAGATAAACAATCATCCAATACAACTAACAACACACTAACAACCAATAATCAATAGCTAGGTTTCATTAGATCTAAGCAAACACAAGATAAAATTAGCCTAACATGTTAAACAAAAGACAAGCATAAGATAGAATCAAACAACACATAGACATATTGAATGATTGATTGATAACTTATCTTTCAATGAAACATGGAAGATCTCAAGGCAAAAAGCCCTGAAAAAGTAGCTAAAATCGTCTTAGGGTTTTATCCCAAAATTCCACACACTAAGCTCTCTCTTCATGACAAAAAATTAGAAAACTATATATAGATTTTTGGATCTGACGGCGTCACCTTATGCATTGTGACGCCGTCACCTCGCCGCTTTTAGGGTTCCCGGGTGACCTTCTTGACGCCGTCCCTCTTTAGCTCTTCAAAAATCCATTCTGGCCTATCAAGGCTTGACGCCGTCGGATCATGAACGTGACGCCGTCCCCTTATGATTTAAGCCGTGACGCCCTTGATTTAGTTAAAGCGTGACGCCGTCAGAATTCTCATGCTAACTCACTGGCCCGTCATGAGTAAATTTCACATCCAACTTTTCTTGCCAAGGCATGACGCCGTCCCATGTTAATTGTGACGCCGTCAAGAGTAACTTTTAGCCGATTCTTGAGACTTTGCCGTTTTCTTCACTTTAATGCTCCAAAAACGTCCAAAATGCCTCCTTTTCCAGATTTCTCCTCAAAAGTACCTAAAATGACAAAAGGAACGATTTAGGGCAATATTTGATCAAATAAATACGATTTCGGGCTTAAATGACCCCTTAAAAGCGGTACACTTTTCGCCTCATCAGGTTATCTTCATTATAAAGAGATTAATTAGGATATATCATTGACCAAATTAAAACCAATCTTCCCTAAAAGGCCTCCATATGGCCGGCCACTTATGGGCTCAAAATGGGCTTCCCATTTATTTTCCAAGTCCAATAGATTAAGTCAATTACTTAGTCATTAGAAGCCCAATACTGGTTCCTAGTTATGTACGGTTATTTATATATCGTAAATACGATAAACACGATATATAAAGTGGCACCTCAGTGTATATGTATGTGACCCCATAGGCTCACATATGTCTAGCCATATAATTAGTAATTATGACACGAGCATACTCCAACAGATACTACTGGCCATCTATGCATAGAGAGACGGTGAGTATCATCCAGAAGTATGATGCGTGTAAAATACACTCTCCAGTATCAAGGATGCCAAAGCAAGACCTAATCTCAGTCACCGCAGCTTGGCAATTCATACAATGGAGAATTGACATCGTGGGACCATTTACAGAAGCTCCTGGGAAAGTAAATTTCCGGATTGTAGCGATAGACTATTTTCCCAAATGGGTAGAAGCCAAGCCTTTAGCGAGCACTGCCGAAAAGCATGTCGAGAGGTTCGAATGGGAATGCGTCATGTGCAGGTTCGGAGTACCCCAAATGATAATCTCAGACAATGGCAAACAGTTTGAAGAAGGAGTCTTCCCAAAATTTTGTGAAAAACTTAAGATTAAACACATGTTAACATCCGTCTACCACCCGCAAGGCAATAATAGGGTAGAAGTAACCAATAAAGAAATAGTCAAAGGGATCGAAAAAAGGTTGGGTGGAGCTCATAAAGGCCGGGTAGACGAATTCGCTCAAGTGCTATGGGCCCATAGAACAAGTCCAAAGAGGAGCAATGGAGAAACGCCATTCAGCCTAACCTATGGGACGGAGGCCATGCTACCCATTGAGATAAGCATCAATACCAACAGAACTGCGAAAGTCAATTTCGAGAAAAATGAAAAGGTCCTAAGGTTAAACTTACAAATCCTAGAAGAAAGGAGAAAAATCCCGGCCATCCGTGAAGCTGCCTACAAAAAGAAGATAGAAAATACTATGACAAAAAAAATTTCAGACGTTATACATTCAAGCCCGGAGACTACGTCCTCCGGCTCAACAACGCCATTAAAGCTGTGAATACCAGAAAACTAGGACCTACCTGGGAGGGCCCGTACCTACGGATACGGATCCTATAAATTAACTTCGCTCAAGGAAAGAATCGTAGGAAGAACCTAGAATGGAGTTAACCTCTGAAAATACTATATATAATGCCTCAAGAAGATATACTCCTTGAAAGGGGCTACAAAATATCCTACGGGGACAAGGCTACACGCCTTTAACTTATCTTGTTTATCTTTTTGCAAAGACCTCCACGGAGGCAAATGTATTATGGCCGCGCGCCCATTACATCTTTTAGTTTCTATATGAAATAAAAGAAGCACTTTCAAATGCAAATATGCATAAGTGTCACAAACAAAGTATAAAAAAGCATAAAGAGGACTAGCTAC
The DNA here is from genome assembly GCA_021014915.2 of Artemisia tridentata subsp. tridentata. Classification (NCBI taxonomy): domain Eukaryota; kingdom Viridiplantae; phylum Streptophyta; class Magnoliopsida; order Asterales; family Asteraceae; genus Artemisia; species Artemisia tridentata. The sequence continues at coordinate 241,023,534 of CP139509.1, read as the reverse complement.
CCTCAAACGCTTAAAAGACATAGAACCGGTTACAAAACAAAACAAAGCATGCATGCAGCAACAAATAAGGGGATAGACATCAGTCTCGCCATAACGGAAGCCACATAGCTCCCAAAATGTTGACTTATTAAAGGGCGAATAAAGACTTTGCAAGCATCATGCAAAGCAAGTCCCTGAAAACTGCATAAAAGGTTACCACGCCAGCATAAGTCTTTAAAACCACCAACAAAGGTGGACGATAAATAAAAACAAACATCCTACAGGTTGCGAGCGGAGCAAATTGTTTAGAGAGGCATACACATACCCCAGTTACAAGTAAAAAACCAATTGTTCCAAAAGTGCAACACATGCACATTAAATCATTTCCAATAGATGTTCAAAATAAACACCACACAGGGTGTAGAGAGGGAAAAGCTTCACATAAATGGGGATTGTTGGGGCTGAAGAGAGGAGTCGGGAGGCTCCAGGTTCATTAGGAAGTGAAGATCCTTATGAGCAAACTGAACCAAAGAAGCAACATAAGGACACTCAGTTGAATAAAGAAAGTCGACAGCCTTCTCGAAAGCAGCCCCAGCCTGAGGGTCATAATCCTTGATATCCTTCGGTTTCCAGGAACCTCCGAGAGAAGCAGCCTCCTCCAAAGTATAAGCCCTCCCAGCAAGCATAACCTTTTTCTGCAAATTGGCAAGCACAACATTGAAGTGTTCGAAAGCAATGTATTTCTTTACGGCATGAGGAACAAGCTCTTTGACAATCGAAGCACGCTCCACCTCAAGCATATCGACCTTTTTAGTCAATGCTTCGATTCCTTCCTCAAAGTTGGCTATAATTGCATGATGTACCGACTCCTTCTCATCGTAAGCTCAACAATATTTTTGAGCTTTGGCCAACTCCTTCTGTAGAAGAGAAAGTTCAGCAGCACGCTTACTCTCGAGCTCAGCCAAATCGGTACAAAGCTTTGTAACCTCCGAAGGAAGGCTATGGTTCTCCATACTCAACCGGTTACCAGACATAGCCAATCGAACAACCTGAAAATCATAGAAATCAGACAAACCTGGTGAGGATAAACCAGCAGACTTCCTTTCCAAATCAGCAGAAGATAGCCCTGACAGAAGACCACGCGCGGACAACACCTCAGAGGGACCTAAAGAAAACAACAACGGTGAAAACTTACGCGAAGCAAAAATCTAAAATAACACAAGAGTAAAAAGGGAAGAGCCCTTACTTGGTAAAAAGGAATCATAACCTCTAGAAGGAATCCCATAAGAAGAGTAGGGTCCGGCTATCGGCTCGGAGCCTGAAGCATGCCTTATAGGACTAGGGATTTCGAAGTCGGATTCCCTCTGCCTCTTTGAAAGGACAGGGGCAGCCGAAAAAGGTGAACGAGCAATCTCTTTCCCCTTGGAAGCATGGCTCAAACGAGGCAGGACAACAGGAGTTTTAGTCGGAGAGATACGAAGAGTAGAAGAACTGCCACCACTGACCCTATCTGTACTTAAGATAGCTTGTAACATAAGGGAGTCCCCACCCATGTCAGGAGAAAGAGGAGAGCTGGGCCCCTCAAAAGCAACTGACATATCCTCCGGGGAAGCCACAATGGTCGCTACTTCGTCATCCGAAAGTTGGAGGAGTTTCCTCAAAGATATTTCTGCAAGAAAAAATAATAATAATCGTAAGGAAATACTTAAACAACCAAATGGGACAAAAAACAAACATACCACGACCACCGACAAGAATAACAGGCTTCTTGGGAGCCCCCTCCCAAGTCTCACAAAGGCTAGATAAATACAATATAGGCTCCAAAAAAGCACGAGCGACAATGGGATTCCGCAGAAGTCGCACACGGAGGACCTCGTCAAAAGGCTCATATGGCAAAGGGAAAGCAAAAGGTCTAGAGCTTTGCTCAAAAGAGGTCACCAAAGCTGGTTTTTCTTCAAAGAGGACGGACCCATCGATAAAGATAAACTTTGACTTCCAGTTGGGAATAATTAGAGGTGGGCGTTTGAGAAGGGATATACCCCTTGAACGCTGACAAATAGTCAACCAGTCACCTGAAGGGGCCAAGGTCAACAACGACCTGAAGAGAGGCAAAGAAGGCTCACCACCGTAAGCTCTACATGCAACAACAAAAGCAGTAAGGCGAGCATCACCAAAAGGATTTAGGAGGGAAAGATAACACCCAAAGTGCTCAAGGACCTCACGGATAAACGGACTCAACGGTAAACGAAGATTCCCAACAGTGAACCAAGAAAGATATATAGCAATAAAGCCAACGGGTGTGTCCAAAGCAGATTGAGAAGGCATGGGACGCATGGGACGGTAGAGCTGGGCCCTTCAAAAGCAACTGACATATCCTCTGGGGAAGCCACAAAGGTCGCTACTTCGTCATCCAAAAGTTGGAGGAATTTCTTTAAAGATATTTCTGCAATAAAAAATAACAATAAGCGTAAGGAAATACTTAAACAACCAAATGGGACAAAAAACAAACATACCACGGCCACCGACAAGAATAACAGGCTTCTTGGGAGCCCCCTCCCAAGTCTCACAAAGGCCAGATAAATACAATATAGGCTTCGAAAAAGCACGAGCGACAATGGGATTCCGCAGAAGTCGCACACGGAGGACCTCGTCAAAAGGCTCCTACGGCAAAGGGAAAGCGAAAGGTCTAGAGCCTTGCTCAAAAGAGGTCGCCAAACTTGGTTTTTCTTCAAAGAGGACGAACCCATCGATAAAGATAAACTTTGACTTCCAGTTGGGAATAATTAAAGGTGGGCATTTGAGAAGGGATATACCCCTTGAACGCTGATAAACAGTCAACCAGTCACTTGAAGGGGCCAAGGTCAACAACGACCTGAAGAGAGGCAAAGAAGGCTCACCACCGTAAGCTCTACGTGCAACAACGAAAGCAGTAAGGCGAGCATCACCAAAAGGATTTAGGAGGGAAAGATAACACCCACAGTGTTAGACCCGTATCCCGGTTACGAGTAAGCCTCACCCTAAATGGAATATGTTAAGGACTTTATGTGATTGGTTGGTCAACAAAGTTATGTGGAAGTCAAACCCGATAGTCAAACTAATAGTCAAAGTATGACTAATGTAGTAATATAAAATATGATGCATAAACTAAAGGGACCGAAGTTGCCATTGTGGTAAAATGTTATAAGTTAGTTGTGGCTAAAGTAAGAAGAAAGAGACTTGAGGGGCCATTAGTGCCATTAACCTAAACTTGTGCCTAGATAATTATTTATCCAGGAAAGTCTAGATAATTCCACATTATTCAAGAGTGTGTGATAGTGTCGGTTTAGAGAGAATATTGGAGGGAAGATGAGGCTTTGATGATCAAGTGATAGTTGAGATGTGTTCTTGTCAAAGGATAAGCTTAAACCATGATTTCCCACAAGTAAGTATCTATGTTCTTGATGTTAATGAGGTTATAGATTAAGAGTAAGGTGGGATTTCATCATATGATCAAGATATGATCATATGATGATGTAGGAAGATAGATGAGTATGTTTAATGGGTTATGCTAACCCTTGTTTATGTTATTGATTGTTATGTTGTTAGGTTTTGGTTAATTGTAGAAGATGATGATGATGATGGAAGATTGTGATGATGATGATGTTCTTGATATTGTTTAGCTTGGATTAAGGTAAGTAAAATGATGATGGCATGTGTTATATGGATGTCTAACATATATGTGTTATGTATGCTTTGTGGTTAGTGATAGGAGACTTGAGGTGTACTTATGTGTTATGATGAATATGATCTAAGTGATGAATTTTGGTTGTGAGAGTAAGTTGATGTTAGGTGTTTATGCAAGAATTAGAAAGTGGAGCCGCTAAGTAAGTGTTTGGATATATGTGATGCTTATGTGTTTGATTGAAGTATGATGGTATGTTATTATCGTTTTACTTACTAAGCGTAAGCTTATCCTTTTAGTTGTTAATGTTTTATAGGTTTATGCGCGACGGAAGAAAGGTTCATGGGTTATAGCATAAGGATTTGGAAGTGAATTTGGAAGATAATATACGTTAGGAGCTAGGTAGAATACCGAGCTTGAGTCAAGGTTTTACCCCCGAGAAACTTTCTTATGGTTTGTATAGTGTGTGTTAAGGTCGTCATAAAGTTTGGGTGGTCAACGATGTGTCAAAGTGTGTTAAATGGTTTGCGGTCAATGTTTAAGGGGGTGTTTGGATTAAGGGTGTTTTTACCCATTTTGGATTGTAAACGGGTCAAGTGTCATTGGAACATGTTTGTTATGTTAATATTATGCTTTTGGTAAAGTTTGGCGTAAAACGGAAGTCGTACGGGTTGTATGTTGAGAGAATGGGTCAAAATGAGTTTTATGCATAACCCGTCTAATTTGTAAAAGTACTATTTCGGGAAGTCAAATGGTAAATGTTTTTGTATGAAAATGAGCTCATTGATATACTAAGTAAATCTGGAAAGTTTGGTGAAATAACGAGTTCGGGAGGTCGGGTTTTCGAGCGCGAAACTTAAAAAATGATTTCGGGCAGACAGAAAGTCTGAACCGCCGCGGTTCAGACCCATTTTGGGCTCCAAACCGGCGGCTGGGAAATACCAGCCGGCGGTTCAACAGTTTTTCAGATTTTGGCGATTTTCAAAAATTCATATCTTTTAATCCGTAAGTCGTCACGGGTGGTGTCACCCGTCGTTTTGAAGGTAATTGATTCTAATTTCATTTAAAAATAGTCTCAAGTCTGATTGTGTATAGAGTTTTGTCAGTTGTCAAAAGAGTGACAAAATGTCCTTAAAAGTCAAGCGTTTCCGCACAAAAAGTTTTAATTTTTGGTCTAAGCGGGCACGGGGTGTAATAACTTGGTATCAGAGCTTCGGTTTAAGTAAATTAGGTTTTCCTTTAGGTTGCCTAGACTTAAAACACTCGTAGACGCGTTTGACATAAGTTTAAGTAATGCGAAAAATAGATGCCTTAGGTGTATGATGTGAAAGTGCTTATAGCAAGAAGGGGATTAAGCTTGGGTTGGATATAATGTGAATTTTGAGAATGTGGACTTGCTAATTATAGAATTAATGAGTTAGACACGAGTCATTGATTATTTAAATTATGAGGTGGAATACGTGATATGTTGTATAAGCTTAAGGTGTTAGGAGTTGTACATGTTATTAGTATTGGTGTGTACGTAATGTAAGTCCATGGCGGACTAGACGTGCTTAAATGATAGATTACCGTACGCTCGGATATTGTCGGTGATCGTTATATGATTATGTGATTGTGTTTTATGGTAGCTTAGCGAAGGCGAAGGTATGTAATAAGTTGTGTGGTGGTTTATAGAAAATGTGACTAAAAATGAAAGTGCATGACTTGTGTAATAGTGATGACCAAAGTATAGTCTTATGAGTAATTGTATTAAGTGTGCTGATCGCTAATGAGGTATTAGAGATGGGTTAGTGGAAAGTTAAATTATTAGAAGCATAATTATGATCGTGTAGTAATGTTGAATGTGTGTTATAGCATAGTGTGGTGAAGAAATGATATAAATTCATACATATTAAGTCTGTGATGAACTTGGTAAAATTTTAGAATAAGAAAAGGTATAGTGATTGAGTAAATAATGAAATAGAACGATATTCCTAAGTACTAATAGCCATAATGAGATGAGCATGTATGAGGCTAAGGTTTTGCCCTGAAATCATTATATTACGGCTAAGGTCATTAGCGGTAATTATTATAATGAATGAGTGTGTTATAGTTTGTGATCTATGTAAGGCCTATATGTAAAAGAAGCAAGTGAGACAAAAAGGGTAATAGTAAAGATGCGGAATTAGTTAGCGAGGGTTAAATAATGTAAGTTGTGGTAAGACGTGTAAACACATAATAAAATGTGTAAATATAATAAGCAGGTTTCATATGTCCTATGGCGCTTGCTTAAAAAAAATAAAATGAATGAGAATTAATGCAAGGTTTAAAAGTGGAAAAAGTCGGGTAGACTAAAGGGTAAAGTAAGAAGGCGAAAATTGATTAATGCGGATTTAGAATATAAGATGATAAACACATAGAAGTGTGTAATTATAATAAGTAGGCTCATATGCTCTATGCGCTTGCGTTCACTAAAATATATGAATGTAATAATGTATGTGAGGTGCTTATGACTTGGATCCATTGCTAAGGTGATAAAGGGTGAATGTTAATGATCCTTCAGGATGAATGTTAAAGGTGGTATCCTTCGGGATGACCAAGTAAATGAATGATAAGGAATCCTTCGGGATGAATGTTAAAGATCCCTCGGGATGAAAACGTATTGCTTTCATCGGCAAATGGGGTTGCCTTCATCCTTGGCGATAAAAATATCCCCATAATGAATGTGTTAATGATATGAATCCAAGTCTAAAAAGGAAATATGAAGTATAAACAGGATGAGAATAATAAAAGTTAAATTGGGAAATAGGAGTAGTAGTGTTATGTTGGGAGTACATAACCATGAGTTTATATTTCTTGATTTACATCGATTGGGACGCCTCTCTATGTAAATGAGGAAGTATAAATGAGTGGGCTTATGTGTTGCCGACACGGCACGAGTGGGGTTAGAGAAGTAGAAAGCGGAAGTTTAGAATTAGTTAGAAATAATAAGGACTAAGATAGGAGGATTAGAATTAAACCATGGCTTTTAGTTGAGACTTAGGAGAAACATTGATGGGATGGAGAAATTGTAATGATGATATAATGTGCCTTGCGGCGTGGTACAAATTATGATGAATGAAAATAATAGAATGTGAACGTATTAGTCGAGTGTAACTATGTAAGGTCAATTAGTACGAGTTTCTTAAGTATCAAGTAGGCTAAGAATGAGAGTAGAGGATAAAGCGAGTGAGATGGTGATGTAACGGTAATAGAGCACATTAGAATGATGACTAGTTGTAATAAGTATGTCTTATATTATGTAAAATCTAAGCAAGAGTTGTATGGTATAGAAGTAAACGAGAAGTAATGGGGATTAAGGATATGTGATATGTTATAGTATGCATAGAGTTGCAAGATCACTTAGATCGTTGCATTAAATAAACTAGGAATTAAGGTGCTAGGAATGAGATGAGTTATGTGACTAAGTGTAGGTTAGTAATGAATGATAGATTTCAGGGACGAAATCTAAATAAGGGGGTAGAATTGTTAGACCCGTATCCCGGTTACGAGTAAGCCTCACCCTAAATGGAATATGTTAAGGACTTTATGTGATTGGTTGGTCAACAAAGTTATGTGGAAGTCAAACCCGAAAGTCAAACTAATAGTCAAAGTATGACTAATGTAGTAATATAAAATATGATGCATAAATTAAAGGGACCTAAGTTGCCATTGTGGTAAAATGTTGAAGTTAGTTGTGGCTAAAGTAAGAAGAAGGAGACTTGAGGGGCCATTAGTGCCATTAACCCAAACTTGTGCCTAGATAATTATTTATCCAGGAAAGTCTAGATAATTACACATTATTCAAGAGTGTGTGAAAGTGTCGGTTTAGAGAGAATATTGGAGGGAAGATGAGGCTTTGATGATCAAGTGATAGTTGAGATGTGTTATTGTCAAAGGATAAGCTTAAACCATGATTTCCCACAAGTAAGTATCTATGTTCTTGATGTTAATGAGGCTATAGATTAAGAGTAAAGTGGGATTTCATCATATGATCAAGATATGATCATATGATGATGTAGGAAGATAGATGAGTATGTTTAATGGGTTATGCTAACCCTTGTTTATGTTATTGATTGTTATGTTGTTAGGTTTTGGTTAATTGTAGAAGATGATGATGATGATGATGGAAGATTGTGATGATGATGATGTTCTTGATATTGTTTAGCTTGGATTAAGGTAAGTAAAATGATGATGGCATGTGTTATATGGATGTCTAACATATATGTGTTATGTATGCTTTGTGGTTAGTGATAGGAGACTTGAGGTGTGCTTATGTGTTATGATGAATATGATCTAAGTGATGAATTTTGGTTGTGAGAGTAAGTTGATGTTAGGTGTTTATGCAAGAATTAGAAAGTGGAGCCGCTAAGTAAGTGTTTGGATATATGTGATGCTTATGTGTTTGATTGAAGTATGATGGTATGTTATTATCGTTTTACTTACTAAGCGTAAGCTTATCCTTTTAGTTGTTAATGTTTTGTAGGTTTATGCGCGACGGAAGGAAGGTTCATGGGTTATAGAATAAGGATTTGGAAGTGAATTTGGAAGATAATATACGTTAGGAGCTAGGTAGAATACCGAGCTCGAGTCAAGGTTGTACCCTCGAGAGTCTTTCTTATGGTTTGTATAGTGTGTGTCAAGGTCGTCATAAAGTTTGGGTGGTCAACGATGTGTCAAAGTGTGTTAAATGGTTTGCGGTCAATGTTTAAGGGGGTGTTTGGATTAAGGGTGTTTTTACCCTTTTGGATTGTAAACGGGTCAAGTGTCATTGGAACATGTTTGTTATGTTAATATTATGCTTTTGGTAAAATTTGGCGTAAAACGGAAGTCGTATGGGTTGTATGTTGAGAGAATGGGTCAAAAGGAGTTTTATGCATACCCCGTCTAATTTGTAAAAGTACTATTTCGGGAAGTCAAACGGTAAATGTTTTTGTATGAAAATGAGCTCATTGATATACTAAGTAAATCTGGAAAGTTTGGTGAAATAACGAGCTCGGGAGGTCGGGTTTTCGAGCGCAAAACTTGAAAAATGATTTCGGGCGGACAGAAGGTCTGAACCGCCGCGGTTCAGACTTGAACCGGCGGTTCAGACCCATTTTGGGCTCCAAACCGGCGGCTGGGAAATACCAGCCGGCGGTTCAACAGTTTTTCAGATTTTGGCGATTTTCAAAAATTCATATCTTTTAATCCGTAAGTCGTCATAGGTCATGCCACCCGTCGTTTTGAAGGTAATTGAGTCTACTTTTATTTAAAAATAGTCTCAAGGTCTGATTATGTATAGATTTTTGTCAGTTGTCAAAAAAGTGACAGAATGTCCTTAAAAGTCAAGCGTTTCCGCACAAAAAGTTTTAATTTTTTGTCTAAGCGGGCACGGGGTGTAACACAAAGTGCTCAAGGACCTCGTGGATAAATGGACTCAATGGTAAACGAAGATTCCCAACAGTGAACCAAGAAAGATATATAGCAATAAAGCCAACGGGTGTGTCCAAAGCAGACTGAGAAGGCATGGGACGCATGGGACAGTAGCGCGGATGAATGAAATAACTAACAAACTCTTGGTACTCCGCATGAGTCACGGTAAAACAACATTTTTTAATGAACTCTTTGCCATAGCAAGGAGAGGAAAGGAAGTAGATCAAAGAAAAGAGAAGTTACCGTAGTGCAAAGAAGATTGTTTGCAGAAGAAGGAGAAAACCCTAAAATAAATTACTTTGGCGAAAGAAAGTAAAAAGAATAAGGAAAAATAAATATATATGGGACAAGGAGTGAGACAGATGCGTCACACTTGTCCCACTAAAGAAAGCCAACGACCCAGATTGAAAGCGCGTGGAAAGTCACGCGGCAGACAAAGGAAGTAACTGCAGTAAAATTCGCCTCAAAAAATGGAGCGACAGAAACTGAATGGGCGCCAGTGAGGCTCCGACATTTGAACTTTCAAGACACTTCAAAAAGCCCGCAAAAAATGCTACGCAAACTAAAACATAAGTTCGATGACTTACTCTCCAAGGTAAAGAGTAACACATCGAACTGGGGGCTTGATGGTGCACCCCATCTCCTGCCTTGGAGCTTAGCCTCCGAATACATATACTCGGAACATATCCATTGGCGTAAAGCTCACTGGGCTATCGTAAGGGAACCCGCCAATATACAAGAGTCCGAGTCACGGAGCTTAACCTCCCGGAGAGTCTTAACCTCCGAGGACACAAACGCTCCGACACTAAGTGACAAAAGGAATATCTCGTGGGCCCCGCCTGTATAACGGTAGTCCATCTACTGCATGATGGCAGAAAACCATACACAGGCACAATCTCGGAGCGCATTCTCAAAGCCTCCCTATTGGCTGCAGAGAATATGCTCTATCTTGACCAATTAGGTCGCGACATGTGGCAGATCTAGGTCCTTCCTAGGGTTTGCCTATAAATAGCCGACTCACTTGTCCATTTGAGGTATGTCATTTACTCACTTTCTACTTTCTCTTTCTAAAATCATACCCACAACATACGGATGACTTACTCTCACGCCGGAGTCGATTCACAGGGTCTACCCCTGCGATCCGTCTAACCCAAGCGTGTTATTTGTCTTATTGCAGATTCCAAGTAGCATGTAGAAGTAGTTAGCTTGCGTCCCTCGCAAGCTCTGATCTAGAAGGTGCAAGTATTTGTACGATCAATACCCATATCTTAATCAACTTTAAACTTAACAACTTTTCAAAAACGCACACTATATTAATTTTAAAAAACACACGCTTTGTATTAAAAAAAAAATGTTTTACATCAAGTGTCGAACCAGAATCACGATTTCTCAAATATAATTATTTGCCGTCATACACCGTCGTTTTGTACGGATATATTGTAAAAGGCTCACTTTTCTTAAACTTTGTGAAATATGAAAATGGGCATATAATTTGGGACGGAATATATAAGACCAATAAATGAAGATGTTGATGAAACTATCAAAAATGTTTTAACGTTTTCATTAAGATTAATACTTTTTTTTTCTTTTTTGCCCAAGAGATTTAAAGTAAATTGATTACTACATTATTTAATGCTTTATTAAATGGAAGGATGTAAAGTTAATATTGGAACTTGGAATAATGCAAAGTAAAAAATTTGACTAGTGTTTATTTAATGGATTTGATGTCTATTTGGGCACGTTTGGTAGATAGAATTTAAGAGATTAGAAATAAAGTAGAGAATAGAAACAGAGAAATAAAATTGAGTGAAAAATTTATTGAATTTCACAGTTTGGTAACGCCAGAGAATTGAAATAAAAAGTAATCATAAAAATCGTTTTTTCTTTTCTTTAAAAAATATCTAAATCAAAAAAGATTATACTATAATAATGGTACCAAAAAAGATCAAAATGTTTTAAGCACCTAATATTGCACGTAATTTGTTTATATAATATTTTTTTAACAAAGTACATTCTTTATTTAAAATTATAATTGAAAGCGATTACAAGAATAAGAGAAAAAATTAGAAATATTTTATATATATATATATATATATATATATATATATATATATATATATATATATATATATATATATATATATAGTGAGACTTTCTTGCGAGAACTGACAGAACCACCAAAAACATACATGCACGCCTTCAATAATTGTATTTTTGCACATATGTTCTAAAAACAACATATATGTTTTAAAAAAAAACATGGTTGTTCTAAAGAATTTGATAAGAAATTTGAAATACAAAATTTTTCTTTGAAGGTGTGCATGTATGTTCTTATAAGGCATGCAACGACAATATTGAGGCCGTGTGTAAGGTTTTTGTGAAAAAAGAGGATGAGTTCATGATGATATTGAAGAACATAGGTGGATGATAAACTCAAATAAGTACATTTTATTATCATCATTTATCCTATTTATTTGACTTGTTTTAATATATTATATATGAGAATTGATACGTTAATGTTTACTTTTGTAATTCTCAGGTAAAAACAAGTATTATGTGAAACTTGACGATTTTGGACTAATTATGGAGCAAAACAAGCAAGATGTTAAGAGTCTACTGAAATGTACAAGATCAAGATCATTCTGCTCCAGATACGCCGCAACATACTTCTTATATACGGCGTATCACTATCAAGATTTCACAAGTTACAATCTAAGACAGCAAAGGACATGCGCCGCATAGAGAAATGGAGTTACGCCGCATCTTAAGGCGGTGTACGAATATTCCTGAATATATTAATCTTGGACCCCACGCGAAGTTAAGTCAATGCGCCGCATCTACTTATCCTATGCGCCGCATCTAACCCTCAGACAGAAACTATAAATACCCCAAAGTCAGACGAATTTTGTGTGCAAGATACCATACGTACGAGTACCAAACCAGAGACGAATTCAGACGTATTAGCAGCACAAGGCACACCCTGAACGAAGATACAAGAGTTGTAAGAAGGTCCTACATGTATTCAATTCATTAAGTAGTTTTGTTTTATTGTATTAGTACACTTTAATTCATCAGGATTGATGGGCTGATGTCATGTGACTACGGAATATCATGCGCACCCCTTAAAATTGCTTTCCCATTAATTAAAGTTTATATGTTGATGTCTTTGGTGACTTTTATTAGTGCATTGATAACCTCTGTGTCTAGCTGAGCATTGCTTGGGTCGCCATGCCCCTTCCTCGCCTATTTATTCTATCGTTTCTAGGATAGTAGGATAGACATAAGTGATCATTAAGGGTTTACTCGCCGATAAGATTAGAGCCAACGAGAAAAGGGTTAATTATATACACTTCATATAAAACTAGCAATAAAACAAGTGACAAGCTACTTAATTATCAGGACAGGTCTTCTTATTGTCTCAAGTATCTATCTGTGTACGTGTGTGCTAATCGCTGATTCGTGCTCATTAGTTTAGTTTACTATTTAATCATAACCAAACCGTGCCAGTCTCTCAGGCTGAACCCCCTTGCGTTAGATTAGGTTGTATAGCTAACTTAGGATATTAAAATACTGATTAGAATAACTAGATAATACGTTCCACTCTTAGTGATCGACACTCTACTTACCATTATATTCATACTGACCGGGTACACTGCTCGTTAAGTGTGTGTGTTATTGATAAGTCGGCTAAATATAAATTTAAAACTTGAGTAGGCATTAATACTGCTAAACCGCAACGACACGCACACGCATCAAGTTTTTGGCGCCGCTGCCGGGGAGTGAATTGTTATTATCTGTTAATTTGATTAGTATTTTAATTAGGTTTTTCTTTTTAATTTTTAGATTCTAACCACTAACCCTGTTATATATTTGATAAATTGCATTCATTGTATTATTTGCATATTTTCTGTTTTTGTATGTTTTTATTTTCATTAATTTTTGTTTCTTTTTGTTTGTTTTTATTTTTTGTTTTTCTTTTTCTATTTTCTGCATTTTGCTATCGTTGTATTGTGCTGATACAAACGATACGGCGCATCTGTTTTCACAGATACGGCGTATTGTGTTTAATTTTTATAAAATACAACGCGTTTAATAAATTCGAGTACGACGCATCTTTCCCCAAGATACGGCGTATTCTGTTTTTAATAAGAAAATTTTCTAAACCCTAACGCCATACAACGCATCTGTTTTAACAGATACGGCGTATTTTCGATTTAAATTAAAAACAGTTTTTCGAATTATTAAACAGATACGACGCATCGATCTTTATCGATACGGCGCATCTTCTGAATCAAAAATCTTGTATTTTGAAACGTAACGAAAATACGGCGCATTAACTTTTGTTAATACGACGCATTTAATTTTAATAAATATAGTCGATTTTTGATATTCACTTTGATCGTTCCACTACTCTCGTGCACAAGTTGTTTACTTTCAGAATAAATGATGGCTTAAGCATCGCTATGAAAGACTACATTCTGAACTGAACCAAGAGACGCTAGCTGGAGTGATCAGACTTCTGACTACTGAAAGGCTGTAGTAAGACAACAAGAGTGGAGGAAAACTCACTACTGGTAACATTGAGTGTCTTAAATTCTTAAAATAGAATTCCAGGTATCCTCTACAATAATTCGCCTAGCCTAAAGGAGAGTTCTCTGAAACCTCTCCCGAATATAACCTCAATTTTGTTATCCATATAATGCATCTGGTTTAAATTGTAATCTTAATTTTGTAAGCTTAAAACGATATTTGCTCCTAACCTTGGAGTAAATCATTATCCACTAAACAATAAAGATTATAATCATTAATAAAACGGATATGCTTATTGCTCTTATCTTGAATTTATATATATCATATGGTATACCGTTTTACCCCAATTTGATGTGCGAGGAAATGTGTTGCGGAGGCCAAGGTACGTTCCTTATTTAAATTTCGTTCACTAGCACAGTAATACGGCGGATCTTAGTTTTCTAAGCGCCGTATCTCTGACTAATTAAAACTTATTGACCAGTCAACGAATTTAGATAAATACGGCGCATACAATTATGCGATACGGCGCATCGTATTTACCCTATAAATATGAAAGAGATGCGCCGGATTTCAATTTCTTACCCAATTCACACACAGTTAAAAACGCACCTAATTAAACCCTTTAATCCGAAGTGCTTTTCTCGAATCAAAACCTTCTAATCCGAACTCTAGACCGAATCCTAATCGTAATATAAGGTAATTATTCTATTTAATTTTGTTCAAATTAAAAATTAGGGTTTATGCAATAATTCGATTAGGGCTTGAAAGATTTAAGGGATTTGATTAGAACTTGGACTAGATGAATTCCCCTATGTTAATTTTTGATAGACTATTGAATTAAAAACCACTTTGATTCGAATGAAAATTAGGGTTCGGGGGATTATTTTTGAACTTTGGAGGGAAAATGATGTAACAGGAAGTTTTAGATATTGATATTGGGATAAATGGAACTGTGATGTTAAGTGGGAGTTTACGTCACGGGTCCGGATTCTTGGAAAACGTGCCTGACCCCCTCTATTTTATACTGATATATTGCTAGATGCGGCGCATCTAAGTTACTTGATGCGGCGTAACAACCTATTTCCAATTTAAATACTTCCATATACGCCGTATTACTTAACTTAGATACGACGCATCCCCCATACGCCGTATTCTATTGCTTGCTCCGCATCTCTTTTATGCAGCATAGATACGCCGCACTGATTTATCAGATGCGCCGTATCAACCTCACTTCAGAACTGCTTTCTAACATTTAAAATTTATTTCAGATGGAACTACCGGTTGCTGAATGCAAGCACATGTGGCTCCGTTTCGAGATCATGGGACTGACAGCAGATACTGAGGCCGATTATGTGCAGAGACTTAGATCGATTTTCTTTAGGAAAATATTTAGAGTCTCGGTTTTGGATTTTGCGGATGTTGGGTTGATTGACGGGGGGAATGCAGTTGGTGGTCTTCATGATAGGCTGGAGATGGTTGTGAGGGATGATGATGATGAGGTCGTTTTTAGGTCTTATGCTTGGGAGAGGTTGTTCGGGATTGACGAGCCTCTGATTAGGGAGCTCATGCTGGAGTTCTTTAGCACAGTTCATTACAGGGAGACGGATTTGGAGATTGATACGGCTGATACTCTTGTTTTCAAGTTGGGTGGTGTGCATAGACAGATGTCGATGAGGCAGTTTATTTTGGCTATGGGGTTACACACTGTTGAGGAGCTTGGATCTGCTGGGTTTGCCAGGTACTGGGCTGAGAGTTTGAGGGCAGTGCCAGACAGGATGTTGCTGGGAGATTTCTGGGAGAGGATATCCTCCGGAGGTGATTTTACTGCTTCCACCCCATCCTACACATTGATTTGGGAGCCTATGAGGAGATTATGCCATAGGATGATAGCACTGACCATTGCTGGGAGAGGTCAGTCACCTGAGAAGGTGACCACTCTTGACCTCTTCCTTCTGAGGAGCATGGATGAGGGATTAGCGGTGAACATCCCTCACTTTTTAGCACATTTTCTCCATAGGGGAGCTCTAGGGAGAGATAGGAGGAGCCAGATGACTGGAGGGCATTTTGTATCTAGGCTGGCCCGTCATTTTGGTGTGATCGGTGATGAGATTCCTGCCGGGTTAGAGGTTGAGGTGACCAGTCTACCGGTTATTGGGCAGGATTATTTGGTCAGGTTGGGGATTTGTGAGATGGTTATGGGAGGATGTTATTGGGTGGCGTTGGGTCCCACGAGACCAGCAGAGGTAGAGGCGGAGCAGGGAGGTCCCCAGGGAGCTCCGGCTGCTGCTCCAGCCCAGGAGGAGCCACAGGTACCCCCACCACCACCAGTTGCACGCACAGTGGGGCAGAGAGTTGAGCTAGTTGAGGGGGAGGTTAGAGCTTTGAGAGGCGTAGTCGACGGGATGAGAGCCGACCTCACTATAGTCAGGAGGGATTTAGGTTGGCTGGTCGGGAGTGTGAGCCAGATTTTGGAGGGTCAGGGCACGAGCCATACTCGCCCTGATGGTACTTTCGTTAGAGGGATGATCACATACTCCCGGCTCCCCACGCGCAGAGTCCGACCTAGGACAGATGATGCCAGCACCTCCGAGACCCGCTCACCTGCAGGAGACGACCCCACAGACCCATGATCTCATGTGCTCGATTTTATAGACATTATTCCTCATACATTATATTTATCATTTTTGGGATTGTATTGAATTATATTATCATGTATTTATCTAATGTTCCAGTTTATGTTTCTTGTTATATTTGATGAAGACTGGCATTAAGTTCAGTACGAGTGAACGAGAGAACCCGAGAGGTAAACCGGGGAACGAGCCCATTTTACAACAGACTGTTAACAATCTGTTTGGTAAATACATGTGCCGCATCTAGTAAAACAGATGCGACGCATCCTATCCTTTATTTTATTTTATTTCGTATTTATTCCAGGCTCGATACGGCGTATCTTTTTCCATAAGATACGGCGTATCGACTGACCTGATGATTTTCATTTTAATTTTTTAGTTTTATTTTTTACTAACTACTAATGTATTATGCAAGTTTGAACCTTCTTAACTCAGGTGTGTTAAAGTCTAAATGGTATTATAGATTCCTGCAATTTTTGTGGATACATCATCTATGAAGCTTAAACATTCTCATCCACAAGAAAGTTGATTTTTGCTCTTATACGAATAATGGAGGATCATACCGAGCAAATCTCAGGGGAGTTTTTCTGTTCTAATTCTTTTATTTTCCAGTTTTTAACCTTTGATACAAACAACGAGGACGTTGTTTAACTTAAGTGAGGGGATTGGAGAATTAGAACACTTACTTGTCCTAAACTTTTTCAAAATATGCTTAAAATGCGCTTAATATATCAAAATTTAAAATTTTTTAGCATGTTTTTGTTTAAAGTCTAAATTACATAACCGCACGCATAACTCTATTCTTTCAAAAATATTAAAACTTTAGTGTGCCGGTGACTTGTAAACTTTAGAACTTGGCTTGCATACTATTCGAGACCACCATAATAAGTATTATCTATATAATTGGAATAACTTTTCTAAATTGGTAAATTTCTAGGATTACACCCAAATAGCCTTTATATGTTATGTGATATTAACTAACTACACTGGTTAGTTAACCCCCGTATAAACCCTTTGTTACTCTCACTTTTAGAGTAAGATACCCCTAGAAAAACCCTCAGAACCATTCCTTTCGTTTCTTACACCTTTGTTATAATGTTTCGATACACCCTTACACCTTAGCCTACCCTGTAGATTAAAATCCGTGGTTAATTGCTTTAGGCAAAGTGTGTTTTCTTACATTACCTGTGTTCGCGTGCGTAATTCATTATCTTTGGTTAGGTCGGGAAATTGCACAATGCAATTGGTATGAAAGTAAATATTGTATCACTTTGAGTTTATTTTTCGTGTGTTTACTACTTTCACTATTACAGTTATTTCTGAAAGTATGAAGAGTATGGAAAAATTATCCGAAAAAATCGTGATAGAAAAGTTGTGAAATTTTACACATATGTTGATGTCAAAAAAAAAATCAAAAATCAAAAAAATAGAAAAGAAAAAGAAAAAGAAAAAGTTGGAAGTTTGTTTTAACCAACTTATGTAAAGTTTTGTATTAAGTGGGAGATATCACCACTATTTGTTGTATATTATATTTATGGATTGAATGGGAGTTGGCTGTTATGGGAACGCCAACTAAGGTTATTCTTTGATTGAGATCTTGTTGAGTATAATTCGTGTCTACCTAAAGCGTGTGTTTCAAGCGTTAAAGCGTGAGTTATTCAATGATATGAGTCTTATTCATGGGATGGTTGGGAAAGTGATTAACCACACTTAGGATTTTAATTTATCTGTTTTGTTTATTTTTCATTTTACACCAATTTGTATCCCAAATATTATCCATACCCTATATCATTCTTTATCCAAACCTTTGATTTATTGAGATTAGGGATTTGAGCAATCTTAAGTATCGTAGTTGTGGATTCGGCTATGTATTTATGATTTTGTCGCCCTTTTTGATATAATATTATTGGTAAAGATTACTTGGTCCTATCTTTAGCCCATTCGAGTTAAGGATTTGAGCAATTGCAAGTATCGTGGTCGTGGATTCGATCATGTATTTGTGATTTTGTCGCCTTTTCTGGAATGTGAGATCTATAGAGATTAAGAAGAATGATTAACCCTTAACCAACAAATCTTTTTACCGCTTTAGACTTGTTATTCCTTGGCTTTAGTGGGGGAGATGCGTATACTTTTCAAGCCTATGATAGAATATTCGTCACAACTAAGCAACTAAACGATTTAGAATTGTTTTACATTAAAAATTATTTTGGTTTCTACTTCGTTAAGTGTTTGGTTGTGTGATTATGACAAAACGAATACGTGCTTAAATATAAAAATAAATCCTAATATCTTTTAGGATACATTTTCACTTAAATTAATTCTAAGGTTTACTTGGGGACAAGTAAAGTTCAAGTGGGGGGATATTTGATAAACTCAAATAAGTACATTTTATTATCATCATTTATCCTATTTATTTGACTTGTTTTAGTATATTATATATGAGAATTGATACGTTAATGTTTACTTTTGTAATTCTCAGGTAAAAACAAGTATTATGTGAAACTTGACGATTTTGGACTAATTATGGAGCAAAACAAGCAAGATGTTAAGAGTCTACTGAAATGTACAAGATCAAGATCATTCTGCTCCAGATACGCCGCAACATACTTCTTATATACGGCGTATCACTATCAAGATTTCACAAGTTACAATCTAAGACAGCAAAGGACATGCGCCGCATAGAGAAATGGAGTTACGCCGCATCTTAAGGCGGTGTACGAATATTCCTGAATATATTAATCTTGGACCCCACGCGAAGTTAAGTCAATGCGCCGCATCTACTTATCCTATGCGCCGCATCTAACCCTCAGACAGAAACTATAAATACCCCAAAGTCAGACGAATTTTGTGTGCAAGATACCATACGTACGAGTACCAAACCAGAGACGAATTCAGACGTATTAGCAGCACAAGGCACACCCTGAACGAAGATACAAGAGTTGTAAGAAGGTCCTGCATGTATTCAATTCATTAAGTAGTTTTGTTTTATTGTATTAGTACACTTTAATTCATCAGGATTGATGGGCTGATGTCATGTGACTACGGAATATCATGCGCACCCCTTAAAATTGCTTTCCCATTAATTAAAGTTTATATGTTGATGTCTTTGGTGACTTTTATTAGTGCATTGATAACCTCTGTGTCTAGCTGAGCATTGCTTGGGTCGCCATGCCCCTTCCTCGCCTATTTATTCTATCGTTTCTAGGATAGTAGGATAGACATAAGTGATCATTAAGGGTTTACTCGCCGATAAGATTAGAGCCAACGAGAAAAGGGTTAATTATATACACTTCATATAAAACTAGCAATAAAACAAGTGACAAGCTACTTAATTATCAGGACAGGTCTTCTTATTGTCTCAAGTATCTATCTGTGTACGTGTGTGCTAATCGCTGATTCGTGCTCATTAGTTTAGTTTACTATTTAATCATAACCAAACCGTGCCAGTCTCTCAGGCTGAACCCCCTTGCGTTAGATTAGGTTGTATAGCTAACTTAGGATATTAAAATACTGATTAGAATAACTAGATAATACGTTCCACTCTTAGTGATCGACACTCTACTTACCATTATATTCATACTGACCGGGTACACTGCTCGTTAAGTGTGTGTGTTATTGATAAGTCAGCTAAATATAAATTTAAAACTTGAGTAGGCATTAATACTGCTAAACCGCAACGACACGCGCACGCATCAGTGGATACTTACGATTATTGATGATTTGCATGTATTTTTATTTTATTTTAAAAGGTGTGCATGTATGTTTTTAGTGGTTCTGTCAGTTCTTGCAGATAAGATGGTTCTCGCAAGAAAGTCACCCTATATATATATATATATATATATATATATATATATATATATTTTAAAAAATAAATCCATTTCTCTGATTTCTTCACAAAAATGATGGAAATTGAATTATCAAAATTACACTACCCAATTCTCTCAATTTCTCTTTATTTCTCCATCAATTTCTTCACTTTTTTATTTCTCTATACCAAACAATAGAAATTAGCCTAATTTTCATTTCTCAGGTTTCTTTTCCCTTTAACAAACATACCCTTAATATATCCTTTAATTATCATGACTTGTTTAATTCTTTTGGCCAGTTTTTAAATTTAATTCTACTATTGAAATATGCTTGAGATGTGTTGTGTTGGATGCATCCATTATACCACTACTTAAATTTTCAGACAATGAGATTTAGGGTGTGTTTGTTTCATTAAGATGTTTTAGGTCTGAATCCGACTACTACATCTTACCGGTAAAAGGTGGCTAGAAAGTCTAAATCTGAACGAGATAATGTTGTTTGTTTTTGTATAATTGTCTCAATGATTTTAAGTGCTCCTTTTTAAAATTTATTTATTAAACAAACGCAATGCGATAATAAGTAACTTATGTAAATATGAAACAAGACTTTTTATCATAAGTATAAAATAGTTAATAAACCATCAAATATATTATATTAACACAAGTCTTCAATCTCTTATTGAGTAAGAGGCAATAAGACAAGCCCTCCACCTCTTATTGAGTAAGATGCCATATGTCTGACCGGGTCTGACTCAAAAGAAAAAAACAAACAACACTAATGTTTGACCACCTCTTACTGCCTCTGACTCGGTAAGTGGCTAAAAACTCTTATTGAACTAGATGTTGAAGGGGTGTCTTAACACCTCTTAATGCCTCATCAATTTGCTTTTCTTTTTTTTTCTTTTTCTTGTTTTGACTTTTCGATTCGTATTGAAAGTACCTGAAAGAAAATCACCGCATATTTTTTGTTAAATACAAGATGATAATAGTTAGGCTGGACACAGTGGTGACCCGGGTCATCCCCTGCCACATCAGCTTTCTCTCTCCGGTGACCAGACATGACCAAGTTGCCACAGTCGATGACCACAATAATAATAATAATAATAATAAAAATAAAAAAAAAGAAAGAAAGAAAAAAAGGTGTATGTGTAATAATCGGTCAATATTTAGACCGATAGTTTTTTTTTTTTTTTTTTTTTTTTTTTTTTGCTCGACCGACATTTGGCCAACTCCCAACAGTGGGCATGACCGATTTCAATATCGGTCACCCCAAGGATTCGACCGATGTTTTAGGGCCACTGTGCCTAGCTTTATGGGTGACAATTCGTATTGAAACATTATAAGATAATCCAAACACATTTTGACGGGTTGAGAATGTTAACCCAAACATGACCCCCTTATTAAACGAGTTACCCATGTCAACCACTCATGTAACCACAACCATAATCCGTTTTATTTTTGTGTCGATATCAAATCATGTTTTATGATGGGTGAAAAAATTTCATAATAATCTAACAAATTCCGACAACTTTTTACAAAAACAAACAATTTATATGAGTCAGATTTAGATTTCTTGCCCTCTTATTCACATTAAGATAGAATCAGATTCAGACATTTCAGCCACAGATTCAGATTCAGATGTGCGAACCAGATTCAGATTCAGAGTCTCTTAATAAACAAATGGCACTATAAAGGAGTAAGATATCATTTGTTGTGGTGGTCGATCTAAGTAAGTGTGTTCGAAGTATTTTTACATGCGTTTAACTTTTACCGTTTAACTTTTCAAATTGTGTGCTTAATTGATGATAAATTAACAACTTTTAATTTTATTTTAAACGTAAGGCTTCTAGTAGTGGTCGGTCGTCACTTGTGGGTCGTGATCGGTTGACCTCGGTCGTCCCCAATGTGGGGGTTCGGTCGTGGCCGGTCGCCGTTCACAAAATGGGCGAACTAGTTCGTAAATTCGATCGACTTTTGATACACACAATTTGTACTGTTTCCCATTAAAAAAAAATTAAAAAACTTTACCACTTTACAACCTTATAAATACCAACCTCAAACACACTTCTAAACACACAATTTCAAACACAATTCAAACAACAATTCTCTCAACACCTCCAAACACATTATCTTACACTGTGTTCTCGAGTTTTTTTAGCAAAGAAAAGTAAAGTAAAAGGAAGTAAACATTTTCAACCCACTTTTGGGATGAAACACTTTACTTTCAAAATCAATCAAATTACACTATTTTTCACTCATTTTCATTTTCTTTTCTTCCTTAATTGAAACTCAAGAACACAACTTTTTCTATTTCTTTTCATTTTCTTTCCTTTTCTTCCTTAATCGAGACTCGAAAACACAGTGTTAATTATGTCTTACGAGCTATTTTTTGGTTCTTCGTCTTCCGACGATGATGAAGAAGTTATGAGCGAGTTTGCGGAGTTTACGCAGTTTGCTTGGAACGAGTACCAAGCGTCATTGCAAAAAGTTTGACGAAACTACGTATATATGGATCATGAGGGTGCTCATAATCGTTTAGTGACGGCTTACTTTTCCGAAAACCCGGTGTATGACGAAAGAACATTCCGTCGGTGGTTCCGAATGAGCCGATAACTATTAACACAAATTGTTCCAGAGGTAACCGATTATTCTCCTTATTTTCAACAAACTCCTGATTGTAAGGGCGTACTTGGTATTTCCTCATTGGTCAAGTGTACTGCGGCAATTCGTCAATTGGGATACGCGGCCATTCCTGATTCTCTTGACGAGTATCTACAAGTGGCTGCAACAACAGCCCGTGAATGTCTCCATAAGTTTTGCAAGGCTATCATGGAGTTATATGGTGCTGAGTTTTTGCAAAAGCCCATGTATTCTGACCTTGAAAGAATATATGCGCATCACGAGCATAAGCATGGGTTTCCTGTGATGATGGAAAGCATTGATTGTACAAGTTGGGAGTGGGAGAATTGCCCAAATAGTTTGAGAGGTCAATTTGCTAGGGGTGATCACGGGCCACATCCATTCATTTTATTGGAAGCGGTCGCCTCCCAAGATTTATGGATTTGGCATGCGTTCTTTGGTGTCTCCGGTATGAATAACGACATAAACGTTTTACATCGTTCCCCTGTTTTCAATAATATCAAATCTGGGAGAGCACCAGACCTTGCATTCGAGGTTAACGATGTACCTTATAAAAGGGGATATTATCTTACTGACGGGATATATCCACAATGGGTCGTTCTTATTAAGTCCATTTCAAATCCTCCCACGGGTGATGATAAAAGAATATTTAACAAGATGAAGCACGAAGCAGCAAGGAAAGATGTGGAACGAGCTTTTGGTGTGTTGAAGAAGAAGTGGAAAATGCTTAAAGTTCCGGCTCGAGGGCTGTTTAAACAGGATCTTGAAGATATTGTGTACACATGTATCATATTACATAATATGATCATTCGACACAAGAAGCGGGCGGTATGTCCTACATGGTTCGAAGATGAGGCCCACAGTGATCATAATCCCTTAACATTGCATGAAGACTCGTTAGTAGTTACTCAGGAGATAATGGACCCAACAACTCATCTACACTTAAAATCTGATTTGATCGAACATGTTTGGAGAAATCGTGGAAATCAAGTAAATCAAGAGAGTGAAGACGAAGACGCAAGTGACGATGACGATGATGATGAAGAATTTTTATAATGTTTTAAATGTTATTTGAATAATTTATTTAATGTTTTTAATGTTTATTTGAATAATTTATGTAATGTTTTTATTATTAATGAAGTTTAAATTTGTTGTTTAAAATATTTGAAGAAAAAAAAAAAAAAACTTGGTCGCCACTGTGTCAACTTGGTCGTCGTCAGGTCGTCGGAGAGAGAAAGCTGATGTGGCAGGTCGTCTGCAGGTCATCGCTGTGGGCAGCCTAAGGCTATGTTTGGCGCGGAGCTTTTTGAAGCTTTTTGGGGCGATGAGCGGTGAGCAATGAGCTTTTTGATTTTTATTATTCGTTTGTCAAAGGAGCGGTGATCTTTGCTATTTTTTTAGGAATGTTCATTTTTCCAATGCTTCTTTAAGAAGCTGTGAGCTGCGGCTACTGCTCACAACTCACTGCTACTTTTACCAAACACACCCTAAGAGACTTACGATAAAGTCATAAAACACTTTAGCTTTTAGGTTTTAGCTTTTTAGTTTATGTGATTACATACTTGTTTTACACTTAAAAATTGTGCTAAATGTCTTCGTAGATCATAAGTGTTATATATAGCCTGTGCCCAGTGGCCACGACTTTTTTTTTCCATCATAGAATGACGTACGTTTTCGTAACGCAAGACTGTTCTTTTATAAAGAAAAATTATTGGCCAGGTAGTAGTTTTATCAACTATGTAAAAACGAGCGGGGAAACCCGCGCGTTGCAGCGGGTGAGTTTGTATTAGCATTTTTAAATGGTTTGTGACAACAATTTAAATTTTTATGCCTTGTGTTTTTGTGTTTATTTTTGTTGATGTATATAGTTGTAAAAGTGTAAGTTTTGTGTATAAAAAAAAAAGAAAGTGTAAATAGTTATTGGGCTTTTGGTATAGTGGGCTTAAGGATAAGTAAGTTTTTTATAGGACATTTGGGCCTTATTAGGTTTTCGGATAAACGTTATCAGCAATTAGGGTTCTCTTCTTTGGGGATAGACATTGTTTACAATTAGGGTTTTTTATTTGTTGTCTCATTGAAACGGCGTGGTTCCAAATCTTGCTAAATGTTTACGAATCAAGAGAAGATATGCTGCTTCTTTACGTGAAATTGAGAAACAAAGTAAATAAGGTTATTTCTATGTTTTTCTTCTCTTTGTTTAAACATAATCTTTGAAATATGCAGTTTTTGTAAATATGAATAAAAGTATGGTTGTCTATTAGTGTATCAAAATTTGAGTGTAGTTATTGTTTGTTATTTGATGTTCATTTTGGTGCTACAAATTTTTTTGGAATGAGATTTATGCTGTTGTGAAAAGAATGAATCAAAGGTATGAAATTCACCTTGTTCATTATTATAAATAGATATATGTTTCTAATATGATTCTAAGAAGGTGTGTTAAGGTTGGTTTAGTTGTTGTGTATTTTTGGGTGTTGTAATATTTTAGTTTGTAATGTCTAAGTTGTTGTGTGTTGTAAGTTAAATTCATCAGATGTTACAAATCTGTTTTGAAAGTAAAGGGTTAAAAGTGAGGTGTTCACTTTAGTTTGCTTTAGAAGGCTGTGGATTTACATAATAATGAAATAAACAGTGTTTTGTGATATGTGGTGGTATGTTCATATGATTTATGTGCTGCTCTTGTTGTAGATGTGAACCAAGAATCATCCATGGAATCCATAGTGTCAGATTCTAACGATTTTGTCTTATTTTTGCCATCAAAACAACCTGTAAAAAATGGTTTGTTAATGTTAGTATCTAAATCAGTAAGATTGAATTTTAATGTTGTTTCATTACTTTAACTATATATTTGGTTATTTGTTTATTTATGATTGGTTTGGTTACCTTGGCTGTGTGGTGTAACTGAAGTACTGCACACATGGTCATTGACTAAAGTATTTTGTATGCGATGATTTTGAATAGGCTCAGGCGAAGATGTCTCTGTAATTCTGTGAGTTTTTTGAATGTCATTGGGAAACATATAAGTATTTTCATATGATTCACCATTTTTTGTAATTCCAACTGCGGTATCACTTTCTTGTGTACCATAAGAACGTTTTTTCATCTGAATATCTGTAAAAGTTTACTTAATTTATTAACGGTAATTATAAAAAATGTTTATATAAAAAAAGGAATACATGAAAATGTAAGAAACTATTGAAATTACCTTTATGTGTTAATTCCCTTTGATTGTCGGTAGTTGGTCCAAGCAACGCGGAAAGCTTACGTTTTTTTTTTTTTCTGCATTTTTCAGGTTACAAATGTAATCATTCACTGGTGGTATCGGATTCTGGTAAAATTGCTGGTATTCATATGATTTCATAGGAGCTGAGCTTGTTCCGGTGCAAACACGTTTTGGGATATTGTTAATTGAAGAATTCACTGGAATAAATGCATTTGTTATATCTGCATAACGTGATAACATATTTAGTGATAGTATAATTCATATATATAACAATAAAGTCTTCAATGAAATTACTTTTAATTTTTTTATCATTCTAAACGATAGTCCATATATAATAACGAAGGGTTTAATACAATTACCTTTGAATTCCCTTTGATTGTCAGCAATTGGTTCTAGCAACGCGGAAGCTTTACGTTTTTTTCTCCATTTCTCAGGTTACAGATGTAATCATTTACTGGTGATATCAGATCCCAGTCAAATTGTTGGTGTTCAGATGATTTAATCTGAACTGAGTTTTTTCCAGTCGAAACATGTTTTGGAATAATGTTAACCGAAGAAGTTGATGATGTAAATGCATCTGCTATATCTACATAAGGTAATAACATATTTAGTGATAGTATAATTCATATATATAACATTAAACTGTTCAATGAAATTACCTTTAAATTTCTTCTGATTCTGAACGATCTTCCCAGATAATGTAGAGCCTTTACGTTTTTTTTCTCCATTTTTCATATTACAGTTGCAATCATTGACCGTTGTAGCGTTACTCTCATTTGAAAATTCCACATGAAGTTCATTCAACCCAGTGGACTCATGTTTTTGGATACTCTTATATGAAGGATTCGAGCGTATGTTGATATCCTTTGGTAAGCCGTTGTAAGGTATTTTCTTTCCATCAATTCTTTGGCTATTTTCATTTATAGTAATTGGTTCTTTACCTAACCCGTTGTTACTACTGCTTTAGTGCATATAATTGTTGGAAAAGTCATTTAAACCATTTCTTAACAGCCTTCTAGGCATTATGACAATTGTGGATATAACTTTATATGAAACAAACCATATATATAAAGCATACAATCTATATGTCAACATAAGTAAAAAGTGCATATGTATAACAAAGTACATGTCCAAAGTTTTTTTGGATGTAAGCATAATGTAAAAGGTTAGTAACCTCATACCGATGCTAATGTCATAGGAAGTTACATCATAGAATAAAAAAATACTTAGATACATTAAGTCATGTATCATCTGACCTTCTAAGAAGATTTTTGTTATTTGTAGGTGTATACTTTAAGGAGTCACACTTGGATTAGATACACTGGCTACATGACATCAAATTCCTAGCTAACAAAAGAGTGGGAAAAAGGCATATGGACTTTTATATACATAAGAATCTGTAGAACCAAAGTTCTTGTACATACCTGTGTAAAGCAGATTTTTTTTTCCTTCTTCTTCGCTTTTTTTCTTTTTCCTTGTTGATTGAGTATAGCAGAACTTTCTGGGGTTTAAAGAGGTAGATGCATTATCTTAGTGCATAATATCGAGGATCAAAGAGTGGTAAGTATTTTTTTGTGACATGTGTAAGCATTAGCCAAAATCTGGAGCACAAATATTTGTGCAACACTATTATTTTGTTACTCACTATATTAAGGCAACTGTTCTGCACAACTTGTAGAAGCAGATGATACTGTTTGAACAACTGTTAGGGACAATACTTCAAAGCAGCACAAACACTGTTATGTACAATCTTTTTAAGCAGCCTTTACTGTTTGAACAACTGTTCAGCACAACATTGTAATGCAGCCCAAATCCCCCCTTTTAGTATATAGAGTAATATGTGGATGAGAATGTGCCTTTAAAGTATACGAAATGCAATTTGTTTCCATCATGTGACGTTTTTACTTTTTAGAATGTCATTGAGAGAGGCGTTCCTGTATTTTCAACACAACCACGTAGCAGCTTTGCAAGTGGAAAAATAAAAAATGTAACGTTTTCCTTCAAAAATGCAATAGTCAAAGCTGAAAGAATTTGTTGCGGTCAAATACTTCGCTATAAATAGTTTGTGGAAGAGTTCAAAACGACGAAGATGTTCAACTTTTGTGAACTATATAGTGATGATTCGATTCATAATGAATGCATTCATAATACTACTTTTTATTAAGTAAAGCTTTTTTTGTCTTTAAATTATAGGTATGTTATAAATTTTGAGGATAATTCCCTAAAACATACTCATATAACTTGGATTAGTTATTGTCATGGATGCATTCATAATTATTTATTTATTTATTTTCATTTATTTATTTTCATTTTTGGTCTCAGTATTAAATGGGCGCTATAAACTTTTGATGATTGTACTAATAAGTACTCGTAATAACATAATTTAATCTACAACCGAATTGATGGTTGAGCCGTATAGTAGTACTACTACGAACTAGCCACCCAATAATTGCATAGTACAAAATGATCAATTAAGCAGCCCCTCAACCTTGGTGAGCATTGTTGGACGTCTTTGAGCTATAACAACCTGAGTTTGTCATTTTTATACGTTCGTTGCACCATAAAAAACGTCTTTAGTGTATTCTTTAACATGATCGACAAAATAATATGGTTTCACATCGTTATCTCATTATATATTTGGTTTTCTAGATATGCGATGACATGCATCAACCTATAACATTTTCTCATCAAATGGTTCTAACTAATGTCACCAAATAAATCCATGGATTTAATATGTGGGTGGGCCGAAATCAAATTAACATTTAACCAGGAGAGCATCGTTACTATATATATTTGAGTTTTAATTTTTTATTTCGAACACATGGCTCCTACGCAAAATGACATGCACACTAACTCAATATTGAAATACAAGTGAGAAGAAAGTGATAGTAAGTTAATAACCAGAAAATCAATATTATTTGTCCATCTTCAAACAAATTATTGTATGTGCAAGTAGAATTTCCAAATCAACAAACCAGGGACGGAGCTTGAATCAATTTCTTATGGGGCCGAAATCTCAAATTTCAATTTCAAGGAGGCCAAACTGTAAAATCAAAAACTTTAACACTAGGTCATTAAACAAATTACAAAGAGGGTAGAAGTTTTTGTGGGGTGGGGTGGGGGGCCACCCCTGCCCCTATAATGCTCCGTCCATGCAACAAACCCAAAATGAATGATAAAAGGTGATACTCCATCTTAAACATGGACTAAAGATGAAACAATATAAACATTAATATATATATTAAATGTGGTGTGAAACTACGTCGGGTCATGCAATTTTTTTTTCCGGATTGCTACAGTAGTGGGCTGACCCACTTTCAGGCCCAAAATCAACTTTCGAAAATTTGCAAAAAATACCCCTGAAATTGACGACTCTTTGCAAAAATAGTCCTTTTTCCAAAAAAATGTTTCAAAAATTGGCAAAAATTACCCCTGACATTGGCGACTCTTTGCAAAAATAGTCATTTTTCCAAAAAAAAATGTTTCGAATATTGGCAAAAAATAACCCTGACATTGGCGACTCTTTGCAAAAGGAGTACTTTTTCGGGAAAAAAAAAAAACATTTTTTTTTCTCGACTGTTTTTTTTTTAAATCTTAAGATTTTTTTTTTTTTTTTTTTTTTTTTTTTTTTTTTTTTTTGGTTCCATGGTTGGTTAACTATGGCCTCTAAATATTGTTCCGCTTATGCTATTGTGTTTCTTTTACAAATGTATACTTCAAAAAAATACCGCGCAACCGGCCTACTCTCTACTTAATAAAAATATTGTGCAATAATCAACGAAATAAAACAACGCCCCGCCGCAACGCGACGGATCGTCGCCAATCTCGTTTATATTAATTTTGAGTGTTTGAGATGTAATAATGTCTTTACATACATAGACAAATATATGAATATTGAAAATATTTTATATAACAAGCTTTTAAAATTTTAATTAATGAAAGGTTACCGTGTTATACACATGAAAGACAAACTATGCCGCCGAGCTATCATATCCAAGGTTATAAATAGCGTGAGGCGTGGCGTGGCGGCGAAGCCAAGCCTCAAGCCTTACGAGTCATAGCGAAGCCTCGGCGTTTTTTAAGGCGTGACTCAAGGCGGCATAATATATATATATATATATATATATATATATATATATATATATATATATATATATATATATATATAAATAAAATACATCAAGTTTACAAAAAGCGTTATACAAAGAAATAAACTCAAAAAACTAAACTATCATTGCATTTTTCGTCATTTCTTTAAATAAAACCTTCTTCATCGGAGTAGTCGTCAAAACCTTCTTCACTCATTATATGAGTGGTAGAACCGTAGAAATAAGTTAAAAACATGAAATTGATTTATAAAGTTACTAGGCCCAAGCCCAAGTCCTTTATATTAGTAATTCGGTAATTCTAGCTCAAATATTAGTAAATCCTTTAAAAACTTCAAAATAAGGCGTCATGCCTGGCGCTAAGGCGTGCCTTACCACGCCTTAAGAAGACGCCTTGGTCTGTTTCGTAACGCCGAAGTCACGTCTCGCGCCTTAGCGGCGCTAAGACGCGTCTTTTATAACCCTGATCATATCTCAATTATAGTATTAGCTTTTATTGGTTTTGGAATTTGGGTGGGCCAAAGTATCATTTACTGAATCGATTGACATTAGTAGTACAGAATCAAGTGTCTAATAATATTATTGGGTGGGCCTTGGCCAACCCAAGTTATTAGTAGCTTAGGTGTAAAAAAAGAAAGATTACGAGAAACATGTATGTGTTAGTTTCTTTTTGTAAAGGTGAATGGATTTATGAGTTTACTTCTTTTGTCAAAAACAAATACGTTGTCACCATATCGAGAACTTTTAAGAAGACTTTATTTTGCAAATAAATAAATAAATAAAATAAAATAAAAGACATGTGATATACATATATATCGAATTTGTAAGTACACTGTAAACTTATAGAAACCACCACCAAGATTGGCTAGTGGTCAGACACCATGATATCTTCACAGAGGTCTTAGGTTTATTCTTTACTATAGGTGCGCTTGGCACAGAGCTTTTAAGAGCATTTAGGAGCGGTGAGCGTTGTGGTTTTTAATGTTTGTTTGACAAGCAGCAAGTAGTTTTATCTATTTTTTCATAATGCTACTTTTCCAATGCTTCATGAAATATCATTTAGGTGCATTGAGCATTTAGGAGCTGTTTTACACATTATAATTATAACTACAGCTACGTTATCAAACATTTTTATAGAAAAATACAGTTACTGCTCACTGTTACAGCTTACTGCTATTGCTATTTTTTGCAAACACATGTACACATTTTGCAGCGGCCATGATAGGGTTGGAAATACTCACTAGATACCCGGTTAGGCTTCGTAGATATGAGTCAACAACTTGATTCTGCTGTAACCTAAACAAAGAGAAATCTCATCAATATAGTTGTTTACTAATGAGTTAATGGACGGTGTATGTACGTTGAGCATATGCCATTCAAGTGTACCATCACATCGAAATGTACTCCAAATTTCTTACACTTCGATAGGAATTCATGTGCATAAAATTATAAACATGATGTATGTGTTTCATATTCAACAATCTAAATGGACGTGACAATTATAAAAAGGACAAACGTCTATGATTTGAATAACTAATGCAAAGTACACTGTTATCTTACAATAGAGAAACAAAACAAAATAGTGGGAACCACATACCAGATTTTTAAGTCATACAACATATCATTTTCAAATAATTTATCCTAAGTTTTTAATAAGGGAAGACCGTGAGTGGTTGAACCACATGAATTTTCTGCGCAGCGTAAAATATAGTGAAATAAACCAAGTCCCAAAAATTTCTGTTGCAAACCTTGTTTAGTTGTAAGAAAAATAGAATACCTGGCTTTTGGTGCAGAAAATGCTCCGTGTTTTACAAATTTAAACAAACTTAAAAAACACACCATCAAATATTTAGTATATAATGAAAGAAGCAAAACAAGTTCAAGATCCATTAATTCAAAGGCAATATGATGAAAACTTATATGAACAAGAAGAAAGTCGTGGTTTAAGAACTCAAGTAATCGATGAAGTGAAGAAACAAATAGGATTAGCAGGCCCATTAATAGCAGTAAGCTTATTGCAGTATTGTTTGGAAGTGATATCGATCATGTTTGTCGGACATCTTGGTGAACTTCCTCTATCCAGTGCTTCAATGGCTACTTCTTTTGCTTCATTCACTGGCTTCAGTGTGTTGGTTAGTCATCATTTGATATCGTTTCTAGTATAATAACTGGCTTTTTTTGCTCTAAAGTTGACTTTGATTTTGACTTTATTAACGCAAGATAATTTGCACTGGAACTAGCCTTTGCATTACTTGTTTAATATAAGCTAAATATGATTAATCCAATTTAGAAATAAGCACTATAACTTCTTGAAGACAACATAACTTAAGCATTTTTAAGAGGCTTTTAGAGTTGTGTTTTGAAACTAATCATCTGATTATTGGGACTAATGTTTGGACTGCTTTCGATTAGCTTATTATTTTAGTAGTCAAATAATCAGCTTTGGATAATTTGTCTAAGTTTTCTCTTTTTTAATAGTTAGGAATGGGGAGTGCATTAGAGACGTTATGCGGACAAGCCTATGGAGCTGAACAATACCACATGCTCGGAATACAAATGCAACGAGCAATGGTCACTTTAACAGCCATAAGCATCCCTCTTGCATTTATTTGGTTTTACACAACGACAATCTTCATAGCTCTCGGTCAAGATCATGAAATATCCAACGGAGCCGGAATGTTTATACGTTGGATGATTCCAAGCTTATTTGCATATGGTCTACTTCAATGTCTAAATAGATTTCTTCAAACACAAAATATTGTAGTTCCTATGATGATTATTTCAGGGGTGACTGCTTTGTTCCATGTGTTTTTGTGTTGGGTACTTGTGTTTAAATTAGGACTTGAGATAAAAGGGGCTGCATTGGCTAACACTATATCGAATTGGTTGAACGTCGTTTTGATGGGAACGTATGTTAAGTTTTCTCCTGCTTGTAAACACACGTGGACTGGTTTTTCTAAAGAAGCGCTACATGATGTAACTAGCTTCCTTAAACTAGCGGTTCCTTCAGCAATTATGATTTGGTAAGTTTAATTAGTTCCACAAAAACCTGAAAACATGTTTTTATATGGAAAGTGAATTTATTGGTGAGAATTTTAGGATAACATGGAATGTTGTATGCCAATTTCTTTTTCATGTGGTTAAGGACTTAAGGATAACCTCAAAGTAGAGGTTGCATTTTAAGCCACATGATTAGAATGGGTCGATCCAGGTTGTGTTTTAAATTACATGGGTCAACCAAGTAAGAAAAATAGCTATGAAGGAAACGGGTCTAATGAAACAAATGTGTAAAAAGTCATCCAAAGTGTATTACTAAGGCACAAAACCTCCTAAATTACTTACTTGAAAAACTAGACTATTGTGTGTAACAATATTTGACACAAGAACTATTTATAAAAGATATTAAAAACTTGAACAAAAATTGTTTCTGTTCAACCAAGCTTACCTGTGTACAAAATTACCCGTTTTGACCCGAACCATTTTGACCTGCCTGTTTTGACCTAAACCTGTTTTGACTTGCATGTGTTGCAGCTTTGAATATTGGTCATTCGATATGGTTGTTCTGTTATCCGGTCTTCTCCCAAATCCAAAGTGATGTAGACTAAATAACGAGATAACACAAATCAAGCCTGTTGATTCACACGAATACCAGGATCGATTCTTCCAACAATCGTTGATTCAATTGAATACCGACTATTAGGATTCTTAGCAAGAAAACTGCCAAAAATAGACTTTTCGTATTTTCATGAACTGCTTAGCCACAAAGGCAATACACTTATTAAATAGAGAAACAAAGTCGAAATGGGCCCTAAAGAACAAACGGGCCAAAAGCTATTACAAAAACAAAAGTCTAAAAAACCCGAAAAAACATAAAAATGCAAATAACTCATAAAATATAGTGTTTCGGGCCTCGAAAGTTCCGTAAACCGACAATGTCAGTTTACCACAACGTGCTCCTCGTTCCAAGCTTCGAATCGACTGGTCATAGGCCTGAAACGGAGACCCGTAGCCCAAGTTATGCCCATTTTAGTGAAGCCCCTTTAGTCACGCGATCTTGGGCCTCCAGAAACATGATGGCCCGTTCCTCAACACTTGGGCCTGCTCCCAAATCACAAAGTTAGAGACATCAGTATTATCAATCAGGTTATTTTCTTACATCTCTTTATCATATATTCATGTCCAATTTCCACATTAAGGAATGTTATTCAATAAGATTTAAGTAGAATTTACAACTAATAAGTGCTTTCATTTTTGCAGCCTTAACACATGTTGGATGGTCTATATGATCTCTGTGGGTCTTGGTGGAGCAATAAGGTTAGTAAAACTCATGATCATTTATATATACATGTCCATCACACCTTGTATTACGGTATACATTGCAGTACAAGAGTTTCAAACGAATTAGGGGCTGCAAGACCTAAAGCTGCACGCTTAGCTGTTTGTGTTGTGGTCGTAATAGCAATTTTGGAGGGATTGATAGTTGGAAGCATTACTATCTTGGTACGGCATGTTTGGGGAAAGTTATATAGCAACGATGAAGAAGTTATCAACTATGTTGCAAAAATGATGCCGCTACTTGCATTATCAGACTTTCTAGATGGATTCCAATGTGTTCTTTCGGGTACTGATAATAAAATATGGGTTCTTTTGTTGTTCTCTATTTTGGTATGTTGCGTTTTTAAGGTTTTTTTTTTCCTCGAAATTAAGGTGCTGCTAGAGGATGTGGGTGGCAAAATGTTTGTGCAGTTATGAATCTTGGAGCTTACTATGTTGTGGGCATTCCATGTGCATTGCTCTTTGCTTTTACCTTCCATGTTGGAGGCATGGTAAGATCTGCTACCTTATATGTAACTTCCAGTCCCACATAAGCTGCTAGAACTACAGATGACATGATGAGTGGCGGGGTGGGTCAAAACGTGTAGATTTTTAGTCCGTGTTGGGTTGACTGACCCACAACAATCTTTTGTCCATTTTTCAGATACAATTAAGGGTGTTATATTATGTCTCCAAAAACAATATAGTACTAAAAGGTAATAGGAATTTTCTTAATAAAGCTATTTTTGAGGTTTTGTGCAATAAAAATAAAGACTAGGTGTAACTTTTAACCTGTTTGACCTTTCACTTTTCACTTCAATTTTTTATCTGACCCGATGGACCACATAGCCCAAATCGACCATTCGTAAGTAAATGGATCTATATTGTTACATTGTGTTTCAGGGGCTATGGATGGGCATTATATGTGCACTTTCTGTACAAGTTGTAGTGCTCATTGCGATAAATTTGTCCACCAATTGGACAGATGAGGTAAATTGACTCTTTTAGAACTTATTCTTATTCAGGCTTTTAGTAACAAGCTAACAATGTTGATTTTTTTCCCAGGCACGGAAAGCTATTGATAGGGTTCAAACAAGCATAGAAGTCGAATGAAATGTAGGAGTTTAACATTCACATTTACTAAAATCTGTGTATATATTGTTATCCGCTTGAAACAATGGCAAAATAAATTGTAAAACCTTGGTAACCAGAAAACACCTTTTCTTTGCAAATGAAAGAAATTTAAAAACAAAATTAAAATTAGACCTTAACTCTATCCCGTGTTAACTGAGCCGAACATGAACATCAAACTCAGTTCGCTAACAATTAATTAGGATTAAGTATACTTCTTATATACAAACTAAATAAAAGGTACAAAAAGTACTAGCAAATTTATTTCATGTTAAGCTATCTTCTGTTGTACATTCTTCCTCATATAATCACTCCCTCGCCTTCTTTGCTTGCACCAAAAAATAAAGGATAAGTTGGACCAGGTCGGGTCAAATACACCCCTTGTTATATATATATATATATATATATATATATATATATATATATATATATATATATATATATATATATATTATTTTTTCCCTCTATTTCTGTCATTACAAAGAAACATGGACTAGATAAAAAAAAATACAAAAAAACAGCAAGAAATAATAGGTCATACTTGTATTTCATAATTTGTAGAGATTGTTACTACTGAAAGTATAATAGCTTGTATCGACGCACCTACTAGGTTTCCGATCCACAAGCCCTCTCCTCTTAGTGAGGTGTCGAAGCCCAAGAAAACAGCAACCGGCATTCCAACAAGATAAATTGCAGCAAGATTCGCGTACGCCCCTATATGTCGCCACCCCACACCCCTTGCAACACCTAATTCATGGTAAAAAATAACCATTCATTATTTATCCACTAAAACACAAACACAAATCCGGGACTAGTTGATATGAGTTCAGCTTATAACCTGAAAGGGTTCCTTGTACACTATCTAGTATAATGTTTAAGCAAATTAAGAAGAGGAGCCAATTTTGTGACATAATCCACAACTTCTTTTTCACTTGTGAAAATGTATCCGAAAATGTGTCTACTGGCAAAAATGGTGGTTCTGACTATATCTGTCTCAAAACATGCTATGAGCATGATGGCGTAAACAGCCACACGAGCACCATTTGGATTCCCTCCTCCAAGTTCATTTGAGACTCTTGTGCTGCACCAGTTCACCACCATTTGGATTCCCTCCTCCAAGTTCCATAGAACTACTAATTTACATAATGTATCTGGAAATTTAAAAAATGATAATATCCATATATCAGTAATAAATAAAACCAAAAGGTTTAATAAATTCATCCTATTAAAAATCCAAAAGTAGATGTTTAGAAGCAGTCCGTGGCTTATAGCCTAGTGGCATTCCCAGTCTTGCAATGAAGCTTGGGCCTTGGGAGACCAGGGTTCGAGTCCGAGCAAGCGCAGGTTTTCCCCCAATTTAGCGTCGTGCCTTCTGTAGCGGCTAATTGGTGTGGTTTTCCCTCCCCTGTGGTTCCCTGACTTCGTGGATCGGTCGCTAGTGTCTAACTACCCAATTGGATGTTCCGGCTAGCCGTCCCGTGACACGAACGTTCAAAAAAAAAAAGATGTTTAGAAGCAAGTGTTGGAACATTACTAATAAAAGTTTTGTTGTGTTTTATAGTGACCCACGAAATGGCTATTAGTGACAGTTTTTCTGTCACAAAACCGTGGCTAATTAACCATCATTATGGTAAAGACGCGCCTAGTCGCAATGGTGACGGTTATATCTATTGAAAAGGCATCAATGAGTGAACCATTGCGACTGTTTGAATCAATTTCATTTAGCGACGGTTTTTCTGTCGCTATGTCATCGCTAAAGCGTCGCCAATAGCAGTTTCTGTGAACCATTGTGACTGTTACGAAAAGAGGTCTCTCTAAGGCCATTTGAAGGGGTATTGTGACTGTTTTGAAGGGTCACCATGTGCTTATATATAGAGGACGAATTTGTCACTTTAGAATCATCAAAATCACAAAAACCTCACCAACTCCATCATGAAAACATATCAGATTCGCTAGATTCAAGTTTCATACTTGATTTGATTGTTGTATCCTCTAAACAGTTTATACTACATAGGACGAATTTTTGTTTAAGGACACTGCTAATCGCAGGCCTCAATCTGTTATTGTAATTTTACGATTCTGTACCAAACAATTTGTTTTACGTTTATAAATTTCCTAACAATCTTAAATAGAAATTTTTCAAAGATGGATCAAACGATGAAGAAACAGCATGTTGAAAAACCTGAAAAGTTCAAAGGGTCTGATTTTCGTCGTTGGCAACAGAAGATGTTGTTTTACTTGACAACGTTGCATGTGTCGAATGTTCTCACAGATCCTGAACCAACAGATCCGTATGTGGAAGGACAGAATGTTCCTACTGAAACATAAGTGGCAGACTATGAAAGGGCCGCCTCACTTTGGAATCATAATGAATATAATTGCAGAAATTTTCTTCTGAATGCTTTGGATGATTCCTTATATGATATTTATTCTATTTTTGCAAGTGCAAGGGACATATGGATATCATTGAAAAAGAAATACAGGACTGAAGTTGCATGTTCTAAGAAGTTCGTTGTTGGAAAATTTCTGAACTTCAAGATGAATGATGCAAAGCCTGTGGTGAAGCAAGTGGAAGAACTTCAAATCATACTCCATGAATTGGAAGTAGAAGGCATAGGTATAAACTCTAACTTTCTTGTTGGTTCTATTATTGAAAAATTGCCTCAATCCTGGAAAAATTTTAAGTTATATCTTAAATATTTGACTGACGATATGAGTTTTGAGCAACTTGTTCTTAAAGTTCGTGTTGAGGAAGATAAAAGGATGCAAGAAAATGCTGATGCAAATTCAATAGAACCAAATGCAAACATGATTGGAGAAAACTCTTCCAAATCGAAGAACTACCACAAAACAACAAAAATGGTGGTGGTTCTGGACAAAAATTTTCCAAGGATAAAAAGAAGAATTACACCTAACAAAAGAACAACAAATTCAAGAAAGTTTATCATTGCTGGGTATGTGAGAAACCTGTTCATAAAGCCAAGGATTGTTGCCACAAGAAAGAACATGGAGGCACAAATTCAGGAGGAAATTCCAACCAAGCAAACCATGTGGAATCTCCAAAAGAATTTGCTAGAGTAATTGAAGCCTTCTTGACCACAAATGTTGTTGATTGGTGGTTTGATACTGGTGCCACAAATCACATATGTAACTCAAGAAGGATGTTTGTATCTTACCAAAAAGTGAATGAAACTGAACCAATGTTCATGGGGAATGGAACTTCTTCAAAGATTGAAGGAAAAGGCAAAGTCATATTGAAGTTGACTTCTAGAAAGGATCTTGTACTCTCAAACGTGTTGCATGTGCCTAACATCACCAAGAATTTGATTTCTGGCCCTATTCTTAGTCTTAAGGGATTTAAACTTGTATTTGAATCAGATAGATTTGTAATCACTAAGGGGGTGTGTATGTTGGAAAGGGTTACCTTGATCAGGGACTCTTAAACTAAGTGTTGTAACTGATGACAATGTTATTAATAATAATAATGCGGGCACTAGCACCGCTTCTGTGTACATGATTGATCCTTCTTTCTAATGGCATTCTAGATTAGGCCATGTTAATTTTCGTTCCGTGCAAAGAATGATAAACTTAGGCATGTTGCCTAAATGCACAATGGATAAAATATCCAAGTGTGAAATATGTGTTGAATCTAAATACACAAGTCATTCAAATAAATCTGTAGAAAAATCAAATGAAATACTTGGTTTAATACATACAGATTTATGTGATTTCAAGGCAACACCATCAAGAGGAGGAAAGAATTATTATATTACTTTCAATGATGATTGCATTAAATTTTGTTATGTATACTTAATAAATACAAAAGATGAAGCTTTGAATATGTTTAAGACATATAAAGCAGAAATTGAAAATCAACTAGACAAAAAGATCAAAATTATAAGGTCTGATAGAGGAGGAGCATATGAATCCAATGACTTTGCTGAAATTTGTTCTACTTATGGTATTATACACCAAACAACAGCCCCATACACTTCACAACAAAATGGAGTAGCTGAAAGTAAGAATAGAACATCGAAGAACATGATTAATTCAATGTTAATTACTTCAGGGGCTCCTCACAGTCTATGGGGTGAAGCATGTCTTGCTGCAAACACAGTGTTGAATAAAATACCTCATAAAAAGAGTGAAAAATCTCCATATCAATTATGGAAAGGAAAGCAACCTTCTTGTAAAAGGATAAAAGTTTGGGGTTGTTTGGAAAAATTTCAAGTTCCTTTACCAAAAAGATCCAAACTTGGACCAAAAACAGTTGATTGTGTTTATCTTGGTCTAGCAAAGAATAGTGATGCTTATAGGTTCTTGGTTTACAAATCCAATGTAGAGGACATAAGCAACAACACAACTATAGAATCTGCTGAAGCAGAATTCTTTGAGAATACCTTTCCTTATAAGGATAAAGAGAAACAAATCTCAAATCCAAGGAAAATAGTATTAGATGATCAATTGTCTCAAGATTAAAGAGACAACAATTCTGAGGTTTCACAATAGAATGATGAACCTAAAAGAAGTAAGTGTGCAAAAGTCTCTAAAGACTTTGGACCTAATTATATGACCTATATTGTGAATGAAGAACCTTAAACATATAAGG
Organism: Artemisia tridentata subsp. tridentata; assembly: GCA_021014915.2. Lineage (NCBI taxonomy): Eukaryota > Viridiplantae > Streptophyta > Magnoliopsida > Asterales > Asteraceae > Artemisia > Artemisia tridentata. The sequence continues at coordinate 240,983,475 of CP139509.1, read as the reverse complement.
CTACTATGTAGTCATCAGAAGCACCTTATTGAAAAGAGGCTATTCAAAGCGAAAAAGACTCAATAGTGCATAACAATACAGGGAAATTGCTTGATCTACCTTCGGGACATAAACCAATAGGCCATAAGTGGATCTTCAAAAAGAAACTAAGACCTGATGGTACCATAGAGTAGTATAAGGCTCGTTTAGTAGCCAAAGGATACCGTCAAAAGGAAGGTTAAGATTTCTTTGATACTTATTCACCGCTTACAAGGATAACCTCTATAAGAACGTTAATGGCTATAACAGCAATTCACAACTTGATTATACATCAAATGGATGTGAAAACTGTGTTCTTAAATGGTGAATTAGATGAAGAAATTTATATGCAACAACCCGAGGGGTTTGTTGTCAAAGGTCAAGAGCATAAGGTATGTAAATTGGTTAAATCTCTTTACGGCCTTAAACAAGCTCCAAAGCAAGGGAATGAGAAGTTTGATAACACTCTATTATCAAACAGCTATAAAATAAACGAATGTGATAAATGTGTTTATGTTAAACAATACAAAATTGCATTTGTCATTATTTGTTTATATGTAGATGATATGCTGATTATGGGAACAAATATGGATGTTATAAACCAAACCAAGAAAATGTTTCATTCTTCATTTGATATGAAAGACATGGGAGATGTAGCAACCTATAAAATTCCATAATAATGTGTACATTGCTAATCAAGTATTAAATTCTAATACAGTTCAGTTAACCATTTCTTTGGTCTAAATTTAAACTTTTGTAAATATATTACAAACACATTGGAACGAGCTCACACACGGACCACAAATGATCAAACACACTCAATATACACCAAACAGATCCAACACACTATTTCTAGCCCAAGTCTTGGCATGTTACTATTCATCAGGCCCAACCCAATATTTATAATTTTATTAAACTTCATACCTCTAGCTTCGCCCCGTTTTCTTTAAAATTCGATACATAAAGTATGCATTATTTTGCATCACTCAAACCCTCTCCCAGCATAGAATTGGGATGTCGAATTTCCTTTTCCATATCAAACGTTTGATGGCCAAACGAGAGCCAAAGTAAAACACACTCGCAACAAATATCAACTCGCACAAATTTTAACCATTTTATTCAAACTCGATCTAAATTGATTTCCCTTAGCATATTTGACTTCCTAAGGTCGAATATGGATTCAAGAGTGCACATCTCACCTTTGTACTCGATATTGCACGTTAAAAATGTTGCGTGCACATTTAAATAATTCATACGATACATATATACTCCTATACATGTACATTTCGGTACATGGCTATGTCTGTAACACCCCCAAAATGTGGTATTGCGGAAGCATTCGGGTCGTGGGGTGCTACGAAATCAATATACATCGCAAAAGAGATATAGTACAATACCATAATTAAAATTTAAAAAAACGGTACATTAATACAACATTGTTTTAGCCAACAACGGCATTTGAAACATATAAGTTTGTTTCCAAAAGATAACATTTTATTTCATCCAACTAGACATGATAGATGAAGACTCCTTAATGCTAATGTTTTCATAAAATACACTTACTGGCGATCACCTGAAATGCATGAGAAAACGGGTCAACTATGAAAATAGTTGGTGAGTATACAGGTTGTATTCGAAAGGAGTCCAAGGTTTTAGAGAAAAAGGTCTATATGGTAGAGGCAGTGTCAAACCATTCAGTTACAATTCATGCCCATACAAGACTTGTAACCTATAATTTCACAACCATTGCATAAAATATTGTACATTTCATAGTCAAACACACATGTTCATCAGGTTCACATTTAAGGCACTAGGTATATAATAATGTATGCGGCAAAGCCCCTAAAATAAATAATATGCATTCCGTAGACAGGGGAATGAGAGGTTGGCCGACCTCTAATAATGTTATCCATACTACCTACTACTCCGCACAAGGGAGCCGTACGAACGGTACGTCTAAATTGGAGTGCGAACGGCAAACCAATCGGGGACTAACAATGCGAATGTACGAACAGTACATCATAACAACTATTAAATACTAATTTACTCAAGCCTGCTCCGTAGACAAGGGAGACTAAAATTTAAGTGCGTACGGCACGTCAACAGTTCAAAACAAGTCATAAGCTTAAATAATATTTTAAGGTTCAAAGTCAATTTTCAAGAGTTCAGGTAAAAATATATGTCATAAGTTCAAATAAAAATTTAAGTCATGCATTCCACCTCAAACAAGTAAAGCGGAAAAAAGGGGGCTGTGAATACTCACCTCAATAAAGCAGTCTGAGTAAAGTCAAATAGTATAAGTAGGCAGCACCGACACACGACCTAGATTAGTATGGCAAGTCTTAGTTTACAGTTTTGTGTACTAACGACTCAAAGTATTTAAATAGATTTAAATGTCCTCGAGTGGTTGTGTTTAATGTTGCTTGTGTGGCAATGCTTAAAGTTCAAGAATAAAAGTTTGCAACAAAATGTATTTGTAAGTATTGGCTCGAATACTGGCTTAATAGTTATGGATAAATACGAGTCAACAAGTATTTATTGAGTTCGTTTGGTCTCAATGTGTATGAATGTATATATATGTTATATATTTATCGATGTCATGTGAAAATAATATATTTGGACCAATACATTATTTATGGCTTTACGTTGATATGGTCGTCTAATAAAGTTACGTGTTAAACATAGTTATGTAGACAAAAAGTGAGTAAAATATATAAGTTATTAAACTATAAATTTTTATGAGAAAGATGTAACTTGGTTCAAGTCGAGGGACTGAAATGGTCATAAGTTTCTAAATTATAAGTGCTTTAAGAAAAATATTAGTTTGTCCAAAGTTGAGGGGCTGGTGTTGTAAATATTTCAAAAGTATCAAAAATGATGAAAAATTGGCAAAACTGCCTCGAGTCTGTGGGGTGGAAGGCAAACATCACACCAGTGGACTAGATGTCCATTTGTTGTTACATCTTGTGACTTAAACGTATATATAGCTTCTCCCATTTGTTTCATTATTTGCTATATTTCCTTTTCAGAATACTGGGTCGTGTATATGAATGGGTGTTTTTATGTTTATTTCTTCTGTTCCAGTTTTTGCTATAGTCTTTCAAAAGAATCAAGTGTTTGTGAATAGCACTAGGTGACTAGATAAGCTCACATAAGTCGCACGACTTATGTGAGTTTACAACTCGAAATATCAAATGTGACCAAGTTTTTAACTTCTTTTCGTGTAGGTTCCAAAAATATTTAAGGTCGAGTAGTACAAGTTCACGAGCCAAGACTTATGTTTTTAAGTTTCTTTCATCGTTTTGAAAATCAAAATCTCAATAACTCGAAAAGAAAATGAGTGTGTCGATCGTGTAGTAATTGAGCACTAGTTTTAGTTTCCTTGGGTTTATTAGTGGCGAGCTAAAGCAAGGTTTTCCCACACAAGTTCTTTAAACACAACAAGTTAAATATAAGTGTGAATGTTGTGTGATGCATGTAAGTTGAATGTGTGTATATGTGTACACATGAAGATAGTGTATGTGTATGAAACACGAACCAAGCATGTCTTTTTTTGTTTACAAAACTCAACACAGTGACATGCGAACCTATATAGAAATGTTTAAAGTTCAAATGGTATAGAAGTTTTTGAAGCTTACAGTGAGCTCGAGAGTGAGTATTCGAATGAGAAAGAAAGAAGACCACGAAGCAAAACCAATCACCCACAAACCAAAGTATAACCCAAGATTACCATAAATCAATACCAACTAACCATTGAATCTCCAAGTCTTGAACTTGTTGGGTCAAAAAATTGACCCAATTACCCTGACAAGGATTTGAATATAAAATAGCCTAACTCACTAAATAAAATAGTGGGTTACTCACTGATAAAGAAATTAGTATGTGTTGTATAAAGCTCGTTGTTCTGAAGAAACACTTTACTTACTGATGCGGTGTCAGTGAGTAAAGTATACGAGCTACAAACAACTCCAGTGTCACTGAGATTTGACAAATGTCTCAGTGACCCTGAAGATGCTATCTCTACAAGCAGACTGAAAAATATGGGCGGGAACTTCCAAAAAGGGAAGTCAGACAAAGTACAAGAAATTGCCATAAGAGTTGGAATATTTATTATGACTGTTTCAAAAGGGATGTTGGTGCTTTTTCAAAAGAGGAGGATGAAGAGGGACTACTTAGTGGATGACAACTCACACCAACCCCACATGTCTTTGTTTTAGTTACATGTATATATTGTATGTTTTGTAATAGAGATAGTATGCATCCTAAACAAACAAAAGAATACAAAATGTATTAGTTGATAGGATCATCCTCTCATTGAATCTCAAGCATAGCTTGGATCAATGAGAGTTTATTTGTCACCCTAAGGGGATGGTTTACCGGAATTATCCCCTTGAAGAAGCTGAAGATGTTATCATGTAGTCAATTATATTTTGAGAAATCTTGTAACAATCGTTATCATTATTAATGAAACTGTTATTTATTTACTTAAATTTCATGGACCAACAAGTGGTATCAGAGCCAGATTCATTCTTATGAGCCAGATCCATTTATGACTGCTGATAACATTCTTCAATGTAAAAAAAAATGTGAATCTTCCAAAACTGCTACTGTTGTAGCAATTTTTGAGGGGGAGAGACACATTTATTGGTGACTAAAAAGACATAAACCCTCCCTGAACCCCACAAAACATACCCCACACCACACAAAAAAACCTTATCATCAGGCAACTCATCTGCTCCTGCTATTCCTCCTTATTTGCAGAAGTATGATAACATTCTTCCACTCACTGAAATGCAGCTGGTAAAGTTCCTCCGCAAAGCCAACACCGCTCTCTTTCATGAGATCACTGAAGAACAATGGGATCAGCACACTGAAGCAGCAGTCTCCTATGCTGACTTCAGGGCTGCTGTTGAAGAATCTCAGGGAAAACTGCATCAGGTCACCGCTCTCACTGACAAACAACTAGGTGACCTGAGGGCATCTCTTGACAGTCTGGGTTCTGCATAAGACATGTAGTTCGGCAACATATTGCAGACTCTTGATTCTGTTCAGGAATAATTCAGAGATGACCCAACCCTGATCACAAAGCTGACTGAGTTCATGGATACTCAGAAGACCACCTCCACCAATATTGCTGAGCTAATCAAGCTTCTCCAAGAGGTGGATCTAAAACCATTAAGGTCTCAGCAAGATACAATTCAACAGTTAGTCGCTGATACCCAGGAGTGCCTGACAAAGATATCATCAGCTTTTGATCATCTCTCCAACAAGCATAATGAGCTGATCAACCACTACACCACCAGGGTCACTGAACTCACCACTACTCAAGCTACCATGGCGGAAGACATCTCCACACTGAAGAATGAGACCACTGACATTAAGAGCATGGTCTCCACCATCCTGTCTATTCCTCAGGCTTCTCCGGTTACCCCACCTCCTCAGTCAACAGATGCTTATACTGAAGCACCAGCATCTGTTGAGGGGGAGAAACTTGATGAACCTATCCCTGAACCCACAACTTCCTCTGCCCTTGTTGTTACTACCATCCCTGTCCAACCTGAAGCAATAGCAACGGAAGTCCCTGAATCCTCCTCCAGTCAACCCCCTCCTACTGAGAAAGGGAAGGGAATCATGGTGACTGAAGATTCTCCTCCAAGATTACAATTGGTGAAGGCATCAACAGAAAGGCGTCCTGACCCAGATGAGCCTTTAGAAGTCACCTTAGATAATGGGAGAAAATTCTTTGGAAATCCGCAGGAAGTGGCCGTAGTCCTGGATGAACAGGATAAAAGAAGGGCTGAGAAAAAGGCTGAGCAACTCAGTAGGCTTGTAATTGTTGAAGTGGCCAAGGAGGTAACCAAGGAAACTGACCAGGTCATCAAGGGGGATGAATTACTCAAGCTTCAGGCTGACCGCATCAAGGAACACAATCAGTAGGTCAAGCTAAAAGAAGAAAAGAAGAGGAAAACCTATGAGAAGTATATGTGGTATATGACGAAGACCAAGAGTGAAGGCACCATAACAGACATGACCATTCACATGACTAAGCCCATAAGCATAACGGTTCACAGAGGGCCAAGGAAGTCTGTGAAAAACCAACCCTTCAAGTTCTCAGACTATGGGCTTAGGGAATGGGACATGATGGGGCCCATCCTGAGGAAGAAGCAAAGCAGGATTGTTCCTAACCTTCTAGCTACCCTGAACTCCAAATACGAGGAACTGGAAAAGGTTGCTAAGAGTTTGGGAATAGATCATGAGAAGACACTTGCTTCTCAGGGACTTACAATCCCTGAACCTACTCAGAAGATTGGGAAGAAGAGGAAAGCTGTGGGACAGGAGCCTGAACAATTCATAGCTGCCCTTCATTGCAATAGGATTCCTCCTCAAGGAGTCAAATTTGTTCCCAACAAAGTTATCAAGTCTCCTGAGTATGGTATTTTCTTCGTTGATGAGTTTGGCCAACAGGCCTTTCAAAGAGTCAGTGACATTAACTTGGTGGAAACAACAACTCTTCTTGCTTACAAGCTGATGGCGATTCACGTAAAGAGCCTTGAGAACGAAGAGTTTATAAAGCTGATGGATAAAATGATGAATGAGAGACCTGACAAAGAAGTGTTAGTGTCTAAGAAGGCTAAGTTGGAACTCATGGGAATCTTGGAAGGCTGAGTACAAGGTCCCTGAGTATTATGTTTAGATGTTAGGACAAATGTAATGATATTAATAAAATGATGGCCCATGTTTTGTTATATCAGTGTCCTTAATAGCTTTCTTGTGTATTCAGTGTGAAAAGAAGCCCATTTACTCACTCACAACTTATCAAAACACTTAGGCATAATTTATATCCAAATAGGGGGAGATTGTTGGGTCCGTCAGTACCCAAGCGTCCTGAAAACAGGATTTTAATACAAATTAGCCCAAGCGTTAATCAACCGTGAACACTCTCAAGTCAGTGAGTGAACAGTCACTCAGTGAGTTACCTTCAGGATGCTTAGGACGAGTCTAAGAAGAAAGATTCACCACTCAGTGAGGCGGAACTCCCTGATTGTCATTTAAGCCAAAGAAGAAGGTAAGGGGTTCAGTGAGTAATGACAAGAACTCACTGAACCCCAGTCTCCTCAACAACTATAATGATTGAAGACTTAAGAATGAAGAATTTGCAGTCTGAAAGAAAGGCGGGACAAGGCGGGAAGAGTTTGAAAAGATAAGGGGGAGTCTTATCGCCGCCAAAGTCAAAATTTCCCAAAACGGCTTGAAGACGAGAAGTGTCATCACGGACACTCGGAAAGCAGTTTCAACCTATTCCCAAAATAGATTCTTGGAACTGACAAAATACTGTTGTATTTTGTACAGACTAGCTAGGTTATTCTTTTTGTACTTTTAGTCACGGGAGCTCTTTTATACTTGTGTATAAATAGGATCATAAGGGAGAAAAGTGGATTAAGTTTTGTGCATTAAAAGCTTAGACTTTCACAAAACCTCTTTTCTCCTCCAAAGAGCAACCTAGTCCCTGAGATAGCTCAGTGGTTCTTTTATTGTTTCCACTCAAGCATAGCTTGAGTTTAGAGAGGAGAACATACCATACCTTGTCATTTCAATCCCAAGTGTTATTTCCGCTAACACTTGGGTATAGATTCTTTTGATTAATTTCTAATAAGAATTTAAACGTTGAAAAACTTGTATTTTTATCTTTACATTTTACTTATTTGTTTAAATTAATCAATACATTAAATCAGTCATGGAACATAATTAGATTAACTTTGTAGTTATTTCTACTTGTGTAACGGGAACAACAAGTGATACCAGAGCCAGAGGTTCATTCTTATGAGCCAGATCCATTTATGACTGCTGATAACATTTTTCAATGTAAAAAAAAATAAATGTGAATCTTCAAAAACTACTACTGTTGTAGCAATTTTTGAGGGGGAGAAACACATTTATTGGTGACTGAAAAGACATAAACCCTTCCTGAACCCCACAAAACACACCCCACACCACACAAAAAACCTTATCCTCACCCAAATTTATCACAAAACCGTCACCATCACAAACTCATCTTCATTCCAAAATAAAAAACCCAGATACAACTCAAAAAAATCCAGTCGATCTGTTATAAAATAACACAATCGATCTACAATCACATCTAAAACCAAGATCCGGATCTAAAACTGGATCCATCATCACCACAGATTCATCAAAATCAACATGGAGGTACGCTGGTGGTTGTCCAAATCGGATAATCCATCACAAACGGTATCTCTCTCACAAAACCATCAGATCCACATTCCACAAAAACTCACAAACCGACACACACATCTCCCATCACACCTAGAACATCAAAACCTTCACCCTCAACCTCCAATCAAGCTGAGAACAATTGCTCAGTTTGATATCAAACCCTAAGGGTGAACTTCAGATTAAAAGAAGTTGGATAAAAAAATTGAGTCGGGTCAAAATTGATAGAAGGTTATTCGGGCAAATGAATGGGTCCGATCCTAGACTTGTTTGGTGTATAAGGATAATGGGTCTCGTTTCATTAGAATGATATTGTATTATCATTAAGGAATGGTGGAGATGAAGAAATGGGTTTGAATTGGATTTGTGGTTTATAGTTGGTAAAAGATGTGTTAATGATGACTGATGAGCTTAGCTCGAGTGATTTTTTTGGTTGAAATAATTTTTTTGCCTGTTTGGAATCTGGTAAAAGGATTTGAAGGTTGGAATTGTGATTTGTGAGTTAAAAAAATCAGTTGTGTGAATTGGGTTAGAACTAGATACCCTGAAAAAATCAGGGACTGAGAAACAAAAACCCAGGAGACTACCTGATTTGGAGTCTTTGTTGAACCAAGACCCTGACCCAATGAGAGTCACTGATGATTGCGGGTCTGTTGATTGAATCGTTATGACTCAGGGTATAATAATCAGGGAACAACAGTTTGGAATACAAGACTGATGAAGGTCTTATAGAGGAAAGGTTTGAAGAAGTGTTTGGGAAATGCAATGGGTAAGTCAGGAGGACTGTGATGTTGCTAAGGGTAATATGAATCAGAGGATTAGTGCAGTCTCTGATAGTGGAGTCTTTAAAAATGAGTCCTTAAAACCAAAGTGACTCAAGAACCTGAAACGGGAGTCCCTGAACCCTTGGTGACTGATTACTCAAGAACCCAAAACACTAAACAAAAATACCAAAACTCGGTGAGTGTTGTGTTTTATAACAAACCCAAAACTGAACCATGTCACTCTCACTGAAAAACAAACCTTAAATTGAACCCTCCCTCAAACTGAACCCCCAGATCATACCTGGTCACTGAACCCCATCACTAAATCCCTAAACCCTATGACTAAAACCTTTGAAACCCAGGTCACTGAACCTCAGACCAGGTCCCTGAACCCCATTGGTGACTGAACCCCTGGTCACTGAATCCCTGAACCCCTGAACCCTCAGTCCCTGAACCCCTGAACCATCAGGTCCCTGATCCCCTGAACCCTACTCCCTGAACCCTCAGTCACTGAACCTCAGCAACTGTTATACAACCTGAACCTGATGGTTCATAAACAGTACCTAAACCTCATTTAATACCAACCATTCTAGGCTATTTGTATATTCAAATAGGGGGAGATTGTTGGGTCAAAAAATTGACCCAATTACCCTGACAAGGATTTGAATATAAAATAGCCTAACTCACTAAATAAAATAGTGGGTTACTCATTGATAAAGAAATCAGTGAGTGTTGTATAAAGCTCGTTGTTCTGAAGAAACACTTTACTTACTGATGTGGTATCAGTTAGTAAAGTATACGAGCTACAAACAACTCCAGTGTCACTAAGATTTGACAAATGTCTCAGTGACCCTGAAGACGCTATCTCTACAAGCAAACTAAAAAATATGGGCGGGACCTTCCAAAAAGGGAAGTCAGACAAAGTACAAGAAATTGCCATAAGAGTTGGAATATTTATTATGACTGTTTCAAAAGGGATGTTGGTGCTTTTCCAAAAGTGGAAGATGAAGAGGGACCACTTAGTGGATGACAACTCACACCAACCCCACATGTCTTTGTTTTAGTTACCTGTATATATTGTATGCTTTGTAATAGAGATAGTATGCATCCTAAACAAACAAAAGAATACAAAATGTATTAGTTGATAGGATCATCCTGTCATTGAATCTCAAGCATAGCTTGGATCAATGAGAGTTTATTTGTCACCCAAAGGGGATGATTTACCGGAATTATCCCCTTGAAGAAGCTAAAGATGTTATCATGTAGTCAATTGTATTTTGAGAAATCTTGTAACAATTGTTATCATTATTAAAGAAACTGTTATTATTTACTCAAATTTCATGGACCAACAGAACTAGAACTAAAGAGTCTATGTTTTTGGGAAGTAAAATTGGACAACAAATGAATGTAGGGGTGTGTGGTGTTCTGTGATCTCGACAACATTAAGAGGGAATGATGCGCGTAAAACCGGTTATATATTATATCCTAAGTTTCACTCAAATTTTAAATTTATAAAACACCTTTTTACCGATTATTAAGAACAACGCATACGAGCAAGTATACTCGTCCGTGTGTAATATGGTTTTTGGTAAATATGGATCGTCCCAAGAGACTACGCGGTTTAAAATTAGCAATTTAAGTAGTAGCACAAGAAATAGTACTAAAGATTGTCACACTCTAAAGCACTTGTAAATAAACAAATAAACAAACAATGGTTCCGAATTCAATCAATCAAACGAACAAATAATTGTTTAGGAATAATAAACAATCGTGATAAAATGTTGAACATGTTTGGGTGAAACATAGAAGGCACATACCAATTTTCACAAGGTTTTCTAGTCAATGGGTAATATCAAGAAAATCCATGTTTCTACTAGTTTCACTGGTGAGTCCTTTCAGCCACTACATCATCCCACTACGCTAGCCCTTTGTGTTATCAAATGTGTGAAAAAGATGATTAGTAACATTAGTTCTTACGAGTCCTTTCGACCCAAATCTCGTGATTAAATATTCCCGAATTCATTTAAAAAAACTTGAATACTTAATAGTTGTCAATTATCAAGCACCAATCCATTTGTGCACCAATTTCTTGGAATTAAACAATATTAGAAACTCTTTCGACCTTTTAATCCAACAATGTTTAATCAACAAGTTTTAGAACACGAATTATATTTAAACAAACTTATGAGAACAATCACTTTTTTTAACCGACTAATCATTCAACATTCACACGAAAGTCTACATAATTCCCAAACAAGTATCACAATTTATTCCATAACAAGTTTCATCAACAAACGTAACATTTCATTCAACATCAAATCGTTCAACATAATAATTAAGTAAAAGAAAGTTACCCAAAGCAAGACTACAATGAGTAAGAAATGTAAAGAGTTATACCACTCTTTAAAGCCTCCAATCGAACAAGGGAATCTTCCACCTCTTCTAGTAAGTATCACCAACACTTTCTTTGTTTCTCCTTGGGATCTTCTTGAGAATGGCAGAGATTATTAAGCTCTTTCGGGTTAGTAAATAATGTGATCAAGTCCTTATGTTGTAAGGCTTGATTGAGATTTGCCTTGTGTTGTTGTCTCCGATAATGGGGTGATTAGGGTCTTATTTATGCTTGAAATCATCCCCAAAAACTGTCACAAGCCTTCAATAATCATAAAAGACTGGAAATGATCGAACTTTAGTCATTATGGTAGTTAAAACCTTGAGTTAATGCAACTCTTCATCACAGAAATATCTCAACCTGCGGTTCAGACTTGAACCTGCGGCTGGGATGACTGCTCAACCTCAGGTTGGGCTATTGAACCTTGGGTTTGGATCTCAGCTTCAACCTTGGGTTGAGAAATTGGTTTGCATATATATTTCAACCTTGGGTTGGCAATAAACTTCAATCTTTAACACTCTTTTAAGCACTTAATCTTGACTCCATCTTCACATCCTTCTCTTGTACATCGGAAATAATCGTAACATGAATCAATATCTTTGGCGACAATCTTTTCTTGAATATTCTCTTGATCTTTTGACTTTTCTTCGTCATTCTTTTATATTTCCTTGTACCTAAACCTGAACACATCTTAATACCTTTTAAGTGCAAAATGCTCATAAACATAACTAAATAATATACAAAAATATACAAATAACGCGACTAAAACATGTACAAAATGAGCATTATCAAATCTCCCTCACTTAAGTTTTGCTTGCCCTCAAGCAAAGTAATCTTTTGAAAAATTGTTTTCCAATAGCCAACCATCATGATTCTCAAAATTTTCACTAATCTTCTTTGCCAAAGCAAAAGATCAAAAAGTTATTTTTACTATTTATACGTGAAATTTAAACGAAATACTCGATCAAGCTAGATAACACAACTAAGCTCCTCACGAAAAGAAGGTAATAATATAATTCACTCAGCACTCATTTCTTTTGGTGGAGGTGTATTTCACTCAATTGCTCAGTCATAATTTCATTTCATACCATCAGCTTGTACAAGTATCAAAACTAATCCAAATCATGTAAGAAATAAATAAACTTATCAAAGAGGAATTTTATTCGGGATGAAATGTTAAGCTGAGGGTTAATATCAACTTATGCTCAAATAACTACTGTACAAACATAATAGATCGCTAGCACGAATTCTTAATTTACTCAAACAAAGGATGGTCACTAAAGTAAAATACCTTAGATCGCTAGCGCGTTATTCGATTATTCAAGAACCGGATGGTCACTAGAATATTTATACATTCGATATCTTCACAAAGCAAAAAGGGTTAGGATAAGGCATGGGATTATTTAGGTGAATTAGTAATGTAACAAGAATCAAGTCAAATACCAAAATCACTTGTTGCAAAAAGAATCGAACCATGTATCCCAAAATGATTATATCCTCTGAATCAACATTTCCCTTTCTCTTTTATTTCTTTCATCGATCACCATATATAAATGTATATCACGTCTTAGCACATTGGCTAATTGATATCTCAAACATACTTCTTCTTCCTTCATCTTCATAATTATAGCACATTCGCTATTTTTTTTTTCACATATCCCACACTTTGGATGAGCATATACCTCAAAAATACAAATAAGAAGTAGCTACCTTCGTCTTCGTCGGAAAGGTATATCCGAAATACAAAGTGTAAGCTCATAATCATCAAAAACTTATTCACGCCAACAACAAGTAATTCATCGATTTGACTTGACAAAAAGGTTAGGCTAAAGTTTAAAGGTATAAAATCTTTTTGTATTTTCTGGATGTAACAAAACAAAAAGAATGGCTCAAAGGGTGAGCTAAGGGTATCTAGCGCTAAAAATGAGCGCTAACAAATGGGTCCATAAAAAGTGGTTAACTAGTCAATGTGTCTAGCTAATATATCATTATATGTAAATGGAAGGCCATTTGGTTGAAATCCTAAGTTGTCTCTTATCATTTAAATTTATCTATTTCACACGAATGTGACCTTACTTTGGAATTCGTAATGTATGACAAGCACAAGTTCTAGAATCAATTCAATCACCGGCACACTCATAGCAAGAAAATAGAATTTAAGCATAAAGATATGCTTCAAATGATAGGCTCAAATCCTCACATATTTGTAGAATAGGCTATAAATGCACAAGTAATGTTATCAATCCCAAGAACGGATCGTTTTACTTAATCGAGATTCGTTAAAAATTTCAAATTGCCATTTTATGCTATTGGAAAATTTCAAGTTGTTTTAATTATATATAATCTTTTAGGTGTAAAAACAACTTACTTCCTTAAGGGCAATAAAACAAACTCCAAAATAATCACAAATTTTTTTAAAACTAGATCATTTTCACTATTTACTTCCCTCCCCCACACTTAAGTTTTGCATTGTCCTCAATGTGAAAAATTAACTTCAAAGCAAAGGAAATAGGGAAAATAAAATAGTAAATGATATCACTGAGAAATCCTGTGAGATCCATATTTTGTATTTAACGCATGAGTTGGTCACTCCAAACTCCAAAATATGTACCAACCATATGAATGAGCAATATTTCCATGGTATCTCAAACCTGAAAAATAAACACATACACAAAACATACAAAAACAAACACACAAAAATAATAATAATAACCATAATACTAGAAAATCCTAATCAAATATTAAGAATAAAAGTAGTTTCTAAAAAACATATTAATAATCCTACATAACATAATAATAATAATAATAAAATAAAGTACGAGAGAAAATAGAATAATAAAATAAAGTACAAGAGAAAATAGAATAATTGTCCGTAACATCACATAAATAAACCTCGAATGATAGTAAACATCATTCATCATCCATGTCATCACAATCGTCCCCTTGATATCAACCAACGCTCCAAAGCCATAACCTCCCGACGATGTTCCCGCTTCATAACCTCTTGATCCCATGAACCCTACTTGATTAACATTATACCCTTCATTTCCTTGAAATGCACTAGACGATGTTGGGAAAGGTACATGTTTCGATGGATATGGTGTATATGGATATGGGTAAGGTGGAACACTAGGTGGTGCATAAGCCATTGGAAACGAATATGGTGGAACACTTTGTTGACCAAGGTGTGTGAGAATCGGTGCACAATAGTCCAATTGATGTCCAATCCTCATCATAGTCATATCTCTCCATACTTCTCTTCTCTCAACTTGTGGCAAGTTTGCATGCCATTCACCCCATCCCGAATCTAACCCCGATGGTTGTTCCATACGTTGTGGTTGAGGTTGTGGTTGTGGTTGGCTACGAGCCACGTTTGCAATAGACTCAACTAAACACATCCTATCGTGATCGAGCAACCCTTGCAAACTCTTCTTGTCAAGTTTTTCACAATCTTTTATCACCGTGATCTTATTCAACTCATTTGGTGTGTCATACCCCAAACTCTTTCCAATCTTGGACACATAGTGGCCTCCATTAATATAACCATGCTCGGACATAATAGTTGCTCTTTTGGACAAGTAAACTGCCAAAGTCCATAACACATTCATCTTCAACTTTTTTCCATCACGATTACCCATAATCATCTCAATCAACCACAAATCCGGTTGATGAACTTTGTCTTGGCTATTACCACGGTGCACAAATGAGTTCACAAGCATCTTGTGCAAAAGTCTCGCCATCGGTGAATGAATTTCCGTCACCTTCGGTCTTGCACTATTGGGATCTCCAATCTCGTTCCAAATTCTAGTACCAACATATTTCGGTGGCTCCCTTTCCAACTTACTAAAGTGAACTACAAACTCTTCTTCATTTAGGTCATTGTCATTATACAACCCAAGCAACTTCGTAAACTCCGGCAAAGTTAACACATGGTTATCCCCACACAATCTAAACCAAATACATTTTTCGTTCAAGATGTTATTCAAATTTACCTCTTGGTTAAAATAAATGGTGGCAAAGAACTCCAAGCACCATTCCTTGTAAATTTGCTGTGGAACGGGTTTGTTCTTGATTGAGATATTTATGTATTGAATGTGTTTAGCATGCGGAATCTACTACAACACACTTTAAAAGAACACAAGGTGGTGAGTTTATGTAAACGTGAGAATGCAATGAAAAAAGGACACAACTTTGGTTTAACACAAAACGATTCAATATTATTGATGAAATAATACGGATGATCTAAATATCACCGGGATTACAAAGTAATCTTGAATCTAAGATTGTAAAAGGATTTGTGATTCGAAGTAACTAAGTTACTTGAGAGATAGTTTGGTTTAGGTTATTGGTTGTGTAAGATGCATGCATGAAGAAGTGACTAAGATATCCTTTTGTAAGATAAGGATATCTTATTACATGTTGTCAAGTGGAAGAGTATTATACTATACTTTGACTATATTGGCGCCTACAATTAAATACAACTACCCATGTACAACTCTGATAATATTCTTCTGTCACCACAGAAGACTAATCTACTTCTACATAACGTATAACAATGTACAAAGACTAATAATTCAACTAAATATCTATTACAAAATATCTAATCGACATGACATAAGCTTGGCAGGCTCTTCATCAACCAGCAGTACCTTCTACCCAGAAGGTACTGGTAGAACATCTTTATACACTTCAAAATCAACTAGCAGGCTCTTCAACATCTTTGGCAGGCTCTTTGACTTTGATCATTTTATTCCCAACAATCCTCCCCTAAACTTGTTATTTCCATTAAAATACACAAGTTTCTGATGAATAAAATACATACCTTGAGGATTTGAGGGAACTCTTCCAAAAACCTTTACTTTCTATCCTTCCTTTTTCTTTCACATTGTTCAAATATGCTCCTTAGCAAACTTTGAACAATTTCTGAGTTCTCATCATCTTTGTCACACCTTAATCTCTTGGAGATCATAGTTGAGAGCACTTCATAACTAAGTGGATACTCTTTCTCAGCCAACATGAAGAGTTCAATCCCACTTGATGTGTACAAATGATGAATACTGCAATGACTTAGGAATTCCCAGGTTGTAGTGGGATCATAATATGGAAACTTCCAATAATCATCTTTGGGATCAGGATCATACATCCTATTGAATTCAACCCATAATTCCTGTTCCTTAACATCATTGCTAGAATTTGTGGCTAGCCTAATCTGCACTAGATTCCATAATTCTTCTAAATCTGCTCTGTCAGATGCTCTAACTAGATTTTCAAAATTCTTAAAGATAGTAGACTGTCCCCCAACCCTTGATATTTTCCATGACTTACCAAATCTATCATGGTGTATTTCCCAATCAATTATAGGGTGTCTAGACCTAATTGGATCAGCATGTATGATAGTAGGCAAAGTAATCAACATTTTACTTACTTGCTCTGTGTCCAATTTTGCTACTTCTTTCTTCTGAGCATCTTCCTTCTTCTTTGAAGACCTTTCTTGTGTGTGTTCAGGAGGAGTGCAGTGGTTCTTCTTGTAGGCTTCAATGTATAGATGCTGCAACTCATCAAATGATTTTCCTTTGAGTTGATGATCCTTCCAATTTGCAGACCTTTTTAGATATAACCTGAAGAATTTCATCTGCTCTTTCTGATCATGTAGCAGTTTAAACCCTTTCTCCTTATACTGCATGATCTACTGAAATACATCATTTAAGGCTTCTTCTCTATACTTTTTGGTGATGAATTCTTCAAGCTTGGCTGTCTTCTCTTCTACACTGAGAGACTTATCATCCACATACACAGAAGCTTGACCTCTTACAATTGGATCAATAGAGATAATCCATTGTAGTTGTGCATCAAATATTTGTGCAGCTTGAGAATCAAGAAGAGCTTGAGCAGCATCTTCAGCATCTTTCTGCTCTTTCATTACTTGAAGCATTCTTGAAGCTTCAAGTGCTTTTAGCTCTTCTTTATGAACCCTTTTGGCCTCTTCTTCTCCTAAAGCCATCTGTATTTGCTGAGTTCTTTTCAACTTCTTGGACTTTGGCTCATCTTCAATCAGAATACTTTTGCCCTTATCCTTTGGAGTTTGATCTTGTGATGGAGCAGAGGATTGCTCATCAGCAATTAAAACCCTCTTTCTCTTATACACTTTCTCAGCAGACCCTTTATACCCCATAGCCAATAGCCTTTCTCTCCTAGCAGGCTCTTCTTCTGGCCTAGCAGGCTCTTGCCCTGCTCCAATAGGCTCTTCATCATAAACTTGAGTTCCATCATGGAATTCAAATTGAGCCTCTTCCTCATCTTCAGAACTATCCTTCCTCCCCTTTTTGGAAGAGTGACCTATCATATCATCAGCTGACTTCGAAGAACTAGATAAAACAGTCTTTGCAGATCTTTTACCCTTCAACTTCTTCACTTCACCCTCCAATTTCTTTACCCTCTTTACTAATTTGATGTTGATCTCAGAAAACTTCTTGCTTTGACTTTTAAGAGCTTCTTCTAAGATCTTCACCTTCTGCTTTAGTTCTTGCATTGTCTGAGGTGATTGGGGTTGTGATACATGATGTGATGATATTGGTGGTGTTGGTGATGGTACTGGAGATGGTATTGGTGATGTTTGATGTGTGGGTGAAATGTAACCAGGTGAAGAACTAGATGATTGTGTTTCAGCTGATGGTGTTGGTTCTTCTGGATGTTGTGGTAACATTTCATCAAAAAGTGGTATTTCTTCCCCTTTAAAACCAATTCTCATATTTGAAAATACTTTGTGAGAAAGTTTTGGTGTGTCATAAATTGAGTCTGTGGGAAGTAACAAATGTTTCAATTTTGCAATGATGCACCCAATAAATCTTGGATACATCAAAAACTTTGTTTCACTTTTCACATTTTTAATCAACCCTTCAAAAATATGTTTTGAAAAATTGTATTTTCTGTTTGTGGCTAAGCAAATGAGAGCAGAAGCCATGTTTCCACTAAATTGCTCCCAAGAAGTTTTCTTCTGGCTCAAACAGTGAAGGATTGTGTGAATCAAAAATCTCCATTGTGGAGTAAGATGCTTTTTCAAAAAAGTGAGTTTGTTAGACTCAGCATGATACCCCATTCTTTGTAAATTTTCAAAAATTTCAGTATCTGGTAACTGACTAATACCATCAGAATCATCCAAATGAAGATGTCTTCTTATGGATGACTCAGTAAGAGTCAAATGTTTACCATCCACTTTGGCCTTAATTCTTTGTTCCCCATTTTCAGAAGTTTTAATTTTAGCAGATTGCCAAAATTGTAAAATTTGATTTTCATAAATAGTGGGATTGACTAGCAAAGCAAACCTGATGTAGGAGTTGTTTAAAAAGTCCACTACTTGATGAAATGAGGCATTATCCTCTGACTTCTCCAAAAATGCTAACTGATTGTGACGTTGGACAAAATCTAGAACAACAGTGGAAGCCATAATGAAAATTTTGAATATGGTGGTGGGATTTGTTGGTAGTACTGGTAGAAGATGAAAGGTGTATGTGAATTATGATAATGACTGATGAAAGAAGATATGAGAGAATTACTTTTAACCTACAATAATAAAGATTATAATAAGTAAATGTATAGGCGGTTAAAAAGATCTTTTATATGTGAAATATAATATAATATAATCATCGATAATTTACATAACTACCCCAACGGCTAATTTTAACTACCAGGCCTAATGGCTAAAACTTTTTCTGACAGGCTCAACGGCTATATAGCAGTACCTTTTTATACTAGCAGTACCAATTTTGAACTACCAGTACCTTTGAAAGTTTTATAAAAATCCCTTATAGTTTTTAGCAAACTACCAGCTATCAACGGATTTGAGTTGTCTTTACCAAAAGCCGTTTGCTTAAGGACTAGCTAACTATTTACAATTAAGTATGGTTAGTTAACAACCATATAGTTTTTGGTAAACTATCAACCATCAACGGATTTGATTTGTCTTTACCAAAAGCCGTTTGCTTAAGGACTAGCCAACTCTTTAGTTTGTAAAAACTTGGTGAGTGGAATACCAAAAGCCATGATGGCCCAAAGATGGTGCAATTTCCTTGGATGGAGGAAATTTGAAAAGGCAATGATGCTGTGTATCTTGGATGATTGGTTCAACAATTGAAATCATCTAATGTCATGCCTTTGAGTTGAAACTTTCCTTAGGTTGATCTAGATAGAACTTTCTCCTTGAGAAATGCTTCATCCCTTCTAGATATGTGATCTAACTCTCTCTTTTTCAACTCTACATCATCTTGTATGCTCTTATCTTTCCTTTCATTAATTGGTTTTTCTTCCATTCTGAGCTATCAATTCCTCCCCTGAGATTGTTATCTCTCCTGAAGTGAATATAACTTTTGTTGCTCCTTTCTGTTTGGAAGAACTCTTGTTTTGTTATCAACCTGAAATGTGTTAGTTGCAAACCAAAAGAACAAAATGTTCTACCAGTATTTTAAACATTCAAGCCTTTATATGAACAAAACATAGCAATTTTATATCAGCAGGACCAATTATGAAGTAACAGGACCTTTTGACTAACTAGCAGTACCATGTTTAAAATCCAATACCAGTTAATTTTATGAACAAAAACATATGATTTTCAAAGATTTATCATTCCAATACCTCCTACAAGATATTTGAATCTACCTAAATCAAAAGCTTTGGTGAGAAGGTCTGCATAATTCTTTTCAGAATCAATTTTAACTACTTGAATTAACCTCTTCTCATTGCAATCCCTTATGAAATGGTGTCTGATTTCAATATGTTTTGTTTTTGAGTGTTGAACTGGGTTTTTAATGATACAAATAGTACTGCTATTGTCAATATAAATAATGGTGTTAAGAAAATTGTACCCATAGTCAAGCATTTGATTTTGGATCCAAAGAACTTGTCCACAACAACTTGCACCAGCAACATATTCTGCTTCAGTTGTAGAATTGGCCACCATTGTTTGTTTCTTGCATTGCCAAGAGATTAGTCTGCAACCAAGAAATTGACATCCACCAGTTGTGGATTTTCTGTCTAGAGTTGCACCAGCATAGTCACTATCCGAATAAGCTACCAATTCAAAAGATGATTCCCTTGGATACCAAAGACCCAACCTTGGTTGACCCTTAAGATATCTAAAGATTCTTTTGACTGCTGTGAGATGAGAGATCTTGGGATGTATTTGAAACCTTGCACATACACATACTGAGAACATGATATCTGGTCTTGATGATGTAAGATACATCAAGGACCCAATCATAGATCTATAATTGTGCAAATCCATATCTTCTCCTTCAGCATCCTTGAGTAGCCCTTTGTCTGGATCCATTGGTGTACTTGCAACTTTAGAATCAGTAAAATTAAATTTCCTTAGGATCTCTGCTACATACTTATCTTGGCTGATAAATATGCCTTCTTTGGATTGTTTCACTTGGAGACCCAAAAAGAAAGTAAGTTCCCCCATGGAACTCATTTCAAACTTACTATGCATAAGTTTTTCAAATTCTACACACAAGTCTTGGTTTGTTGATCCAAAGATTATGTCATCAACATAAATCTGCACTAGCAAGATGTCTTTCTTTGTTCTTTTGATGAACAAAGTTGGATCAATCCTGCCTCTTTGGAATCCACTTTCTAGTAGAAAACAAGCCAATGTTTCATACCATGCCCTAGGAGCTTGGTGTAGGCCATACAAAGCCTTGGTAACCTTGTAAACTTTGTCTGGATACTCTGCATCAATGAAGCCTGGAGGTTGAGATACATATACTGGTTCTTCAATCTCACCATATAAAAATGCACTCTTAACATCCATTTGATAGACAGTGAAGCCTATGAATGAAGCATAGGCCAAGAAAAGCCTAATTGCTTCAAGTCTTGCAACTGGAGCAAACACTTCTTCATAATCTACCCCTTCTTCTTGAGTATATCCTTGTGCTACCAATCTAGCCTTGTTTCTGATCACTATACCCCTTTCATCTTTCTTGTTTCTGAACACCCATTTGGTTCCAATTGCCCTATGACCTTTAGGCAAATCAACCAATATCCAAACCTTCTGAATCTTGAATTGGAGAAGCTCTTCTTGCATTGCTTCCACCCAACTTGCATCATCTAAAGCTTTGTTTATGTTTTTGGGTTCAGCCTGAGATAGAAAACATGAAAACAGGCATATATTGGAAGTATCATTCTTCTTTTCTTCATAAATAGAGGAGATAAACCCTTCTTCATCTGAAGATAAGACTTGAGATAAACCAACTTGAGATCTTGTTCTAACACCAGAAGTTATGCTTCCAATCACATCATCAGTTGAGTGATCTTTGAGAATTCTAGTGTTTGGTGTTTTAGGAACTTCATATGTAGTTGGAAGATTGCTAATCCCAACTTCTTCTTGAAAAGAATCATCTATTTGAACATTCAATGGCTCAGCAGTACCAATACTTGAACTAGCAGGACCATCTGAAGAACTGGCAGTACCATTGTCATTAGCACCACTTTCTTGATTCTCTTGATTCTGAGTTCTTTGATCATCTTCATTGCCTTCATTTGTTGTGTTTGAAGGTCCTTCTTGACTTGAAGATGGATCCATACTTTTCCAAATTGGCATCCAGATGTAATCTTGATCTTTAGGAGTTTCAACATTGTCTTCAAAACCTGCATTATCATTAGTATTTGTACCTGTAACAGGCACATAATTCATAGATTCTGAAAGCCTATCAACATCAAACATCCAATCTGGTCCAATTCCTTTCACATTTGTTAGTTTCTCTTGAAACTCTATGTGAAGATTCTCTTCTACTAGCCTAGTGCAAGTGTTAAACACTCTATAGGCCTTACTCTGCAAGGAATACCCTATCAAATAGCCAACATCTGCTTTTCCATCAAATTTGCCTAAATGATCTTTGGTATTTAGAATAGTGACATGACAACCAAAAGGTCTCATAAAACTTAAAGATGGTTTTCTACCAAAGAAAAGTTCATAAGGTGTTTTTCTATGTGGCTTTGTCACAAGAACCCTGTTTTGCACATAACAAGCAGTACCAACTGCTTCAGCCCAAAATGAAATAGGCAACTTAGAGTCTACTAACATAGTTCTAGCAGCCTCTATAAGTGTTCTATTCTTTCTTTCTGCTACTCCATTTTGCTGAGGTGTTCTAGCTACACTAAACTCTCTTTTTATGCCTTTTTCCTTGCAAAAGTCATCCATAACTCTATTCTTGAACTCTGTCCCATTGTCACACCTGATGACTTTGACCTTCTTATCAGATTGGTTTTCTACCTCAGTGATATAGGTTTTAAGTATCTCACTAGTTTCATGTTTAGATCTTAAGAAGAAAACCCATGAAAATCTGCTATAGTCATCAGTAACAACCAGACAATATCTTTTTCCATTCAAGCTGCACACATTAGTAGGACCAAAGAGATCCATATGAAGCATATGTAAAGCCTGAGTAATAGAGTTTTGGGTCTTGGGCTTACAAGAAGCTCTATGTTGTTTGCCTTTTAGACAGTCAACACAAGAGTGGTCGTTTTGGAAAGTCTTTTTGGGTAAACCTCTTACTAAATCATATTTTGCAATAGTGTTGATTGTTTTAAAGTTTACATGACCAAGCCTTCTATGCCAAAGCATAGATTCATCCAATGAGGCTTTTGCTACCAAACAAGTTAAACCTTCCTTGGGATCAATATTCTTTAAATTGACACTATACATATTGTTCCTTTTTGGAATTTTAAGAAGGATCTGACTCTCATCAGGCATCTTAAAATCAGAAGAAAGAACCATACATTCATTGTCAGTAAAAAGAACATTGTTCTTTTTGTCACACATTTGTGAGACACTAAGAAGATTAAACTGAAGTTCTTTCACAAAATACACATTTTCAAAATCTAGTTTACTGGTTTTGATAGTACCTTTACCAGTGATCTTTCCTTTTATTCCTCCCCCAAAGGTAACATATCCTCCATCAAAAGTTTTGAAGTCTGAGAGGAATGACATGTTGCCTGTCATGTGCCTTGAACATCCACTATCAACATATCCTTGATCTTCAATATCAGTTGAATGTTCCTGCACATGAATAAACATATTAGTTTCCTTGGGGTACCCAAGCCATGACAGACTTGGGTTTGCCTCTTGCATCAATGAAATCAAACCTTTTCAGGATTGTTGATGCACCTTTTGATTGGATTGGTTTCCAAATCCAACATGCTGAGGACTTAACAGCACTTTCCCTTTTAATCCATTGTGTGGTCTTTGGTCTATCAGTACCAATTTTGGTAATACCAATCTTGGCAGTACCATTTGGTCTAGCAGGACCTTTGGTTTTTGGTTTCCAATTTTGTGTTTTGACCACAGATTTCTTTTGAATAGGACTCTTCTCAACTTTTGGTACACTTTTGAAAGTGTTTCTTGTACCCTTATCAGTTGGTTTTGCAATAACAGGCTTATTTTGTCTAACAGTATGTTTAACATTTGAGGTGTTAGACTTAACAAAACTTTTTCTAGGGTGAGTAACATTTGTTTTAGACTTTAATTTACTCCCAGAAACCCATTTATTACAATAAGCATGAAGATGATTAAAGCTACCACAATAATAACAAGCCTTATTGAACATAACAAAGTCATCACCTAGTTGTTGTGACTTAAGGTTGTTCCAATTTCTTTGGCTTCCCCTAGGTTTGTTATTACAATTTTTACAACTTTCAACTGTTTTCAAAACAGTTTTAGCCTTAGCTTTAACTTCTACTTTCTTAGGACTGGATGGTCCTACTTTGATTCCTTTGATAGGAATAGTCTCATCTTCATCATCATCAGATACCCAATCCTCAATAATTAGGACATCTGGTCTCTTATCAGTGAGCACTTTAGAGAGTGGGGCATTCTTAGCACTCTCAGAAAGTTCACTTATCACTACAGGTTTAGCTAATGGTTTGTTCATGACTTCATGCACACCTGATTCAGCAAGATTTGATCCTGGAGGACAAGGGATTCCTCTATAAAGAGGTGGACATTCATTGTATCCTATCCCTGATTTTATTCTCTTATTCATCTGATTCTCTACTATGCTCCTAGCACACTCAGAAGCATTTTCCAATTTAGTAACAGTCAGTTGAATATTATCTCTAGCCAAAGTAACTTTAGTACACTCATTCCTTACCATTTCTATTTCTGAATCTTTCAAAAATATTTGTCTATTAAGAGCAGCTTTAGCATCAGAAAATGTGAGTTCATTTTCTCTATAGTGAATGATTTGTTTTTCTAGTTTGGCCATACCACACTGATGGTTAAATAATGTTTGTTGGGTTTTTCTGTGTTCTAAAATTTCTGTATCATAAGATTTTCTTATAATTTCTAGTTCTTTAAGAAATTCACAATTGCTAGAACATTTGATAGTTTGTACCTCAGGAGTGGAGAATGCCATCAAAGCCAATTCATCAGAAGTTGACTCATCTTCACCCATGAAACTCCAATCAAAACCCATGCCATCAATAGCAACCATTGCTTTTGGCTCAGCAACTTCAACAACCTTACTCTTGCTTTCAAAGCTTCCTCTCTTCTCAAAGCTTTCTTTCTTTCTGTTGTCAAACCCTCTACCTTTGTCATCCTGCTTCTTAGGTCTTCTGCACTCTCTAGAGTAGTGACCCATCATGTGGCAGTTGTAACACTCCACTTTTTACTTATCATAGCCAGCAGGCTCATTTCCATTTATCATTATCTTCTTGCCAGTCCTCATCAACAACTTCTTAGCTCTAATGCTTAAAAGTGAGAGTTGCCACTTTATGTCCATCACTTCAAGATCATCAGGATGAATCTCTTGAAGGTCTTCAAAAGTTAATACGGACCCATTGTGTTGAGATGTAAGAAAAGCACACCCAATTGTTTCATCTAAAATTGATTTGGTACTACTTGAAGTACTAGCAGTACCAAAGGTTGTACTGGCAGTACCTTCTTCTCTGCCACCTTTTTCTTCATTATCAACCTTTGAGATGTTTGGGGATGAAACAAAAGCCATATTTCCTGAACTTGACCCAGTAGTCTTCTTTACTTCATGTTCTACAATTTTGAAATTGTTGTAGAGATCATTGAGACTCATCTGGTCAATATCTGGCTTGTTCTTCCAGACAATGACATGCATAGACCATTCTAAAGGTAAACTCCAAAGAAATTTAGAGTTTAGATCTTCTTGAGTTATCATCACTTCATGGATGGCTAACTGACTTGCAAGCTTCTGAAGTCTATTGAACATACTGTCCAAAGATTCATTGGTTGTGGCTGTAAAGTTCTCAAATTATTGTTTGAGAAGTGTTTTCTGTGTTTTCTTGGTAGCATCATTACCACCAAACCTAGCCACAATAGCTTCAAAAAGGGTTTTGGCATCTTTGTATTTGTTAAAGATCAGAAGTTAATCATTTGGAATAGTCATCAGTAACATACTCCTTGCTTTTAAATCATTTCTCTTCTGAATCTTTTCATCTGCATTTGATGGTTGGTCTTGTATTCTTGTTACAAGAGCATCATTTACTGTTGTAGTGGTGATTTGGGGTTTAAATGAATTGCCTTGTTCAATGATCTCCCAAAGTGCATAGTCTTGCACTTGAAAGTATTGTTCAACCCTTAGTCTCCACATTTCAAACTCATTTTGCTTAAGTAATGGAAGTTTAGCTGCAACATTTGTTTGAATATGTTCAACATCCATTGTTCTTTTAAATTAGTAAATATCAAGCCTTGCTCTGATACCACTTGTGGAACGGGTTTGTTCTTGATTGAGATATTTATGTATTGAATGTGTTTAGCATGCGGAATCTACTACAACACACTTTAAAAGAACACAAGGTGGTGAGTTTATGTAAACGTGAGAATGCAATGAACAAAGGACACAACTTTGGTTTAACACAAAACGATTCAATATTATTGATGAAATAATACGGATGATCTAAATATCACCGGGATTACAAAGTAATCTTGAATCTAAGATTGTAAAAGGATTTGTGATTCGAAGTAACTAAGTTACTTGAGAGATAGTTTGGTTTAGGTTATTGGTTGTGTAAGATGCATGCATGAAGAAGTGACTAAGATATCCTTTTATAAGATAAGGATATCTTATTACATGTTGTCAAGTGGAAGAGTATTATACTATACTTTGACTATATTGGCGCCTACAATTAAATACAACTACCCATGTACAACTCTGATAATATTCTTCTGTCACCACAGAAGACTAATCTACTTCTACATAACGTATAACAATGTACAAAGACTAATAATTCAACTAAATATCTATTACAAAATATCTAATCGACATGACATAAGCTTGGCAGGCTCTTCATCAACCAGCAGTACCTTCTACCCAGAAGGTACTGGTAGAACATCTTTATACACTTCAAAATCAACTAGCAGGCTCTTCAACATCTTTGGCAGGCTCTTTGACTTTGATCATTTTATTCCCAACAATCCTCCCCTAAACTTGTTATTTCCATTAAAATACACAAGTTTCTGATGAATAAAATACATACCTTGAGGATTTGAGGGAACTCTTCCAAAAACCTTTACTTTCTATCCTTCCTTTTTCTTTCACATTGTTCAAATATGCTCCTTAGCAAACTTTGAACAATTTCTGAGTTCTCATCATCTTTGTCACACCTTAATCTCTTGGAGATCATAGTTGAGAGCACTTCATAACTAAGTGGATACTCTTTCTCAGCCAACATGAAGAGTTCAATCCCACTTGATGTGTACAAATGATGAATACTGCAATGACTTAGGAATTCCCAGGTTGTAGTGGGATCATAATATGGAAACTTCCAATAATCATCTTTGGGATCAGGATCATACATCCTATTGAATTCAACCCATAATTCCTGTTCCTTAACATCATTGCTAGAATTTGTGGCTAGCCTAATCTGCACTAGATTCCATAATTCTTCTAAATCTGCTCTGTCAGATGCTCTAACTAGATTTTCAAAATTCTTAAAGATAGTAGACTGTCCCCCAACCCTTGATATTTTCCATGACTTACCAAATCTATCATGGTGTATTTCCCAATCAATTATAGGGTGTCTAGACCTAATTGGATCAGCATGTATGATAGTAGGCAAAGTAATCAACATTTTACTTACTTGCTCTGTGTCCAATTTTGCTACTTCTTTCTTCTGAGCATCTTCCTTCTTCTTTGAAGACCTTTCTTGTGTGTGTTCAGGAGGAGTGCAGTGGTTCTTCTTGTAGGCTTCAATGTATAGATGCTGCAACTCATCAAATGATTTTCCTTTGAGTTGATGATCCTTCCAATTTGCAGACCTTTTTAGATATAACCTGAAGAATTTCATCTGCTCTTTCTGATCATGTGGCAGTTTAAACCCTTTCTCCTTATACTGCATGATCTACTGAAATACATCATTTAAGGCTTCTTCTCTATACTTTTTGGTGATGAATTCTTCAAGCTTGGCTGTCTTCTCTTCTACACTGAGAGACTTATCATCCACATACACAGAAGCTTGACCTCTTACAATTGGATCAATAGAGATAATCCATTGTAGTTGTGCATCAAATATTTGTGCAGCTTGAGAATCAAGAAGAGCTTGAGCAGCATCTTCAGCATCTTTCTGCTCTTTCATTACTTGAAGCATTCTTGAAGCTTCAAGTGCTTTTAGCTCTTCTTCATGAACCCTTTTGGCCTCTTCTTCTCCTAAAGCCATCTGTATTTGCTGAGTTCTTTTCAACTTCTTGGACTTTGGCTCATCTTCAATCAGAATACTTTTGCCCTTATCCTTTGGAGTTTGATCTTGTGATGGAGCAGAGGATTGCTCATCAGCAATTAAAACCCTCTTTCTCTTATACACTTTCTCAGCAGACCCTTTATACCCCATAGCCAATAGCCTTTCTCTCCTAGCAGGCTCTTCTTCTGGCCTAGCAGGCTCTTGCCTTGCTCCAATAGGCTCTTCATCATAAACTTGAGTTCCATCATGGAATTCAAATTGAGCCTCTTCCTCATCTTCAGAACTATCCTTCCTCCCCTTTTTGGAAGAGTGACCTATCATATCATCAGCTGACTTCGAAGAACTAGATAAAACAGTCTTTGCAGATCTTTTACCCTTCAACTTCTTCACTTCACCCTCCAATTTCTTTACCCTCTTTACTAATTTGATGTTGATCTCAGAAAACTTCTTGCTTTGACTTTTAAGAGCTTCTTCTAAGATCTTCACCTTCTGCTTTAGTTCTTGCATTGTCTGAGGTGATTGGGGTTGTGATACATGATGTGATGATATTGGTGGTGTTGGTGATGGTACTGGAGATGGTATTGGTGATGTTTGATGTGTGGGTGAAATGTAACCAGGTGAAGAACTAGATGATTGTGTTTCAGCTGATGGTGTTGGTTCTTCTGGATGTTGTGGTAACATTTCATCAAAAAGTGGTATTTCTTCCCCTTTAAAACCAATTCTCATATTTGAAAATACTTTGTGAGAAAGTTTTGGTGTGTCATAAATTGAGTCTGTGGGAAGTAACAAATGTTTCAATTTTGCAATGATGCACCCAATAAATCTTGGATACATCAAAAACTTTGTTTCACTTTTCACATTTTTAATCAACCCTTCAAAAATATGTTTTGAAAATTTGTATTTTCTGTTTGTGGCTAAGCAAATGAGAGCAGAAGCCATGTTTCCACTAAATTGCTCCCAAGAAGTTTTCTTCTGGCTCAAACAGTGAAGGATTGTGTGAATCAAAAATCTCCATTGTGGAGTAAGATGCTTTTCCAGAAAAGTGAGTTTGTTAGACTCAGCATGATACCCCATTCTTTGTAAATTTTCAAAAATTTCAGTATCTGGTAACTGACTAATACCATCAGAATCATCCAAATGAAGATGTCTTCTTATGGATGACTCAGTAAGAGTCAAATGTTTACCATCCACTTTGGCCTTAATTCTTTGTTCCCCATTTTCAGAAGTTTTAATTTTAGCAGATTGCCAAAATTGTAAAATTTGATTTTCATAAATAGTGGGATTGACTAGCAAAGCAAACCTGATGTAGGAGTTGTTTAAAAAGTCCACTACTTGATGAAATGAGGCATTATCCTCTGACTTCTCCAAAAATGCTAACTGATTGTGACGTTGGACAAAATCTAGAACAACAGTGGAAGCCATAATGAAAATTTTGAATATGGTGGTGGGATTTGTTGGTAGTACTGGTAGAAGATGAAAGGTGTATGTGAATTATGATAATGACTGATGAAAGAAGATATGAGAGAATTACTTTTAACCTACAATAATAAAGATTATAATAAGTAAATGTATAGGCGGTTAAAAAGATCTTTTATATGTGAAATATAATATAATATAATCATCGATAATTTACATAACTACCCCAACGGCTAATTTTAACTACCAGGCCTAATGGCTAAAACTTTTTCTGACAGGCTCAACGGCTATATAGCAGTACCTTTTTATACTAGCAGTACCAATTTTGAACTACCAGTACCTTTGAAAGTTTTATAAAAATCCCTTATAGTTTTTAGCAAACTACCAGCTATCAACGGATTTGAGTTGTCTTTACCAAAAGCCGTTTGCTTAAGGACTAGCTAACTATTTACAATTAAGTATGGTTAGTTAACAACCATATAGTTTTTGGTAAACTATCAACCATCAACGGATTTGATTTGTCTTTACCAAAAGCCGTTTGCTTAAGGACTAGCCAACTCTTTAGTTTGTAAAAACTTGGTGAGTGGAATACCAAAAGCCATGATGGCCCAAAGATGGTGCAATTTCCTTGGATGGAGGAAATTTGAAAAGGCAATGATGCTGTGTATCTTGGATGATTGGTTCAACAATTGAAATCATCTAATGTCATGCCTTTGAGTTGAAACTTTCCTTAGGTTGATCTAGATAGAACTTTCTCCTTGAGAAATGCTTCATCCCTTCTAGATATGTGATCTAACTCTCTCTTTTTCAACTCTACATCATCTTGTATGCTCTTATCTTTCCTTTCATTAATTGGTTTTTCTTCCATTCTGAGCTATCAATTCCTCCCCTGAGATTGTTATCTCTCCTGAAGTGAATATAACTTTTGTTGCTCCTTTCTGTTTGGAAGAACTCTTGTTTTGTTATCAACCTGAAATGTGTTAGTTGCAAACCAAAAGAACAAAATGTTCTACCAGTATTTTAAACATTCAAGCCTTTATATGAACAAAACATAGCAATTTTATATCAGCAGGACCAATTATGAAGTAACAGGACCTTTTGACTAACTAGCAGTACCATGTTTAAAATCCAATACCAGTTAATTTTATGAACAAAAACATATGATTTTCAAAGATTTATCATTCCAATACCTCCTACAAGATATTTGAATCTACCTAAATCAAAAGCTTTGGTGAGAAGGTCTGCATAATTCTTTTCAGAATCAATTTTAACTACTTGAATTAACCTCTTCTCATTGCAATCCCTTATGAAATGGTGTCTGATTTCAATATGTTTTGTTTTTGAGTGTTGAACTGGGTTTTTAATGATACAAATAGTACTGCTATTGTCAATATAAATAATGGTGTTAAGAAAATTGTACCCATAGTCAAGCATTTGATTTTGGATCCAAAGAACTTGTCCACAACAACTTGCACCAGCAACATATTCTGCTTCAGTTGTAGAATTGGCCACCATTGTTTGTTTCTTGCATTGCCAAGAGATTAGTCTGCAACCAAGAAATTGACATCCACCAGTTGTGGATTTTCTGTCTAGAGTTGCACCAGCATAGTCACTATCCGAATAAGCTACCAATTCAAAAGATGATTCCCTTACAATCAAACCTATTATCAATTCTCTAGCAACCCTATCAAATAAATTCAATCAATTCGAACTCTAGAAAATTCGCCCAATTCAAAACCCTAGAAATCAAATTCGAATTAAGAACAAATTAAAGTAATTAGATGATGTTACTTACCCTTTTTGATTCCATTGAATCTCTAGAAACTTAATGTACGAATCAAACTTCAATCTTGGAATGATGTTGAGAGTGTTGGTGGTTGTGGTATTTTTCTTCTTTTTTTTGCTTGTTTGGAAAGAATGACGACTCAACCGTGGGTTAGGTACTTCAACCGTAGGTTGGTTATCAACCGCGGGTTGGTAAAATTTTAGCACAAACCCGACTTAAACAAAATTGTGTCCCAATTTCTCGACATTTCCAAATAATTTTGAATGATTACCACAACTCATAAACACTTCAAACATTTCCAATAAACTTAAATTAAACAAACTAAACAAACTAAAAATTCAAACTTAAAGTACTTCGTATTATTAAAAGCTTATAAAGCTTGTGGAAAACTAGAAGGGGGGAGGGGGGTTGAATAGTTTTACGCCTTTTTAATTTTATTATGAAAACTTTGTTTACTTTTAAAAAAAAACTTAGATTCGAATTTATGTGAACTCAACTCTTTAACAATATGAACAAATATAAGTAAATCTAAATAAACAATGCAAGTAAATTAATGAAATGAAAAGAAAGATAGAGATGGAAAGATCTAACCGCGAGACAAAATATTTATAGTGGTTCGGCTACAAGGACACCTTCCTTGCCCTACTCCACTCCCCGAGCACCTAACTCGAGAGTTTTCTTCCCTATGTCTACAAGCTCCCTTATGGCGGAGAAAACCTTACACAACTTTTGCTTACACCGGTTTAACGACACAAAGCTAGATGTCGGGTTCTAATCGTAGCTAGAACCAATCTCACAACTTCTACACAACTTCTTCACAACTTATTCACAACGGCTTCACGACTTCTTCACAACTTGTTCACGACTTCTTCACAACTTCTTCACACCGGCTTCACAACTACTTCACAACCTAGCACTACTTATGTACTCTTCTACTTCTTTACACCTTCACTACTTACACACCTTAACTTCTTCACAACTTCACTACTTACACACTAATCTAGCCTAAGCAATTATGCTCACACCTATCTAACAAATATACACAACTTATACAAAACTGAATGAATGATTATACAAACAACTTAGGTAACAAGATGATACTAAGTTGCACTACTTCTTCTCTAGTTGTTGAAGGAGTATTCTTCTTTTGCACTTGAATGGTAGAAGCTTGGATCACTTGGAAACCAATGCTTAAGAATATATGATCAAAGGATTTAGAAAGGATTTGGAAGGATAAGAAGAGATTTAGAACAGAAGGTTTGGGGGTGCAAAAGGTGAGGAAAAAGTCCAGGAATGAACCAGTATTTATAGGCAAAATCTGACAGCTGGAGGAGCGGGGCGGTCCCCTTAAATAGGTGGCCGGTCCCCTTAAAATTAAGGGGGCCGCCTAGTAAAATTAAGGGGGCCGCCCTACCCGAACGTTACTCAGATTTGTCTTTTTGTGGGGAAGGTTTTTCTGGAATATTTTTGCCATTTTTGGTTGAAAATTTGAATTCATAAATTTATAATGGATTAAAAATTTTTATTAAATACCAAAAATGATTTTCTAAAAGATATAAAATGTTTGTGTCATTTTATAAAAAAATCAAGTGATTAAGAAAATGTTCCTTTGATCATATAATGCATTAAGCATTTGTTTATTCATACCTTAAGTGATTAAGTTGTAGAAGTGAATATTTACAACTAAATACTTGTTTATTTAATAAGTTTATGTTTAATGAGTTTACATTTTGTGATTATCAAAACATAGAGATATCAAGAAGTATTAATAATGTTTTTAGGCATTATTTATATCAACAATCTCCCCCTTTTTGATGATTACAAAACTTAAACTCATTAAATCCAAAACATTATTTTTGGACAAGTATTTAGTGAGTTTATATTCACTTCTCCCCCTTTTTGTAGAATCAAAAAGGTTATGCCGACAAGTTTTAGATACAAAATTTTTCGGAACGAGAACTCCCCCTTGATGTGTGCTCCCCCTCGTTTGAGGGCATCAAGAAATCGAGATATGGAATACTTGCAAGAAAAATATTAGAAGCACAAGCATATATAGCAAAATATGGAATATAACAATCATGGCAAACAACAATTATGGCAAACAAATATTAAGAACACATAGCAAGACATTCATTAATTTAAAGATACTAAATTGCCAAAGAGAGCTTTCGGACTTGCTTGTGACACGAAAGCTTGGAAAATGAGAAACATAAGCATATAGTATGCTTAGATGGTTGATGGGAGAGTGTTTGGGATGGAATTGGTTGAGTGAGGGTAAGAATGCTGGATTAATAGAGGTATATTTTTGGAGGTGGAGAGTTTGGAGGTAGAGAGTTTGGAGCGGAGTGGGTTGATTGAGGGTTAGAGTGTTGTGCTAGTGGAAGTGTTGTGCTAGAGTTTGGAGTGGAGGTACAACAAGGACAATAGTTGACATGATTATCAACTTGATTCAAGTTGTGGGGGTGAGGTAAGCAATTTGAGTAGAGTGAGGATGGAGGATCGAGGTTGGCCCTTGTTGTGTTGTGCGAGGTGTATAGCAAGGAGATCACAAAGGTCATGGATTTGGTTTATATCTTCACGGAACCTTTCCTTTTTCGTGAGAATGTGGATTTGATCATTTGGTGGAAGTGGATGAAATTGAGGTGTGTGGTTTGAGGTAAAGTTGGATGTTTGACCAATATGATGAGGGTTTTGAAAGGTTTCATTGAGATTAGTTTGAGGTTGAGATGTGTAGTTTGGAATGAAGGTGGAGGTTGAGGTTATTTTGTGATGAAGGAGGGCTAGAAGGGAGTTGATCCAATCTTGCGTTGAGCAAGGTGTAAGGCAAGAAAAGCACAAAGCTCATGGGCTTCTTTAAGTTCTTCAATGAACTTCAAGTGTTTGGAAGAAGGTTATGATGGAGGAGTGTGGTTGTTATTTGGGATGGATGTTTGGATATACAATATAGAAGAAGCATGTGAGTTGGTGGGAGATGGTGGTGATATTCTTGGTGGTGGAGACATTTGTGAGCTTGGGTAATCATGAGTGGATGAGGATGGAGATATGGAAGAAGGGGATATTCCAAGAGTGGTGAGTGTTTTGGATGGTGCATTGGTAGGTTGAATAAGATGTGAGGTGTTGTAAATAAGATTGGAATCATTGTTTAGGGGTTGATCATGCTCTTCATATGAATCATATGGATGAGATGAAGGTGTATTTTTAGGAGTAAAGATGGATGGCTGGTTATTATGATGAGGTTTGTGAAAGGGTTCATTGGAATGAGGTTGAGGATTGGGAGTATAGTTGGGAACAAATGTGGGTGGAGGTGTTGTTTGTTTGGCCACATCATTTGTTGAGATGGACTTGTTTCGGGGGTTAGGTTTTCTTTTCCAAACGGGTTTTTCGGTCATCCTTGCTAACCTTGAGGTTTTTGGCTTTGGTTTGATGGGAGATGGCGTGATGAGATGATGAAAGATTAAGAGGAATGGGAGTGTTTATAGTGTAGAATTGATGGGATTAAGGAATGGATAATTTGTTGGATGGATTGGAATAAGATATGTTTGTGAATTTTGGGAAGTGTAGGATGAAATGGGCAAAAAAAAAATAGAAAAGGAAACAGCACCTTCGACCATCAGATAGCCGGTCCCCTTAATTAAGGGGCCGGTCCCCATAAATATTAAGGGGGCCGCCTTATGATTTAAGGGGGCCGCCCATCTGTTGGTTCCAGATTACTGGAAATGGGTTTTTGGCAGAAAATTGTAGAAAGGGTTGTGTTTTTGGGTTTAGTTTCAAGCAAGTCCAAGTCTTTGAGGCAATTAAGCATGTAATAGATATTTATACAAAACATGTTAATTAAATAGATTAAGCAATCAAGTAATTTCATCTAGCATGTAAACATACTCATCAAGCAAGTAATATATATGGACTAGGAAGCAATAAACTACACCAAGTATTTTCTTAATTATATGTAAGTGGGAAGATTAATGAACTATTTGAGGGATCCTAATGTGTGCCTATGTGCAATAAATGGGAACTTAAGATAGCATGGACTTCTAGACTTGTTACAAACAAAATCTTAATAGACAAACGATGGTCCGCTTGATTTGACTTAGTTCACTTATAAATGTCATGTACATAAATATAGATGACAAATATGAGATCACCATGCATGATTTAAAAAAAATGTTTTTAGCATTATTCAACAATGTTTGAAAGTGGGTTTTTATGTAGATGTTAAAGTTATTTGAATAAAATAGATTGGGTTTTATTTCAAAATGTGTTTATGAAGAATGGGTAAGAAAAAGAATTCCCAATCTTTGACTTTGATCGAAACAGAATTATGGACATAGATTAAGAAGAAAAATGACATAGTAAAACGTGTTAATAGAAAAGTGAAATAGTCATCTAAAAAATCATTTTTCCAAAATGTGAAGTTTCTGTATATTTTTAAAGATACTAGATTTTTGACAACAAAAACCATTAATCCTAGATTTTAAAAAAATGGTTGTTAAAGATCTCATGCTCAAGGGAATTGGTTAAGGCTATTGTCACATGCTACCCGTTTCTACATATCCTATGGTCATAAGGAAGCAATGACGAAATTCTATATGTTTGATGCGAGAGTGTTGAATGGGGTATAACCTAACATCTATCGTTCCTTTATTGTCGCACACTTATCTAACTTCATGCCATAGTCTAGGAGAGCTTGTTTCATCCATAGTTTTCTAACGCGAGAAATCTAATCTTACTTCTATGTTAATGATTAATCCACTTAACTCATTTCACTTCATCACCATGAGTTTTCTAATAGTGGACATAGAAGATTTCCATTATAAACGTTATAGCTTAAGAGGACCAAAGGGAAAAGAACAAGTGATTCTAGGTTCTAAGTAGATTCATATAAGCTATTATGTGTATATAGATAACTAGGAATTATGAGCTAAATAGGCATGAAATAACTAGTCATTAATCTAAGCATATATTATAACAATAAACTTAAAAGGAAAGCGTACCTTTTAGTCTTCAGTAGATTTTCTTCAAACGCTTCAAGGTGTCATATTGACTTATGGAAGCCAAACATAGATGAGTTTTCGAATAATTCAATGAGTGACGATTTAGCCACTTGGTCCCCATTGTCCTATTTGTCCAAAATTGTTTGAACCAAACATGGTTTGCATTTGCATGTATGGTGAAAGTATTCCCCAAGGGTTGAAACTTGGTTGAAGTGAATAATTTCACATTGGGTGATTATTTTTATTAGGAAAGTTTTGTCTACCTTGAATTCTTCTAGGTTGAGGGGTTTTAGACCGAGGATGAGGATTATTTGGTCTATTTGGAGGTGGAGTTTTAGATCTTAATTTCGGTTTAGAAAATCCAGTTTTGGCTTTTAATGATGGTTTATAAAAACTTTTTACTTCCTCATCACTCGCAATAGGTATTTTTCTATCTTTTATAAGTATATACTTAGGTTTTGACTCTAATGATTTTTGTTTACTAGATTGACATTCAAACTTTACAATTTTATTTTCACTAGTTGAAACATTATTTGAGTTGAATCCTAGACCGGTTTTATCTCCCGAAGTTCCTTGACCACTTATTATTTTCTTAAGTGAGTTACTACTATTTTTAAACTTGTCAAGTTTGGAAATTTCATCTTTAAGTTTTTCGTTTTCATTTTTGACCTCTAGACATGTTTTACATTCTGTAAAAACTTCTTTTCCTTTTTCTAAATGTTGTAGTTTAATTTTTAATTTGAGTACTTCATTTTCTAATCGATTATTAATATGTTTTAGTGATTTATTTTTAGCCATGACTTTTTGACCTAATTTGCATAACCTATTATATTCATTATCTAGGTCTTTTTCGTCTAATGATTGATTTTTGTCACTAAAGTATTCGGTTTCGGAAAGTACCTCATTTGATGTCTTTGCCATAAGACATTTTTTTTCGTTTGCTTTGTCCGCTTCGTCTTTGTCGCTATCACTCCATGCTCCACTAACAAAGGCTCTTTGGTAATCATAACCCGGTGGCTTTGGACATTCGCCAATGAGATGGTTTGGGCTTCCACATCTAAAGCACTTTCTTTTCCCGTAGTTATCATTCCTATTTCTTTGAAGCGATCTTCTTTCATCTCGTGGTTGTCTTGTGAATCTTCCTCGTCTCTTTAGAAATTTCTTGAACTCTCTTACGACCCTTGCATATTCTTCGTTATCACTCTCGGAGGTTGAGCTATCCTCTTCACTAGATTCCTTCCTAGCTTTCAATGCAATTGACTTGCTTTCCTCTCTTTTTCCTTTGACCATCTCGGATTCTTTCTTTATTATTGCTTCGTAGACTTTCAAGTTGCCGATCAACTCGTCAAGTTGAAGAGTTGACAAGTTCTTCGATTCTTCAATCGCCGTAACCTTAGCCCGCCATTTTGGATGAAGAGCCCTAAGAAATTTCCTAACAAAATTCTTACTAGAAAAATTCTCATCAAATGGTTTTAAACTTGTGATTATAGTGTTAAACATAGCAAAAGCATTATCTATTGATTCCTCTTCCGGAATCGTAAATTGTTTATATTGTTGAACAAGAAGATCTATTTTATTATCTTTGACTTGACTATTACCTTGGTGAGTTATTAGTAAGGAGTTCCAAATTTCTTTTGCGGTTTCACACATAAAGATCCTTTCGTATTCTTTACGTGGTAATGCATTATAAATAACCATTTTTGCCTCATTATTTTTAGCTAGTTTCTTTTTCAAATCATCATTTTGTTTTTCAAAAGGTACAATTTCATCTCTTTTAGTTAAAGGATTATTTTGAATAGGGGGAAAATCACCATAGGTAATAACATGCCAAAGATCAAGATCTTTTGATTTCACATAAGTTTCGAATCTATTTTTCCAATAAAGAAAACCATTACTTTCAAATAGCGGTGGTCTTTGCATAGATTGCCCTTCTAAATATTTTTCCGATTCCATAGATCGATTCAAATTTTAAAATACAGTTTATTTTAAAAATCTTGTTTGACGTGGCTCTTGATACCAATTGTGGAAAACTAGAAGGGGGGGGGAAGTTGAATAGTTTTACGCCTTTTTAATTTTATTATGAAAACTTTGTTTACTTTTAAAAAAAAACTTAGATTCGAATTTATGTGAACTCAACTCTTGAACAATATGAACAAATATAAGTAAATCTAAATAAACAATGCAAGTAAATTAATGAAATGAAAAGAAAGATAGAGATGGAAAGATCTAACCGCGAGACAAAAGATTTATAGTGGTTCGGCTACAAGGACACCTTCCTTGCCCTACTCCACTCCCCGAGCACCTAACTCGAGAGTTTTCTTCGCTATGTCAACAAGCTCCCTTATGGCGGAGAAAACCTTACACAACTTTTGCTTACACCGGTTTAACGACACAAAGCTAGATGTCGGGTTCTAATCGTAGCTAGAACCAATCTCACAACTTCTACACAACTTCTTCACAACTTATTCACAACTTGTTCACGACTTCTTCACAACTTGTTCACGACTTCTTCACAACTTCTTCACACCAGCTTCACAACTACTTCACAACTACTTCACAACCTAGCACTACTTATGTACTCTTCTACTTCTTTACACCTTCACTACTTACACACCTTAACTTCTTCACAACTTCACTACTTACACACTAATCTAGCCTAAGCAATTATGCTCACACCTATCTAACAAATATACACAACTTATACAAAAATGAATGAATGATTATACAAACAACTTAGGTAACAAGATGATACTAAGTTGCAATACTTCTTCTCTAGTTGTTGAAGGAGTATTCTTCTTTTGCACTTGAATGGTAGAAGCTTGGATCACTTGGAAACCAATGCTTAAGAATATATGATCAAAGGATTTAGAAAGGATTTGGAAGGATAAGAAGAGATTTAGAACAGAAGGTTTGGGGGTGCAAAAGGTGACGAAAAAGTCCAGGAATGAACCAGTATTTATAGGCAAAATCTGACAGCTGGAGGAGCGGGGCGGTCCCCTTAAATAGGTGGCCGGTCCCCTTAAAATTAAGGGAGCCGCTTAGTAAAATTAAGGGGGCCGCCCTACCCGAACGTTGCTCAGATTTGTCTTTTTGTGG
Source organism: Artemisia tridentata subsp. tridentata (assembly GCA_021014915.2). Taxonomy (NCBI): domain Eukaryota; kingdom Viridiplantae; phylum Streptophyta; class Magnoliopsida; order Asterales; family Asteraceae; genus Artemisia; species Artemisia tridentata. The sequence goes on along the minus strand of CP139509.1, from coordinate 240,944,082 downwards.
GGAAGGTTTTTCTCGAACATTTTTGCCATTTTTGGTTGAAAATTTAAATTCATAAATTTATAATGGATTAAACATTTTTATTAAATACCAAAAATGATTTTCTAAAAGATATAAAATGTTTGTGTCATTTTATAAAAAATCAAGTGATTAAAAAAATGTTCCTTTGATCATATAATGCATTAAGCATTTGTTTATTCATACCTTAAGTGATTAAGTTGTAGAAGTGAATATTTACAACTAAATACTTGTTTATTTAATAAGTTTATGTTTAATGAGTTTACATTTTGTGATTATCAAAACATAGAGATATCAAGAAGTATTAATAATGTTTTTAGGCATTATTTATATCAACAAAGCTTGTAAAGCTAAAACACACCAAAAATTAACATAGAAATGAAAAACATAACGAGATAAACAAAGATAATTAAAGTGCAAATAATCATAAAAAGGCTCATCAAAGACAAAATGAGTGGAAGCTTAGCAATAAGCTTCTTTATTCCTCCAAAATGCTTCCTCAATCAAAATAATTCCCAAACCGTAGAATATCCTCCGAATTGAATTTTCCCGAAAGTTCCCTATCGGTTTCTCTTGTCTTAAACGCACGAGTGAAACGACGTCCACTTGGGCTAGTGATCTCAATCTTAGTATGCCAATCCTTGTCTCCCTCAACTTTTTGATACTTGCTATAACCATCGGATGTCCACTCAATATTCTTGAGTTTAATTGGCAAAGAACCAAGAAAATCAACCATCTTCTTGTACACAATTATGTTTTTGAAAGGATTGAAATAGTTTTCCATAGCCAATGCACGTTCCATATCATCCTCAATATGTTCAAACGATGGTGCGGTTATTCCATACTTCGGGTTTCCTTGACTATCATGGCTAATATCAAACATATCCAACCAATCTTCCTCATCCGATTCCTCATCCGCTAGAATCTTGTTTCTTTTCTTAGCATGGTAAATCCTTCTAGCAACTCCATCATCTATCTCCATTGTTCCTTTGCCATTATCAATTATGGCTCCAATTGTACTAAAAAATGGACGACCAACCAACATAGGCGTCTCCTTATCAATAGGCACATGTAAGATCAAGAAATCACACAAGTAGGTTTGGAAACGTATTTGTAGCCTTACGTTTTTCACTTTTCCATAGGCTTTAGCCATGGTATTATCCGCCATTAACAAAATATCATTAGAAGGACAAGCTCTTCCTAACTCCAAAAGCTTATAAAGTTTATATGGCATGATACTCACACTAGCCCCGGTATCGGCCAAGGCGTTTATTGCAATGGTTCCATTAACTTTGAGCGGGATAAAGTAATTTCCCGGATCCTCCTTCTTCTTAGGCAAGCCTTTCTCCATCACTTTCTCTTCTTCCTCTTCCTCAATCACACTTTTCTTATCAAGCTTCATCTTTTCAACCGAGATTTCATCAAGTAACTTCCTATAATGAGCATAGTGTTCCAAAACATGGAGTATGGGTTTCTCATGAAGTAATTCCTTGAATTTTGTGGTGATTTCCTCAACACATTTGGCTTCATCAATGGTTTCTTTGGGTGGTGTTTCTTTTGGTGAGGGTGTTGGGTTGGAAGAATTTTCTCCCTTGAGTAGTGTAGTAGGGTGTGGTAGTGACGATGGTGAGGGTATAAGACCTTTGAATGGTGGGTATTTTTGTTTTAGACGAGAAGCTTTTCCCATCTTGACCATTTCCGTGCTCCCTAAAGTACCATCTTCATTTTCACAAGCCTCTTCCATTTGCTCAATCAACCAATCAACATCCTTATCATCTTGCAATTCCCCAATCTTAAGTTGCATTTCTCCTAAACCAAAATCAAGAACACACTTGGTTGCTACCAAAAAATTCCTTCCAAACACAACGGAAGGGTCCGTAGTGTCTTCATACTCATCAACAATCAAATCCATAGTAAAAGTGTAACCATGAATGTCAATTTTAACATCCCTTTCAAACCTTCAATTATACTTATCCACTTCATACTTTCCATCTCCAAACTTCTCATAAAATGCATACGTCACATAACTTTCACTTTGTCCAATATTACATTCCGCATCCCAAGCTCCAAAACCTTCTATTCCACAAGGCGTAGAATACCTCATACTTGGTTCATCATATTTCCTTAACTTAGCTCAAGTGAAAGTGATCACCCGTGGCTTTTCCGGTTCACATTCCCTAAGTTCAGCATCCTTTCCTTTCGCTTGCAACTCAACTTTCTCCATATCAACCATTTTCTCCATTCTTGCCATAACATCTCCAACATCCATCAATTCCGTTTCCAAATTGTCCAAATAAGCCGAAACTTCACTAGGCGAATCCATAACCAAAAATAAACTAAACATTCATAAACAACAAATCCAAAACAAACGTTAGGGGTTAGTTAATAAAATCTTAAGTTATTCTAATAAGAAAATATAAATAGACATCTAAAACTATTTAAACAAAACTACATAAACAAAAACTTAAACAAATTAAAGTAAATAAACAAAATTAAAAAAAAAAATTAAAAAAAAAAAAAAAAAAAATTAGGTCCAGCATTCGGCGGTTCACCACCTGAACCGGCGGTTCAGGTGGTTAAAAAGTTTACCGAGAGGTTTTCAACCGCTGCGGTTCAAGTTGAACCGGCGGTTGGTTTTGGAAAAAAGTTTACCGAGAGGTTCAGCCGGTCCGGTTCAAGCTGAGCCGGCCGGTTTGGGTTTTTTTGTGTTCACAGAAGGTGTGAGCCGCCGAGGTTCAAGGCTGAACCGGCGGTTCACAGCAATTATATATATATATATATATATATATATATATATATATATATATATATATATATATATATATATATATATATATATATATATATATATATATATATAAAAGTTTACCGAGAGGTTCAGCCGGTCCGGTTCAAGCTGAGCCGGCCGGTTTGGGTTTTTTTGTGTTCACAGAAGGTGTGAGCCGCCGAGGTTCAAGGCTGAACCGGCGGTTCACAGCAATTTTATATATATATATATATATAAACTTTATACTAAAACTAATCAACATAAAATAAAATAAAGATGAGATTAACAAATGAAACTAGAACATATCAATCAAAAACACTTAACAAATCATCAATCGAAGAAAACCAAACAATCACAAGAAACAAAAATAAAATTAACTCTAAAATTCATGCAAAAACAAGAACAATATTATATGATACTATTTACAACTAAACTAACCTAAACTAAGCTAAACTAATCTAAGTAGTCCCCGGCAGCGGCGCCAAAAACTTGATGCGCGTAAAACCGGTTATATATTATATCCTAAGTTTCACTCAAATTTTAAATTTATAAAACACCTTTTTACCGATTATTAAGAACAACGCATACGAGCAAGTATACTCGTCCGTGTGTAATATGGTTTGTGGTAAATAGGGATCATCCCAAGAGACTACGTTGTTTAAACTGAGCAATTTAAGTAGTAGCACAAGAAATAGTACTAAAGATTGTCACACTCTAAAGCACTTGTAAATAAACAAATAAACAAACAATGGTTCTGAATTCAATCAATCAAACGAACAAATACTTGTTTAGGAATAATAAACAATCGTGATAAAATGTTGAACATGTTTGGGTGAAACATAGAAGGCACATACCAATTTTCACAAGGTTTTCTAGTCAATGGGTAATATCAAGAAAATTCATGTTTCTACTAGTTTCACGGGTGAGTCCTTTCGGCCACTACATCATCCCACTACGCTAGCCCTTTGTGTTATCAAATGTGTGAAAAAGATGATTAGTAACATTAGTTCTTACGAGTCCTTTCGACCCAAATCTCGTGATTAAATATTCCCGAATTCATATAAAAAACTTGAATACTTAATAGTTGTCAATTATCAAGCACCAATCCATTTGTGCACCAATTTCTTGGAATTAAACAATATTAGAAACTCTTTCGACCTTTAAATCCAACAATGTTTAATCAACAAGTTTTAGAACACGAATTATATTTAAACAAACTTATGAGAACAATCACTTTTTCTAACCGACTAATCATTCAACATTCACACGAAAGTCTACATAATTCCCAAACAAGTATCACAATTTATTCCATAACAAGTTTCATCAACAAACGTAACATTTCATTCAACATCAAATCGTTCAACATAATAATTAAGTAAAAGAAAGTTACCCAAAGCAAGACTACAATGAGTAAGAAATGTAAAGAGTTATAACACTCCTTAAAGCCTCCAATAGAACAAGGGAATCTTCCACCTCTTCTAGTAAGTATCACCAACACTTTCTTTGTTTCTCCTTGGGATCTTCTTGAGAATGGCAGAGATTATTAAGCTCTTTCGGGTTAGTAAATAATGTGATCAAGTCCTTATGTTGTAAGGCTTGATTGAGATTTGTCTTGTGTTGTTTTCTACGATAATGGGGTGATTAGGGTCTTATTTATGCTTGAAATCATTCCCAAAAACTGTCACAAGCCTTCAATAATCATAAAAGACTGGAAATGATCGGACTTTAGTCATTATGGTAGTTAAAACCTTGAGTTAATACAACTCTTCATCTCAGAAACATCTCAACCTGCGGTTCAGACTTGAACCTGCGGCTGGGATGACTGCTCAACCTCAGGTTTGGCTATTGAACCTTGGGTTTGGATCTCAGCTTCAACCTTGGGTTGAGAAATTGGTTTGCATATGTATTTCAACCTTGGGTTGGCAATAAACTTCAATCTTTAACACTCTTTTAAGCACTTAATCTTGACTCCATCTTCACATCCTTCTCTTGTACATCAGAAATAATCGTAACATGAATCAATATCTTTGACAACAATCTTTTCTTGAATATTCTCTTGATCTTTTGACTTTTCTTCGTCATTCTTTGATATTTCCTTGTACCGAAACCTGAACACATCTTAATACCTTTTAAGTGCAAAATGCTCATAAACATAACTAAATAATATACAAAAATATACAAACAACGTGACTAAAACATGTACAAAATGAGCGTTATCAGGGAACAAAATAGATGGTTTTGACTTTGCTTTTGTGGTTTGAAACTTTTGTATGTACATTTTAAGGACACTTCACTTTCTAATTATATTTTCATAGGTGAATATGTTTCTCCATGTGGTTCGATCAGTGATAAAAGGGAATGAAGTAGGAAGTTTTGACCAAGCTTTCCAATACATGGAAAAGGTGTGTGTCCATATTTAGGTAGGATACAAATCATAATGAGACAAGTCTTATTCAAGTTCTTTTACATATGCATACATGTGAAATATGGATAGGAATTGTGTAATATGGGCGGCAAAATGGTGATGGTGCGAGAGAGAAATGATTTTTTTTTTTTTACGTTGTGTATTTCATGTCCCGTTTGAGCTTAAATATAGTCATAGTGTCCCGATTTGACGTTTTAGAACAAAAACGCGTAAAATACATTTTTTCTGTTAGTGTTTTTATAAATGTAATATAAAAACAAAATTATTAACTCCGAAAAATAATTATTGGACTTAAACCATTACAATGCAGTGTTGGTACGCGTGTGGTGTCGCTTTTTAGGAAAACGAGATAACCTCTCATTTTTAAATTTTAATATCAGTAAACGTCAGAAAATATTTAATTTGTATTATTTGTCAAAAATAAATAGTAGTATTATTAAAGTAATGGCCTGAAAAGTTGTGGGTTGTTATAGTCTACCAGCCTTAAAAGGAATTTTGTCCTCGAGATTCAGTTCGTTCGCTCTACTGACGTTCGTCCTCGCGGTTAGATTTGACGGTCAACTTTTACATTCTCAAGCTTAGCCCTCAAGTGAACTTTAGTTAGTATATCTAACTTAATCTCACAACTCCCCGAACAGGAACTGTCATGAGTTTAAGTTGAACAGATTTGAGTAACAACTTGATTTTTATCTTGATTTTCGTAACTTATCAAGCTGGAAACAAGTTGTTAGAAAGGAAGATTTTAACATCTTAGATGAAGGCCTCTTGTAGGTTCGGCTCAAGTTTGGAATTGTCTAGGCCAAATCAATTCAACGAATAGTGATAATTTAGGTTAGCAAGAAGACTAGAAGTTCAGTTAAGGCTTATGACGTTAAGTCTCACATTAGTCATTGTCATAACATAATAGGGAACAAAAGTAAATTCTACACCAGTACCAAATAATACGGAAATAAAGTGGTTGTTCAAAAGGATGTACCCGTCACGATGGTTGGGTCCTAGCGAGCTTCCTTGTTGCCTAGAAAGTATACTCGACCCCGAGTTTGGCTGATATTGCCTCCACGGTTTGGGTCATTTCCATCAATCGCTACAGTGAGGGTTGGGTTATCCTGCGCTGGCCTCTGTGCCCTATTCAACTTAGGACACACATTCCGGAGGTGATCCGGACTCCCACACTCGTAGCATGTCCGCTTTCGCTCTTGGTCTCCATTTCTGTTTGGGCAATTCCGACTAAGATGGCCCGTCTGTCGGCATCCGTTGCACCTTGGGCAGTCTCCTGAGTGATGGAGGTTACATCGTGTACACTTAAGATATGGGCCTGCATACCCTCTGCGCTCCTGAGTTGTTGCTCCATAGTTTCTGGCTACTCGTTGCCTCTTATCCTGCTGGTCCTGGTCTCGGCTTCCCTGGTGATCCTCTCGTCGCTTTTGTCCATTGTCGTTTCCTTTTATTAGCCCACCAGACTTGATCACATCATTTGTCAAGCGGTATGCCATGTCTACAGCGTCTTGAAGTGTGGTTGGTTTGGATGAAGTGACATCTCTCCTAATTTCAGGGATCAAACCCCAAATATATCGATCAATCAGCTTCTCCACAATGGAGACCGTGTGAGGGACCATTCTGGTCAGCTCGTGGAAGCAGGTCGTGTATTTGTCAACTTCTACTCCCACCATCACATGGTTCCAAAATTCTACTTCTAATTTCTGCACTTTGTCTTTTCTGCAGTACTCCTCAGTTAGTAATTTCTTGAATTCCGCCCAAGATAACCCATTTGCAGCTTCTCTTCCTCTGGTCTGTAGTTGGTTGTTCCACTAAGTTAATGCTCGACCTTGGAGTAGACTGGATGAGAACTCAACCTTATCTCCCTCAGCACATTTAGTGATGTTGAGTTTCGCTTCGACATTCTCGAACCAAGATAGCAGACCAATGGCACCCTCGGTGCCATAGAATTCCTTTGGCTTGCATGCCATAAAAGTATTATAGCTGCATCCATGGCCGTTGGTCGAGGTACCAGCTCCTTCATTGGTTCGTCCTGCATCAATGTGTGCAACAATCTGAGTTAGAAGATCCGCCAACCCAGCAGCACTGTCTCTTGGGGTTTTATTGTTGATGCTTCCTGAATGAGTGTTCCTTGTAGTCATGATTCTACAATAGACCAAAAACATTTGATTGCGTGAGTTATACGTGGACGATGACGGATAATGTTGCGGGACAACGACAGTTTTGGAGACGTAGTGATTATGACACGATGGGAACAAAGACGTGCTTAGTCTATCAAGTCATAATGTAGCAGTGGAGAAGGCATATATATATATATATATATATATATATATATATATATATATATATATATATATATATATATATATATAAAGTACAGTAATATAAACGGGGTTGTTCGAACATGATATGCATACACAAACGACTAATGCAATTCCAGGTGATCAGACTCTTAAGACCCGACCAAAACATGATCCGAGACTACTATTCCCATCATTGCATGATTCTTCCCGAATTAGGCATAGGTGATCAGGCTATGCATAATTGAGGAGTAATGATGCAATGCTCGGACTAGTCAACTCGTATGATGTTCGGTATTTAAGAAAACTTTATTTTGGTTATAGTTGCGATTTTTATTTTACAAAAACCGCCATTCGCTATAACCTTAGGCTCTGATACCAATCTGTAACACCCCCAAAATGTGGTATTGCGGAAGCATTCGGGTCCTGGGGTGCTACGAAATCAATATACATTGCAAAAGAGATATAGTACAATACCATAATTAAAATTTAAAGAAATAGTACATTAATACAACATTCTTTTAGCCAACAACAGCATTTGAAACATGTAAGTTTGTTTCCAAAAGATAACATTTTATTTCATCCAACTAGACATGATAGATGAAGACTCCTTAATGCTAATGTCTTCATAAAATACACTTACTGGCGATCACCTGAAATGCATGAGAAAATGGGTTAACTATGAAAATAGTTGGTGAGTATACAGGTTGTATTCGAAAGGAGTCCAAGGTTTTAGAGAAAAAGGTCCATATGGTAGAGGCAGTTTCAAACCATTCAGTTACAAGTCCTGCCCATACAAGACTTGTAACCTGTGATTTCACAACCATTGCATAAAATATTGTACATTTCATAATCAAATACACATGTTCATCAGGTTCACATTTAAGGCACTAGGTATATAATAATGTATGCGGCAAAGCCCCTAAAATAAATAATATGCATTCCGTAGACAGGGTAATGAGAGGTTGGCCGACCTCTAATAGTGCTATCCATACTACCTACTGCTCCGCACAAGGGTGTCGTACGAACGGTATGTCTAAATTGGAGTGCGAACGGCAAACCAATCGGGGACTAACAATGCGAATGTACCAACAGTACATCATCACAACTATTATATACTAATTTAATCAAGCCTGCTCCGTAGACAAGGGAGACTAAAATTTAAACACGTACGGCACGTCAACAGTTCAAAACAAGTCATAAGCTCGAATAATATTTTAAGGTTCAAAGTCAATTTTCAAGAGTTCAGGTAAAAATATATGTCATAAGTTCAAATAAAAATTTAAGTCATGCATTCCATCCCAAACAAGTAAAGCGGTAAAAAAGGGGCTGTGAATACTCACCTCAGTAAAGCAGTCTGAGTAAAGTCAAATAGTATAAGTGGGCGGCACCGACACGTGACCTAGATTAGTATGGCAAGCCTTAGTTTACAGTTTTGTGTACTAACGACTCAAAGTATTTAAATAGATTTAAATGTCCTCGAGTGGTTGTGTTTAATGTTGCTTGTGTGGCAATGCTTAAAGTTCAAGAATAAAAGTTTACAACAAAATGTATTTGTAAGTATTGGCTCGAATATTGGCTTAATAGTTATGGATAAATACGAGTCAACAAGTATTTATTGAGTTTGTTTGGTCTCGATGTGTATGAATGTATATATATGTTATATATTAATCGATTTCGTGTGAAAATAATATATTTGGACCAATACATTATTTATGGCTTTACGTTGATATGGTCGTCTAATAAAGTTACGTGATAAACATAGTTATGTAGACAAAAAGTGGGTAAAATGTATAAGTTATTAAACTATAAATCTTTATGAGAAAGATGTAACTTGGTTCAAGTCGAGGGACTGAAATGGTCATAAGTTTCTAAATTATAAGTGCTTTAAGAAAAATATTAGTTTGTCCAAAGTTGAGGGGCTGGTGTTGTAAATATTTCAAAAGTATCAAAAATGATGAAAAATTGGCAACTATGCCAGGTATCGAACTCGGGTCTGTGGGGTGGAAGTCAAACATAACACCAGTGGACTAGATGTCCATTTGTCGTTACAACTTGTGACTTAAACATATATATAGCTTCTCCCATTTGTTTCATTATTTGCTATATTTCCTTTTCAGAATACTGGCTCGTGTATATGCGTGGGTGTTTTTATGTTTCCTTCTTCTGTTCCAGTTTTTGCTATAGTCTTTCAAAAGAATCAAGTGTTTGTGAATAGCACTAGGTGACTAGATAAGCTCACATAAGTCGCACGACTTATGTGAGTTTACAACTCGAAATATCAAATGTGACCAAGTTCTTAACTTCTTTTCGTGTAGGTTCTAAAAATATTTAAGGTCGAGTAGTACAAGTTCACGAGCCAAGACTTATGTTTTTAAGTTTCTTTCATCGTTTTGAAAATCAAAATCTCAATAACTCGACAAGAAAATGAGTGTGTCGATCATGTAGTAATTGAGCACTAGTTTTAGTTTCCTTGGGTTTATTAGTGGCGAGCTAAAGCAAGGTTTTCCCACACAAGTTCTTTAAACACAACAAGTTAAATATAAGTGTGAATGTTGTGTGATGCATGTAAGTCGAATGTGTGTATATGTGTACACATGAAGATAGTGTATGTGTATGAAACATGAAGCAAGCATGACTCTTTTTGTTTACAAAACTCAGCACAGTGACATGCGAACCTATATAGAAATGTTTAAAGTTTAAATGGTATAGAAGTTTTTGAAGCTTACAGTGAGCTCGAGAGTGAGTATTCGAATGAGAAAGAAAGAAGGCCACGAAGCAAAACCAATCACCCACGAACCAAAGTATAACCCAAGATTACCATAAATCAAAACCAACTAACCCTTGAATCTCCAAGTCTTGAACTAGAACTAAAGAGTCTATGTTTTTGGGAAGTAAAATTGGACAACAAATGAATGTGGGGGTGTGTGGTGTTCTGTGATCTCGACAACATTAATAGGGAACAAAATAGATGGTTTTGACTTTGCTTTTTTGGTTTGAAACTTTTGTATGTACATTTTAAGGACACTTCACTTTCTAATTATATTTTCAAAGGTGAATATGTTTCTCCATGTGGTTCGATCATGGGAATGAAGTAGGAAGTTTTGACCAAGCTTTCCAAGTCCATATTTGGGTAGGATACAAATCATAATGGGACAAGTCTTATTCCAGTTCTTTTACATATGCATACATGTGAAATATGGATAGGAATTGCGTAATATGGGCGGAAAAATGGTGATGGTGTGAGAGGGAAATGATTTTTTTTACGTTGTGTATTTCGTGTCCCGTTTGAGCTTAAATATAGTCGTAGAGTCCTGGTTTGACGTTTTAGAACAAAAACGCGTAAAATACTTTTTTTTTTTTTTTTTGTTAGTGTTTTTATAAAAGTAATATAAAAACAAAATTATTGACTCCGAAAAATAATTATTGGACTTAAACCATTACAATGCAGTGTTGGTACGTGTGTGGTGTCGCTTTTTAGGAAAACGAGATAACCTCTCGTTTTTAAATTTAAATATCAGTAAACGTCAGAAAATATTTAATTTGTATTATTTGTCAAAAATAAATAGTAGTATTATTAAAATAATGGCCTGAAAAATTGCGGGTTGTTATAATGTCCAAATACCAAAACCCTCTCCTAAGCTACATAGTAATCGATTATTATTCCCTTATCTTCTACCTAAGGTCTAATCACCCAAGTTGCAAGAGTATAATACAATATTTTCGGTTATATATACATGCAAACTACACTTACCATTAATACCTTTCACACACACAAGCTCAACACATTTTACTAAGTATTTGCTCCCTTGCCGAGTTCCCAAGAAGACCAGAAGTACTTTCACACTCGTTCGAGTCCTTTCAAAGTCATATAACTCGTTGTTCGATTGTTGGTGATCACTTACTCGAGCCACAACCACATTTCTAGTGTTCTTGATCTTTTTCGAATGTTAAACTCCACCTCAAATGTGTAGTAAGTCTTCCTAATCTCATTTCCAATCGTTTATATTGACTCACTACATATCATGCATTGTTTTCTTATTTGTTTCGAATGTATATCTCTTTATTTACATTTATACGCTTTCGTTATTTATTTTCTTTACGTTTAACACAATGACCTCCTTATGGATGGAAAAGAACTTGTGTATTATCTATACTCGACACTTACGTATTCAGTCATTTACTTATCATATCACTTTTTATTCATTATCGAATCATATTTCATTATATATGTCGTTTATTTATTTAATGAACAATGTTATATCGACAATAGAAACGGACTAATTAAAACGAATTCATATACACGACACACTAATTTTATTGTACAGCCCGTTTCTTTATAATCTCATTGACCAAGTTCAAGTTTTGAGTTTCCTCTCATAAGCTAATATAAGCCCTTTAAAAAGCTCAAAGTAATCGCTATCTAAAAACAGTCGCCACCCTTTATTTTACCGAGTGGGCTCAAAAGCCCAATAAGCAGTTTTAAAGCTTATTCGATAAGCAAACCGTATAATATTATTTTTGAACTTTAAGCATTTTAAGCATATCACACTCATATCACACACACCAAATCGTTATCCGTTACTCGTTTTCACACTCAATAATCATATTAAGTCACAAATACCAAATTCTCAGACTTAACTATTATCCAGGTCCTGTGTTGAAGCCGTATCCGTAATTTCATTTGATTTCATATTTCCACCTTGCCAGTTACACACAAGGTGAGTCACAGCCCCACTTTTACTTATTTACCAAAGTTTACTCTCTATGGGGGAGATACATGCTACAAACACCCACAAGTATTTTCAAGTATTTTTGTATGCTTCACCTAATATTGATATTAACTAAGTTACTTTATTGCCACAAGCCCCTCATATCATGAACCATTAATCACTTGCGAGTGAACGCGAATATAGTGAATAGATATATTGGAGGCTGGATGCCTATTCCACTAATGCCAGATTGATAGTCTTAGTTACTAGCCGGATTAGTCGCAATGCACTATATTTGAAGAAAATAGGCAATGGCAAATCACCCATTACACGAGGGCCCCACACCGGTTACCACAGTGTTAACGTTTGCGTGTCATGAGACTTAGGGCAACATATACAAATGCAATATCACCATTTTAAACATGATTGTAATTCACAGACAATCACTACTTGTGTTCTCTCAAACTCATTATTATTACAAACTCTATGATTTCACTCAACAATTTTGTTGACTTTTAGCATGTTTATCTCAGGTAATTAGCGCAGCAAACAAGGCACGGAGCGGGCAATAACCCAAGGGTTTTAATGTGGTGTAAAACAAAATAAAGTCATGTCATTCACTTTTAAACTACTACACCCTTTTATGGGAAGTTTACAACTCTGATATTTTCACATTTTGTATTTCAACTTTGATTTGTATAACAAATACTTTTAAAACACCTCTTTTGAGCCGTTTTCTATTATTATGCAAAGATCCTCCTCGTAATACCCCGATTAGTCTTCCGCTGTTAAATTACAAATTAGGGGGTGTTATAGGAGAAGCAGTTGTCATTCTTGGTATAAGAATTCAAAAGAATTCTAATGGATACATCCTTACCTAATCTCATTACATTGAGAAGACCCTTAAGAAGTTTGGGCACTGATGTTTTTCGAAAGCTTTAAATTTATAATACTAGTTCTACCGATTCCTTAATACACAAAACACATATACCAAATTAAGTCACAAATACCAAATTCTCAGACTTAACTATTATCTAGGTCCTATGTTGAAGCCGTATCCGTAATTTCATTTGATTTCATATTTCCACCTTGCCAGTTACACACAAGGTGAGTCATAGCCCCACTTTTACTTATTTACCAAAGTTTACTCTCTATGGGGGAGATACATGCTACAAACACCCACAAGTATTTTCAAGTATTTTTGTATGCTTCACCTAATATTGATATTGACTAAGTTACTTTATTGCCACAAGCCCCTCACATCATGAACCATTAATCACTTGCGAGTGAACGCGAATATAGTGAATAGATCTATTGGAGGCTGACTGCCTATTCCACTAATGTCGGATTGATAGTCTTAGTTACTAGCCGGATTAGTCGCAATGCACTATATTTGAAGGAAATAGGCAATGGCAAATCACCTATTACACGAGGGCCCCACACCGGTTACTACACTGTTAACGTTTGCGTGTCATGAGACTTAGAGCAATATATATAAATGCAATATCACCATTTTAAACATGATTGTAATTCACAGGCAATCACTACTTGTTTTCTCTCAAACTCATTATTATTACAAACTCTATGATTTCACTCAACAATTTTGTTGACTTTTAGCATGTTTATCTCAGGTAATTAGCGGAGCAAACAAGGCACGGAGCGGGCAATAACCCAAGGGTTTTAATGTGGTGTAAAAGAAAATAAAGTCATGTAATTCACTTTTAAATTACTACACCCTTTTATGGGAAGTTTACAACTCTGATATTTTCACATTTTGTATTTCAACTTTGATTTGACTAACAAATACTTTTAAAACGCCTCTTTTGATCCGTTTTCTATTATTATGCAAAGATCCTCCCCGTAATACCCCTATTAGTCTTCCGCTGTTAAATTATAAATTAAGGGGTGCTACAGATTGGCATCAGAGACATAATTATAGAGAACCAAATGTCTTCAAACATTGAACTATACTTACACTTTCAAAATGAATGACTTTTTACACCATTCCACTTTACACCCTTCGTGCCTGCATAACACCGTGCTCAATACATTACCTTTTAAGATTATTTTACACTAATTTTCACACACCTGACTATCTTATATTGATTCCACACACCTAATATTTACTATCACAAACCTGATTATCTTATATTGATTTCACACACCTGATATTTACTCTCACACACCCGATTATTTTTGTTGACTCTCACACACCTGATTATTTTACCCTGATTTTCACACACTTGATTATATTGATTGCTTACAATTACTATTTACGGATTATTACAGTACCATGTCTACAATCTCCCACCTGAGTACCTCATCATCGGATGTAGAATCCGAGGACACCCTATCATCCATCACCTCCCCATTGACAGAAGACCTATATGTTTTAGCTCTATGAGCACATGTTCCACCACCACACCCGGAGAACCAACCAGAGTCTCCCACATACACCCCCCTTACTGACGACCAATATATGCAAATGCGGCAATGGTTTCCAGCGGAGGAGTCAGATACACCTTCACCTACTTCATCACCCCCACCTGCACCAGTAACCCGGTATAGGCAAGTCAGGATTTTGGAACCATACGAGCCTGAACCATTCATGATACCGTTTAGGAGTCACCCCAACGGTTGCATCAGGATGCATACACCTCACGTGAGGGAACGCCTACCTATTGCGCCAATTGTACCACCATTTCCACCCTACTCCCCTACATTACCCCTAGATATGATCGGAATGACACCCACAGCATCACCCGAGTATCAGTACGCATTACCACCATTACGATTACCATCACCTCCCCTTAGACTTGACCACCTATTCAACCAACTCACCCAGACATACCCATATACACCCCACCAACGGGAACCGACTCCAGAAGAGGATCTAACCTCTTCGAGTCGTGCTCGTACAGAAGATCCCAGTTATTCACCTTCACCATTACTACCATTTCCACTCGGTTTCACTACGCCAGCTCGAATCTTCGAGACTGGAGAGAGCTCACAGGCAGCAATAGCCCGCACCCCTACTCCATCCTCCATCATGACGCGTCTAGAGCACCATGAGAGACAGATAGATACTCTTCTGAGTATAGTTGACGGGACACCGTTGGACCACCCCGAGACGATCAATGACACCGTACAGAGTCTCATATCCAGTAGGATAGATCTCGAGGATGGTCTGACCAGGATACGGTTAGAGATGTCCGAGACCCGCACCCACATTACAGCCTCACTTTGGGAGGGACAGAGGCATATTGTGGAATCTTCGGAAGCACGCCACAGAACCGACACCTTAGAGAGCCTAGTAGAAGACATGCAGGTTCAACACCATACTGACATTCAGAGGCTCCTGGATCAGATATCAAAGCTCACCGGGCCCATGGACGAGTCTTCTAGCAGTTAGACATAGATTACATCTGTATAGTTTTGAGGCACCTTAACCTGCCATATGTGGCATTAATAAAGGAACTTGTAATCATTCTGTTATGTAACAAAATTGATTCAAGTTATTAATGTATGATGTTGGTTATGGTTTACTATATATTGATGTTGATTTATGCTACTGTGGTTGTTCATGTGTATTGTGATTGTATTCAGACATGTCGTGATGTTACTTGTGATTGTCACAGTTCTTTAAAAGATACAAATGGAATGAAAATACAAACACATATTAAGGAAAATTTCAAAAGAAACTTGATGAATGAAGAGAAAGTTGCTGAACTTCAGCTTTTGTCAATGATGAATCACCTTGTTCCCTTACAATCCTATACCAACAGTTGACCATTTACTTACGATAATGCCCAATCATGTCATGATTCTATGATTTTTCCATCACATCGTGGCAATATTGTTAGGAATTGTATACAAATTCCCTATTTCTCTAACATAATCACTATGTGAGTTCAAAATCTGTATTTTCTTGTGGTATTAACAGAAAATGGCTCGCACAAGAAACCAAGAAACTGCCACTCCCGCAACATCTATGACTCCTGAAGCTATCCAAAAGTTGGTAGCTGATAGTGTTGCAGCAGCTCTAGAGACTCAAGCGGCTAACGTAGCCCGCTCGAGCAACAACAACCGATCCACTGCTGAAAGTGAGGCATCTGAGTCTCGCAAATGCACATACAAAGATTTCATAGGTTGCCAGCCAACTTATTTCAGAGGTTCCAAAGGAGTCACTGAACTCGCTCAGTGGTTCGAGCGCTCCGAAACTGTATTCATGCGGTGCAACTGTCCCAATAATAGCAAGGTTACCTTTGCTAATGGAACACTTCTAGAAGATGCTGCATCTTGGTGGAACTCAACCGCCCAGACCATGGGTATGGAAGAGGCCTATCGGATGTCCTGGATCGAACTAAAAACCGAAATACTGAAGAAATACTTTCCCCGAACAGAAATCAGAAAACTGGATGAGGAATTCCACCAGTTAATTGTCAGGGGAAACGATCTGAGAACCTACAACCGAAGGTTCCAGGAACTGTCCATGCTATGTCCTACTATGGTGCCAGATACTGAAAGGGCACTGGAAAAGTATGTGGAGGGACTACCTCGAAACATCGAGGGGAACGTTACCTCATCCAAACCGGCAACTCTTAAGGAAGCTATCGGAATAGCTCAATGGTTACTAGAACGAGACATCAGACGGAGTTCTACCTCCGCAAACAATGAACATAAACGGAGTCTCGATAACCGTGGAACCACCACAAACAACAACAACAACACCCACAACAACAACAGAAACCCCAACACCAACAACAACTACCACAGCAACAACAATAACAACAACAGGAACCTCAAACACAACACCAACAACAACAACCGCAACTACAACTACCAACAGACCCACAACAACCACCACCACCAACAGAACCGCAGACAAGAAGCTGCTAGAGCTTATGTTGTTACACCCACCGGAGAGCAAGCTTACATCGGAAACCAACCCCAGTGTAACCAATGTAAACTCCATCACACTGGACCTTGTCGTGCAGTTTGCGGCAATTACCGAAAAGTGGGACACAAGACCTCTGATTGCAGAGCCACGGGCGCGAACACACAACCCATAACAGTAGTGTGCCATGGTTGTGGAGAAAAAGGACACTACAAGAACCACCGCCCAAAGAACTCGAACAACGTTGCTCATGGAAGAGCATATGTGCTTGGTGACGGGAACGCACCACAGGAACCCGGCGTCGTCACGGGTACTTTCTTACTGAACCAACTCAATGCTAAAATATTATTTGATTCTGGAGCTGATAACAGCTTTGTGTCTACCTCATTTGCTTCATTGCTTAATATTACCCCTGTAGAACTAGACACTACATATGAAATTGAAATAGCAAACGAAAACCTCATAGGCACCAACAAAATGTTCAAAGGTTGCACCCTTACTCTTCTAAACAAACCTTTCCCCATTGATCTTATGCCTATCCAACTAGGTAGCTTTGATGTCGTTATTGGTATGGATTGGTTATCCAAACACCATGCCCGAATCATCTGCGACGAAAAGATTGTTCAAATCCCACTTGATGGCGAAACTCTTATCGTTCAAGGCGATCACATCAAAACCCGACTAAACATCATCTCATATGCCAAAACAATGAAGTACATGGACAAAGGATGTCATGTATTTCTGATTCAAGTGACAGAAAATGAAAAGAATGAGAAACAACTCGAAGAAGTGCCTGTTGTCAAGGACTTTTCTGAAGTATTTTCGGAAGACTTGCCCGGTATTCCACCAACTCGGCAAGTAGAATTCCAAATTTATTTAGTGCCTGGAGCAGCACCAGTTGCTAAAGCACCTTATCGATTAGCACCTTCAGAAATGAAAGAACTGTCTGAGCAGTTGAAAGAGTTGTCAGATAAAGGTTTTATCCGACCAAGTTCATCTTCTTGGGGAGCACCAGTCTTATTTGTCAAACAGAAAGACAGGACTTTCCGAATGTGTATAGACTACAGAGAACTCAACAAACTCACCGTAAAGAATCGATAACCGTTACCCCGGATTGACGATTTATTCGACCAGTTGCAAGGATCGAGTGTTTACTTAAAAATCGATCTGAGATCTGGTTATCATCAGCTACGTGTCAGGGAAGAAGATATTCCAAAAACAACCTTCCAAACACGTTACAGGCATTATGAATTTCAAGTGATACCATTTGGTCTCACCAATGCACCCGTAGTATTCATGGATCTAATGAACCGAGTATGCAAACCATACTTGGATAAATTCGTGATAGTGTTAATCGATGACATCTTAATCTACTCACGCAGTAAAGAGGAACATGTTGAACACCTAAGAATTATTCTGGAGTTACTCAAGAATGAAAAGTTGTACGCAAAATTCTCCAAATGTGATTTTTGGATCCCCACGGTACAATTTCTTGGCCATATCATCAACAGCCAAGGTATCCACGTAGATCCTGCAAAGATTGAGGCGGTAAAAGGTTGGACATCTCCTACCACTCCAACCGAAATTCGTCAATTTCTAGATCTAGCTAGTTACTATCGAAGGTTCATAGAAGACTTTTCAAAGATTGCAAAGCGTTTGACCGAATTAACCCAGAAAAACAAGAAGTATAGCTAGGAAGACAAACAAGAGTCAGCTTTTCAACTCTTAAAACAGAAACTCTGTGAAGCCCCCATCCTAGCACTACCTGAAGGAAGTGAAGACTTCGTGGTGTACTGTGATGCATTACATCATGGTTTAGGTGCAGTGCTAATGCAAAGAAGCAAAGTGATAGCTTATGCTTCTAGACAGCTAAAGAAAAACGAGGAAAAATATACCACCCACGATCTGGAATTAGGAGCAGTGGTCTTTGCTCTTAAGATTTGAAGACATTACTTATACGGTACTAAGTGTATGGTTTTCACCGATCACAAGAGTCTTCAGCACATCCTAGATCAGAAGGAGCTGAACATGAGACAGCGCCGATGGTTAGAACTGCTCAACGATTACGATTGCGAAATTCACTACCACCCCGGTAAAGCGAATGTTGTGGCGGATACCCTGAGCAAAAAAGAGAGAATCAAACCTCTCAGAGTCCGATCTCTGGGAATGACCATTCATTCACCCCTTCCGTCACAGATTCTCCTAGCCCAATCAGGAGCTCTCGAAGAAGAAAACAGACCCCATGAGAAGATTTACGGTATGCCCGAGAACTAAAATGGTTTTGTAAAAAGATCAGACGGTATGCTATGCTTCAAAGAAAGATATTGGGTCCCACTCTACGGAGGTATTCGAGATATCATCATGCATGAATCTCATAAATCCAAGTACTATATACACCCAGGTTCCGATAAGATGTATCAGGATCTCAAAAAGATCTACTGGTGGCCCAACATGAAAGCCGACATCGCTGAGTATGTTGGTAAATGTTTGATTTGTTCAAGGGTCAAGGCGGAAAGTCAAAAACCGTCAGGATTGCTTGTCCAACCTGAACTACCAGTCTGGAAATGGGAAAGAATTACCAAGGATTTCATCACGAAACTACCAAAAATGTCAACTGGATTAGACACCATCTGGGTCATCATTGATCGTCTTACCAAATCCGCACATTTCCTACCAATCAAGGAAACTGACGAGATGACCACTCTAGCTCAGTTATATCTCAAGGAAATAGTGACTCGACATGGAGTCCCAATGTCCATCATTTTAGATAGAGATAGCCGATTTACCTCAAGATTTTGGCAAACTCTACAAAAAGCTCTCGGTACACGTCTCGATATGAGTACCGCTTATCACCCTCAGACTGATGGTCAGAGTGAAAGAATGATCCAAACACTGGAAGACATGCTCCGAGCATGTGTTATAGACTTCGGAAAAGGTTGGGATAAACACTTGCCATTAGCTGAATTTTCTTACAACAATAGTTATCATGCCAGCATCAAGGCGGCACCATTTGAAGCACTTTATGGTAGAAAGTGCAGATCACCTATTTGTCGGACAGAAGTTGGTGACATACAACTCACTGGACCAGAACTGATACATGACACGACATAAAAGATTTTTAAAATCCGACAACGTCTGCAAGCTGCTCATGATAGACAAAAGAGTTATGCAGATATAAGACGAAAACCTATGGAATTTCAAGTCGGTGACAAAGTCATGTTGAAAGTTTCCCCATGGAAGGGAATGA
Organism: Artemisia tridentata subsp. tridentata; assembly: GCA_021014915.2. Lineage (NCBI taxonomy): Eukaryota > Viridiplantae > Streptophyta > Magnoliopsida > Asterales > Asteraceae > Artemisia > Artemisia tridentata. Next base: position 240,923,722 of record CP139509.1, on the reverse strand, counting down.
TACGCTTCAGGAAGCGTGGAAAGTTGAACCCCAGGTACATTGGACAATTAACAATCCTTGAAAGGATTGGTCCAGTTGCTTACAAACTCGAACTCCCAGAAGAACTCAGTAGGGTACACCCCACATTTCATGTTTCACAACTCAAGAAATGTTTATCAGATGAAACTCTCGTCATTCCACTGAAAGAACTCAGACTTGACGACCAACTCTTGTACACGGAAGAACCTGTAAAAATAATGGATAGGGAGGTAAAACAACTTAAGCAAAGTCGTATTCCCATTATCAAAGTTAGATGGAACTCTAAACGAGGACCAGAGTACACATGGGAACGCGAAGATCAATTTCGCGACAAATACTCCCATTTATTCCCATAGACACCCCTAACACCCATTTTAGATTTAATTCCAGGACGAAATTCTGTTTGACGAGTAGGTACTATAGCAACCTGTAAAATTCCATAGTAATTTGTACATTGCTAATCAAGTATTAAATTCTAATACAGTTCAGTTAACCATTTTTATGGTTTAAATTTAAACTTTTGTAAATATATTACAAACACATTGGAACGAGCTCACACACGGACCACATGTAACCACTGTGAAAATCCCACTTTAAGATAAGCTAGCATTCAGAATATTTACCATTTTCTACGTGTGAATTTTTTTTTTTTTATTATCTGATCATAAACTATTATCTTATGTGACGTAGATCACATCCTCGATAAACGTGCTCGCATGCAACCCAACCTTAACGTATTTAATGTTTACTTTGTGTAAACATTATCATATGAAACATTAAGATATTCCATTTGTCATTTTACGTTAATTCGTTAACGTACGTATAAACTAAACGTTCATCATCAAAAAGAATTCTATAAAACCCTAAACTATCATAATAACAAATATAAGTAACAAAACTCTAAAAATACTAAAGTACAACTCATTCAACTAAGGTACAAACATCTAAAGCATAAAAACCCTAATTCCATAATAACTCCCAGTAAAACCCTAAATTCATAAAACTGTGATTTTATGTATCAAGATTTACAAACCCTGATTTATTTGTAAGAGATTTTTACAAAATATAAATGTACAAGTCATTTAAGCCAAGGTACAAGTCCTTTATGCCTAAAAACCATATATTTATAAAAATCCTATTAAAACCTTAATTATATTTATTTAAAAGCACAATTTACAAGTTTTTCATGTATAAGTCTTAAAATTGAATTTTTATAAACTCATTAAATATAAGTACAAGTCTCTAAACCTAGTGTACAAGTACTTAATGCACAAACATAAGAATATTAATATCATTATAAACCTCAGTGTACTCATTTTAAAAACACATTGTCCAAATATTCTCTATATTATTATTAACCTTCAAAATTAAATTCTAAACATACTAGAAATATGTACAAGTTCTTTAAGCTAAGGTACAAGTTTCTAATGCATAAAAACTAACTATTAACAAAAATCTTATATAAACCTTAATAATAAATATTTTTAAAGGCACATTTTGTAATAAATACACATATTAATTTTAAAATAAGTTTGTTAATATATAAAATAATTGTACAACTCCCTAAACCTATGGTACAACCCTCTAATGCACAAAAACTTAAAAGTCCATTTAATTACTTTAAAACATTTATAAAAATTATATAAAAATAATGAAAACTAAGGAAATAGTAAAATTATATTTTTCATATTTTCTAAACCCTAGTACAACATCCCTAAGCCTAAAGTACAACTTACCAATGCACCAAATTATTTCCCCTTAATTTTCTATAAATCGATATATATCAAAATTTATGTAGAAAACCCTAAAATGATGTCTAGATAATCTTTAACCCTAGGAACCCTAACAAATATCCTTAAACCTAAAGTACCATAACCATAAGCTCGATGTACAACCCCCTTAAAGCCCTAGATCGAACCAAACCATTATAATCTTTTTAATCTTGTTCGAATTCCACCAAAGAACAAAACCAAAACCATATCTTTCTTAAACCTTAAGAGACCAAAGGTGAGAACCATAGCCTTCCACATCCCCCCTCCTCTAGAACTTAATACTTGTATGGTTTTAGAATGAACACATCATCACCACCCCACAAACCCACGTTAACCTTCCCCCTCCTCACACTTGTTCTCACAATCCTTAAGACACATCTCCATTGTCACTTTCACAAACCCTAACTATCTCCTTCTATAAATAACAACCTTAAACTATCCTAATCATTTCCACATCAATCGAACAAACCAAAAACAGCCATACCTTTATTCCCTACTGATCAAAACAGTCCCAAAGAAGCTAAATAAGGTCCCTAAGAAGCCTAGTAATAAGAACTATTGGTGTTCATTTCAAAATCCGATTCGCCACTTAGGAACCCTAGTCGAACCACATACTTTGGTAAGTCTTCTAAACCGAATTCATTACTTTTATATAGTTATTATGCTCTTAAAACCACAAATAAACAACCCTCAATATTGATCTAACCTTAAATTTTAAAATTTTCATTTTCTTTCTTTCTTCTCTTTTTCAGTCGAACAAAATAAACACACCCTTAAATTATTTCGTAAACCTAAAAATACATAAAACCACTTAGAAGTCACTTAAATATGATGTAGATACTATAAACAATCTGAGATCCCTAGTTCCTAAGTTTAAAAATCGAAAACAAATTTATTTTTGGTCTTTTTGTTGCTGTCGAGAGAACAGCAGACCTGGAGTTTGCGAAATAAAATTCGACCCCTAAACGAGTCTTAAAAATTCTGAATTTTTGCTAGAATAGAGTTCACTTAGCTGTCTAAAAGTAGGAAAAAGAACGAAGTGATTTGATTTAGTATTCACCAAGTTATGGCCACTTCTTTGCGGGTGTTTTTCTGCCCACAGTTCGAACCAAACGTGCCCTTTAAAATTTTATTCCGAACTTGTGAGCTCGAATCACGAGCTGGGATTTTGTAAAAATTTAGTTTATAAACTCATAATAAAGTATACAAAAGAGTCGTAAAAAGTTTCGCTATAATTCATAAGATATAACGCGTTTTTAATAAATAAGGACGTCGTGTGAAACGCGACGGGAGTCTCAGGGGCATTTTCTGTCAAAACTCTAACTAAAATAATAAAAGGGACTTGGAATGCAGTCGACCTAAACCCTAGGGTAAAAAGTGTTATTTTTGAAACTATAAGGGTAAAAATTGTTATTTGACCAAAGTTAAAGGGTAAAACTTGTCATTTTACAAAAGTTCAAGGGTAAAAGTTATCAACGTATGAAACTAAAAGGTTTAAAATGTAACTTTTTCTATCATAATAATTATTAATAAATAATTAATTATTATTATTATTATTCTTAGTATTATTATTATTATTCTTATTTGTATTATTATTAATAAGACTTAAACTAAATTACGTTTTCTTTGATAACGAACAAACGAAGTATTTAATTAATGAACGAACGGAACAAAAACATAAAAATAAGGAATAAGATAAATCTTATAACTTTTGAAGAGACTTCATGTTGTCTCAAATTTAACATTTAAACAACAGCCAAAACATTACGAAACGAACATTGGAAACATATATATATTCAGAAACGATTACTGAAACTTGACATAACCAACCCAGGTTGCGAGCCGGAGACGTTTATCAACTCTATTTAACTTTGTTTTCCATCCAGACTGCTCAGGTGAGTTCATAGTCCCACTTTTTATATACGTTTTTCTAAATTTGTGGGGAGATACATGCTACAAACCTGAACATAAGTATTTTTCTGTATGTTTTCTTGATTAATATTGCTTAAGACACCCCATTTGTGTTAGCCGGATAGATAGACTTTGTGCTAGTCGGATTGATAGCCAAATGCACCTTATTTGTGTTAGCCGGATTGATAGCCAAATACACCTTATTCACCCATTTGTGTTATCCGGATCGATAGTCTTTGTGCCAGCCGGATTGATAGCCAAATATACCATTACTTATATCATTTTATGATATCACCCACACACACCGTTAACGTTTGAGTTCATGAGACTTAGAGCAATATTTAACGAACTATGATATTACTGATTTACTTTCTACTTAGCTTATGTTCAAACCGATTATAACTTTAAACACTATGGATTCACTCAACCTTTGTGTTGACTTTTTAAGCATGTTTATCTCAGGTAACTGGAAGTACGCTTTAGCACGGAGTGGCATGGACTTTATTCTTATAAAAAGAGTGTATAATTCGTTATCATTCAACTAATAATGTATCATGTATAACGTATTTCGAAACCTCCCGCTGGGACCTCTATATGTAAACTCTGATTAAATAAATGAATGATAACAATTTATTTAAAACGTCTCTTTTTGAGTCATTTTCTATTATCATGACTGTGAACCTTGAAGTAGCACCCCAAACTTATATTTCCGCTGCGAATATCAAAAACGGTGGTGTTACAGAGTGGTATCAGAGCTCATGGTTATAGAGAACCAAATGTTTTCAAACACTGGACTATAACCGTTTTCCACAAAAACTTAACCAAAGTCCTCCGTGCCACGCCGTTACTGAAACGTTATTTGTATGTAAGTTATTGATTAATCGTTTAAGCTGCATAAATGAAATATTTATAACTATAGAGTGGTTACAGAATCCCTAACCTACCAACATGGAATGTTAATAAAAGACCTTGTATTAATTGTTTTGTGTAAAAAAAAACAATCAATCAAGTTATTAATATCATGTAACTTCCAGTGATTAAACCCAGACCTACCGTGACTTTACCTAGGATTATTATGATACCTTAGACCAACCATGACTAGGCTATGGCTGTAGAAATTCCATCTAGGATAAATTTCGGAAGAAAACTTGATGAATAAAGAGAAAGCTGCTGAACTTCAGTTTTTGTAAATGGATTAGTTTGAGTTAATCATTTATTTACGATTTTAACCAGACACACCGTGATATTATGATTCTCAATAGGTCATGACTTCATATTGTGACCCCCTACTAGGACTAAGTAAACTCAAATTTGGATGAAAGCTTTGCGGATATTAGACCAATATATCATGACTAAACCTACCGTTAGCCGTGCCCTAGAAATTAGGCAAAATAACCAAAAGCGAAAATTCAATGATAGAAAGACCATCACCTTAACTTAAGGATTTCCCGACCTAGAAATTAGGCAAGGTATTACTTCTAAGAAAAAGACTAAGAGAAAACTTGATGATAGGAAAACCCTCATACCAATAGGAGAACCAGGATTTGTGAAAAAGAAAACTAGAACTCATTTAGGAATCCCAACCATGTCCTAGGATAACTTTAGTATTTAAGCAGAAGATAAATCCCTGTAATGGATAAATAAATTAAGGTTTAGAAACTCTCTAGGTTATATTTCCTTTTGAATCTTTACCTTAGTTACGATGGACGTAACCTAAGTGTAATAACTACCTTTCTAGCATATGAAACCTTTATCTTGCAACATTCCATAATAATCCTAATATGCGTTTAACTTCGATATCTATTTCATTCCTCCTTCACCCTATTCATAGATAATACCTAGCAAAACCCTAGTAGACCATTAGGAAATTTGATGAATATTATTTTGGCGGAACAATAGACTATCCCTAGTCTGTAGGAACTTTAGACGAATTCTAAGGTTTATTTCGAAGATATCCCATTAGTACCTTAGGAAAATCCGTAACCCATCCCTGTAGTGTGGACTAAAAATTTTCCTTTCCTTTTTGAAAAGTAATTATGATGTTATTTTCCAAAAATAACACGTTGTACACCATCTAAAAATTTTTGAAAAACATAAATACCACAGTGACTGAGCCAAACATCACATCATTTGGTCCTCAATTATACATAGCCTGATCAACTATGTATAATTTAGGAAGAATCATGCAATGAATGGGACAGTTATCTTTTCAGATTCTCTACTAATTTTCATTCAAAAGCAAAATATTAAAACAAAAATTTTCATCAATTTTCACATTTGATACAATAAAAGTCTACATCTACCAACCATTACCTCTAAGATAGGAAGTTGACAACAATTATGGATAGAAAAACCATAGGAATTATGATAAACCCAAAACGATACAAATTTTATTAGAAACCTCGGAAGTTAATACATAGAGACAAAGTTAGCAACGGAAGTGCTAATAATACAAGGATTACATAAGTTTTATTTCACTAAGGATTACCTAGGAAACATACAAAGACCTTATAGAAGACATAGATATTACAATTTATACTAGGACTCATGAAAATTCATACATAGCGAGATCACTAGCATCGGAAGTATTAGGATTACGATGACTCCAAGGTAAGGAATAGAATCACTGAAAGGTTGACCGGCCATCACCACTAAGACCCCCATCAACACCACGATAGCTAATGTAATCACTGGATGGATCATTTTGATTACCCTGCGTAATAGGAACCAACAAAAACAATAGGCGCAAGACCAAACCTAGATCGTAAACACGTAGGCGAATAAGATTTATTGAGGATTATATAGAACTAAGGAAAGACCGTTACCTCCATAATTTGTCCACACCGATAGCAATAAGCCCAAACGGCATAAGAGTCGCCACAACGTAAACCATGAACTCATAGTCTTCCTTAGGGACATACTTCAAAAAGATAATTCCGAGAATGAAATGAACGATTACTAGGAAGGTAATGAGGTGCGGCATTTTGAGGATTTTAGGAGAGAATTTAGTGGTGAAAGAATGAGGATTAGAAATGAGGTATTTATAGGAGAAAACTAGCCGTTATATAGCTGTTATACGACCGTTACAAATCCACTGTTCACGAACGTTAGAATCTGACCGTTAGAAACACTGTTCACATCCCTTAGATTTATTAGGTGGCAAAACATTCAAATTTAGTTCACCTAGTAGGAATAAAACTGACCAAACTACGTTCCCTTAGGTATCGAATGGAAATTCCTAGACGACTCTCTTTAGGTTAAAAATATAACCGAGGATTAGCAGTAAGGCGATATTATTAGATTTAAAGACATAAGAATAAGATAATATTATATATAATATTATTTTTAAACTTGAGGCATTTTAGGCATATCAACCTTCCATTGTAAATTAAATCGTTGTATGATTTCCCATTCTCACATTCCCTGTCTGTATATATTAAAAACTAGGCCTGACTATCTCTATGCTTCACTTTTCCCAACACATCAACCAACGTAGACTGAATCTTGGGATGAGATTCCCTCAACGGGGGGTGACTGTAACCACTGTGAAAATCCCACTTTAAGAAAAACTAGCATTCAGAATATTTACCCTTTTCTACGTGTGAAATTTTTTTTATTATCTGATCATAAACTATTATCTTATGTGACGTAGATCACATCCTCGATAAACGTGCTCGCATGCAACCCAACCTTAATGTATTTAATGTTTACTTTGTGTAAACATTATCATATGAAACATTAAGATATTTCATTTACCATTTTACGTTAATTCGTTAACGTACGTATAAACTAAACGTTCATCATCAAAAAGAGTTCTATAAAACCCTAAACTATCATAATAACAAATATAAGTAACAAAACTCTAAAAATACTAAAGTACAACTCATTCAACTAAGGTACAAACATCTAAAGCATAAAAACCCTAATTCCATAATAACTCCCGGTAAAACCCTAAATTCATAAAACTGTGATTTTATGTATCAAGATTTACAAACCCTGATTTATTTGTAAGAGATTTTTACAAAATATAAATGTACAAGTCATTTAAGCCAAGGTACAAGTCCTTTATGCCTAAAAACCATATATTTATAAAAATCCTATTAAAACCTTAATTAAATTTATTTAAAAGCACAATTTACAAGTTTTTCATGCATAAGTCTTAAAATTGAATTTTTATAAACTCATTAAATATAAGTACAAGTCTCTAAACCTAGTGTACAAGTACTTAATGCACAAACATAAGAATATTAATATCATTATAAACCTCAGTGTACTCATTTTAAAAACACATTGTCCAAATATTCTCTATATTAACCTTCAAAATTAAATTCTTAACATACTAGAAATATGTACAAGTTCTTTAAGCTAAGGTACAAGTTTCTAGTGCATAAAAACTAACTATTAACAAAAATCTTATATAAACCTTAATAATAAATATTTTTAAAGGCACATTTTGTAATAAATACACATATTAATTTTAAAATAAGTTTGTTACTATATAAAATAATTGTACAACTCCCTAAACCTATAGTACAACCCTCTAATGCACAAAAACTTAAAAGTCCATTTAATTACTTTAAAACATGTATAAAAATTATATAAAAATAATGAAAATTAAGGAAATAGTAAAATTAAATTTTTCATATTTTCTAAACCCTAGTACAACATCCCTAAGCCTAAAGTATAACTTACCAATGCACCAAATTATTTCCCCTTAATTTTCTATAAATAGATATATATCAAAATTTATGTAGAAAACCCTAAAATGATTTCTAGATAATCTTTAACCCTAGGAACCCTAACAAATATCCTTAAACCTAAAGTACCATAACCATAAGCTCGATGTACAACCCCCTTAAGCCCTAGATCGAACCAAACCATTATAATCTTTTTAATCTTGTTCGAATTCCACCAAAGAACAAAACCAAAACCATATCTTTCTTAAACCTTAAGAGACCAAAGGTGAGAACCATAGCCTTCCACATCCCCCCTCCTCTAGAACTTAATACTTGTATGGTTTTAGAATGAACACATTATCACCACCCCACAAACCCACATTAACCCTCCCCCTCCTCACGCTTGTTCTCACAATCCTTAAGACACATCTCCATTGTCACTTTCACAAACCCTAACTATCTCCTTCTATAAATAACAACCTTAAACTATCCTAATCATTTCCACATCAATCGAACAAACCAAAAACAGCCATACCTTTATTCCTTACTGATCAAAACAGTCCCAAAGAAGCTAAATAAGGTCCCTAAGAAGCCTAGTAATAAGAACTATTGGTGTTCATTTCAAAATCCGATTCGCCACTTAGGAACCCTAGTCGAACCACATACTTTGGTAAGTATTCTAAACCGAATTCATTACTTTTATATAGTTATTATGCTCTTAAAACCACAAATAAACAACCCTCAATATTGATCTAACCTTAAATTTTAAAATTTTCATTTTCTTTCTTTCTTCTCTTTTTCAGTCGAACAAAACAAACACACCCTTAAATTATTTCGTAAACCTAAAAATACATAAAACCACTTAGAAGTCACTTAAATATGATGTAGATACTATAAACAATCTGAGATCCCTAGTTCCTAAGTTTAAAAATCGAAAACAAATTTATTTTTGGTCTTTTTGTTGCTGTCGAGAGAACAGCAGACCTGGAGTTTGCGAAATAAAATTCGACCCCTAAACGAGTCTTAAAAATTCTGAATTTTTGCTAGAATAGAGTTCACTTAGCTGTCTAAAAGTAGGAAAAAGAACGAAGTGATTTGATTTAGTATTCACCAAGTTATGGCCACTTCTTTGCGGGTGTTTTTCTGCCCACAGTTCGAACCAAACGTGCCCTTTAAAATTTTATTCCGAACTTGTGAGCTCGAATCACGAGCTGGGATTTTGTAAAAATTTAGTTTATAAACTGATAATAAAGTATACAAAAGAGTCGTAAAAAGTTTCGCTATAATTCATAAGATATAACGCGTTTTTAATAAATAAGGACGTCGTGTGAAACGCGACGGGAGTCTCAGGGGCATTTTCTTTCAAAACTCTAACTAAAATAATAAAAGGGACTTGGAATGCAGTCGACCTAAACCCTAGGGGTAAAAAGTGTTATTTTTGAAACTATAAGGGTAAAAATTGTTATTTGACCAAAGTTAAAGGGTAAAACTTGTCATTTTACAAAAGTTCAAGGGTAAAAGTTGTCAACGTATGAAACTAAAAGGTTTAAAATGTAACTTCTTCTATAATAATAATTATTAATAAATAATTAATTATTATTATTATTATTCTTAGAATTATTATTATTATTCTTATTTGTATTATTATTAATAAGACTTAAACTAAATTACGTTTTCTTCGATAACGAACAAACGAAGTATTTAATTAATGAACGAACGGAACAAAAACATAAAAATAAGGAATAAGATAAATCTTATAACTTTTGAAGAGACTTCATGTTGTCTCAAATTTAACATTTAAACAACAGCCAAAACATTACGAAACGAACATTGGAAACATATATATATTCAGAAACGTTTACTGAAACTTGACATAACCAACCCAGGTTGCGAGCCGAAGACGTTTATCAACTCTATTTAACTTTGTTTTCCATCCAGACTGCTCAGGTGAGTTCATAGTCCCACTTTTTATATACGTTTTTCTAAATTTATGGGGAGATACATGCTACAAACCTGAACATAAGTATTTTTCTGTATGTTTTCCTGATTAATATTGCCTAAGACACCCCATCTATGTTAGCCGGATAGATAGACTTTGTGCTAGCCGGATTTATAGCCAAATGCACCTTATTTGTGTTAGCCGGGTCGATAGTCTTTGTGCTAGCCGGATTGATAGCCAAATACACCTTATTCACCCATTTGTGTTAGCCGGATCGATAGTCTTTGTGCTAGCCGGATTGATAGCCAAATATACCATTACTTATATCATTTTATGACATCACCCACACACACCGTTAACGTTTGAGTTCATGAGACTTAGAGCAATATTTAACGAACTATGATATTACTGATTTACTTTCTACTTAGCTTATGTTCAAACCGATTATAACTTTAAACACTATGGATTCACTCAACCTTTGTGTTGACTTTTTAAGCATGTTTATCTCAGGTAACTGGAAGTACGCTTTGCCACGGAGTGGCATGGACTTTATTCTTATAAAAAGAGTGTCTAATACGTTGTCATTCAACTAATAATGTATCTTGTATAACGTATTTCGAAACCTCCCGCTGGGACCTCTATATGTAAACTCTGGTTAAATAAATGAATGATAACAATTTATTTAAAACGTCTCTTTTTGAGTCGTTTTCTATTATCATGACTGTGAACCTTGAAGTAGCACCCCAAACTTATATTTCCGCTGCAAATCTCAAAAGCGGGGGTGTTACACCACAAATGATCAAACACACTCAATATACACCAAACGGATCCAACACACTATTTCTAGCCCAAGTCTTGGCCTGTTACTATTCATCAGGCCCAACCCAATATTTATAATTTTATTAAACTTCATATACCCATCGAATGAACACCCCTAGCTTTGCCCCGTTTTCTTTAAAATTTGATACATAAAGTATGCATTATTTTGCATCACTCGAACCCTCTCCCAGCATAGAATTGGGATGTCGAATTTCCTTTTCCATATCAAACGTTTGATGGCCAAACAAGAGACAAAATAAAATACACTCGCAACAAATATCAACTCGCACAAATTTTAACCATTTTATTCAAACTCGATCTAAATTGATATCCCCTAGCATATTCTACTTCCTAAGGTCGAATATGGATTCAAGAGTGCACATCTCACCTTTGTACTCGATATTGCACGTTAAAAATGTTGCGTGCACATTTAAATAATTCGTACGATACATATATACTCCTATACATGTACATAGTACTCGATTATTATTCCCTTATCTTCTGCCTAATGTCTAATCACCCAAGTTGCAAGAGTATAATACAATATTTTCGGTTATATATACATGCAAACTACACTTACCATTAATACCTTTCACACACACAAGCTCAACACATTTTACTAAGTATTTGCTCCCTTGCTGAGTTCCCAAGAAGACCAGAAGTACTTTCCCACTCGTTCGAGTCCTTTCCAAGTCATATAACTCGTTGTTCGATTGTTGGTGATCACTTACTCGAGCCACAACCACATTTCTAGTGTTCTTGATCTTTTTCGAACGTTAAACTCCACCTCAAAGGTGTAGTAAGTCTTCCTAATCTCATTTCCAATTGTTTATATTGACTCACAACATATCATGCATTGTTTTCTTATTTGTTTCGAACGTATATCTCTTTATTTACATTTATACGCTTTCGTCATTTATTTTCTTTACATTTAACACAATGACCTCCTTATGGATGGCAAAGAACTTGTGTATTATCTATACTCAAAACTTACATATTCAGTCATTTACTTATCGTATCACTTTTTATTCATTATCGAATCATATTTCATTATATATGTCGTTTATTTATTTAATGAACCATGTTATATCGACAATAGAAACGGACTAATTAAAACGAATTCATATACACGACACACTAATTTTATTGTACAACCCGTTTCTTTATAATCTCATTGACCAAGTTCATGTTTTGAGTTTCCTCTCATAAGCTAATATAAGCCCTTTAAAAAGCTCAAAGTAATCGCTATCTAAAAACAGTCGCCACCCTTTTATTTTACCGAGTGGGCTCAAAAGCCCAATAAGCAGTTTTAAAGCTTATTCGATAAGCAAACCGTATAAGCTGTTTGGACATCATTTTAAACTCATTTTTACAAGCCCAAGATAAGCCCATTATTTCCTAAAAACCCCCTGATCGAATTTCACTAATGGGCTTTGAATTAAATCATTAAAAGCCCATTAGCTTAAAAATAAGCAATTCGACCAATAAGCAGTTGAAACTCATTTGAATAAGCTTTATTAAGTTCACAAAACTCTCGAAATTATTTTCCAACTCTTTTTGTAAAAATTGGACTAATTTTGCAAACATAATTACTATTCGGGTTGAAAATGTAAACTTTACCAAACTATGTTCTAAAACTGTTAATTTATTAACTTAAGGGTGGGGATTGATCAAACAGTAAACATGTGATCTATTATGTCATTTTGGAAACTATGTGACTAAAAATGTAATATATTCATAACCAAGGACTAACGGTGCAAAGTTAACACCGTTAGGGTAGAAAATGTAAAACTGATGAAAGTACAGGGACCAAACTGTAACTTTATTCCATAATCATTGTTATTTCATATTTTAAATTTTCCCACTCATTCACATGCATTTTTACGTTTTGTTCAGTATTTAATTCCGTTTACGTTTATATTTATATATAACGAGTTTTAAATGATTAACTTAACGTTTCGTTCACACACCTTTCGAGGAAACGATATTTATGGAATCAATGACATAAAAACATGATAATATTATGTATAATATTATTTTTGAACTTTAAGCATTTTAAGCATATCACACTCATATCACACACACCAAATCGTTATCCGTTACTCGTTTTCACACTCAATAATCATATTAAGTCACAAATACCAAATTCTCAGACTTAACTATTATCCAGGTCCTGTGTTGAAGCCGTATCCGTAATTTCATTTGATTTCATATTTCCACCTTGCCAGTTACACACAAGGTTAGTCACAGCCCCACTTTTACTTATTTACCAAAGTTTACTCTCTATGGGGGAGATACACGCTACAAACACCCACAAGTATTTTCAAGTATTTTTGTATGCTTCACCTGATATTGATATTGACTAAGTTACTTTATTGCCACAAGCCCCTCATATCATGAACCATTAATCACTTGCGAGTGAACGCGAATATAGTGAATAGATATATTGGAGGTTGGATGCCTATTCCACTAATGCCAGATTGATAGTCTTAGTTACTAGCCGGATTAGTCGCAATGCACTATATTTGAAGGAAATAGGCAATGGCAAATCACCTATTACACGAGGGCCCCACACCGGTTACCACAATGTTAACGTTTGCGTGTCATGAGACTTAGGGCAATATATACAAATGCAATATCACCATTTTAAACATGATTGTAATTCACAGACAATCACTACTTGTGTTCTCTCAAACTCATTATTATTACAAACTCTATGATTTCACTCAACAATTTTGTTGACTTTTAGCATGTTTATCTCAGGTAATTAGCGCAGCAAACAAGGCACGGAGCGGGCAATAACCCAAGGGTTTTAATGTGGTGTAAAACAAAATAAAGTCATGTCATTCACTTTTAAACTACTACACCCTTTTATGGGAAGTTTACAACTCTGATATTTTCACATTTTGTATTTCAACTTTGATTTGTATAACAAATACTTTTAAAACACCTCTTTTGAGCCGTTTTCTATTATTATGCAAAGATCCTCCTCGTAATACCCCGATTAGTCTTCCGCTGTTAAATTACAAATTAGGGGGTGTTATAGGAGAAGCAGTTGTCATTCTTGGTATAAGAATTCAAAAGAATTCTAATGGATACATCCTTACCCAATCTCATTACATTGAGAAGACCCTTAAGAAGTTTGGGCACTAATGTTTTTCGAAAGCTTTAAGTTTATAATACTAGTTCTACCGATTCCTTAATACACAAAACACATGGGTAAAAGTATAACCCCTGTTTATAGTAAAGGTTTAGGTAAGACCAAGTCGTCCCAAGGGAGGAAAATGTTTCACTTATCAGTGTTGGGTAACAAAATTAGATTCCAATGATTGTCACTTATCACTAAAACCGTTTTTGTTGGATTTAAGATATTTGAAAGTTTTACCAAGATAATTAAAGATATGTTTGTCCAAGGCTGAGCACATGAGATAAACGAGCGAATGTAACGATAAGAATACACAGACAAAGCATAAGAGTAAAACATGATGGGTAATCATGATAACTATTATATCTACTCGGCATAAGAAGGAATCCTTTCGGCCTTTAATCCTTATTACATAAAGTGCATAAAGTATGGTCTGTGTATGAATTATAAAGTATGTATTTCCTCTAATCAAGTCGTTAGACGTGAGATTAGTCCTTAAACATGTCATAATCCAAGCTATCAATTGTTTTACTATCCAATTCTCACAAGCATAGCAATGACTCGTTATAGACAGACGATTCATAATATAATCAACACAATTGCATCTTTCAACCTTTTGACAATCGTAATGACCAGTCAAAACAATAGATAGTAGACCACACAACGACATATCAAATACAAACTTCATAGATTCAGAATTCATCTTACATTACATGTTCATATCTCATGGCCACAATGCCTTTGACAAACATAATACGACTACTCCATGTTCATAACAAAGTAACAAGCATAATACGAATAAACAAGTATCAAATTCATAATGTAACAAAGTTATACCGAGATTACAAAGGTAGGACCACGTTCACAACTTCTTCTCTCCAAGTATTTCTGTTTCCAACTCCCTAGCAAGTGGTTTTGGTGTAAACCACTTCTACTCTTCTTGTGATTAGTAGGTAATGATTCTTGATTGAGGTGTGTATAAAACTCCGTTTTTGGCCTCTATTTATAGGTGTAAAGTAGCCCTAAGACGTGCCTGGATAGTAATGATAGGCAAGTGATCGGCCTCATCATTGATGTATCACATTAATAGGGAAGTATAACTGACAGGGGAAGTACGCCGCGCATTTAACATAAAACCGGCGGGCTTCACCTCACGTAACCGGCGCTCTTGAAGTATAAAACCGGCGTACTTCAATATTGACTCGTAAGTACTTAGTTGACCAATGGTGCCCGTAAGCGGCGCTCTTTCTCCATAAGGTCGGCGTGCTTTTGCCAAACCATGTGTTATTTCTCTTAAGTTCTTTTGAGTCATTAGTTTCTCGTCTTTATCGTGTCTTTCCTTAGATCGTTAGCCCTGCATGTTAATTCATATATTAAGTACCAAAAGTCCTATAAATAATAGTAATTTGCTATATAATTTACATAATATCGAGGGTATAAACATGTATAATACGAGACTCATCAAATCCCCCCATGCTTAAACTAATGCTTGTCCTCAAGCATAAAAAAGAAAAATGTTTTAAAATCGAGTCTCGTATAAATTTCATAAATTTATTTTATGTATCCAAGACAATCATTGAGCTAAAATAACATGAAATGCTCCTCACGAATATGTATGTCTTTAGATTTCCCTCAAGCACTCATATTGATTTTAGTTTGTGTTTGCTTTTCTCTCATAGCTCAGTCATAACTCATAGATTTACCATATGTTTGTACAAGAAACAAAACTGCACTGACGTGGAGTCAGCACCAAGTATAAATATCAAAGAGGACTTTTATTCGGGTTATATCGTTAGGTTTTAAGGTTTATAAGGTAGGAATGAGTCATGGGATTATTTATTTGGAATTGGTGTAAAAAGAAAAACTTAAGTCAGGAAATCTTAATAACACTTTCATTCTCTTTTTTTCTTTTTCTTTTTTCTTCTTTTTTTCACATCTTTTTTCTTTCTCTTATTTTCTTACCACATCATAACAAATAAAGCGTGCACTCTTTATCTTCATCGTCATTGGTATACAACCTTTATTTCACTTGCTTTCATTCTCAATTTTCTTATTCCCGACTAAGTAACATATTTTTGTTATTTTCTTGGTGGATAATAGAAACGAAAAAGGTTCGGCTCAAAGGGTGTAACTAATGGATTTAGCACTAAAAGTGAGTGCTATAACGGGTTTATTTTTAGATTAGTAAACGGATGGTTTATATTTGGTGTAAATCCTAATTTTGCCTCTTATCACATAAAAATACTTATATCACACGAATGTGATCTTACTGCGGTCTCATAATGATTTAATGTACAAATTCTAGAATCACATAAATTATCAGCACACTCGTAAACAAAGAAATCAAGCATAAAAGGTATATGCCGATATAGGCTCGAAATCCTCACATTTTCAGTGGTAATGGGTATAAAATGTGCAAATAATGTTATCAATCCCGATTCAGATTGCTTAACGATCGTTTTAGATACGTTTTTTATAAAACTTAGTTTTTAAAATACTAGTAATTATTTTACCCCGTAAGCGGCGTACATTACTAAAATGTGCGTCGGTTTTTATTAAAAAGTTCGGCGCTCTTGATACAAGAACGGCGGTTTTATAGGAACAGTCTAGCAAAATTTTCAAAAATTTTACATACTAACGCAGGTACTAACTTACTAACTTTATTTTTTCAGTTTATCTCCCCCCGCCCCCCATACTTAAATTAAGCATTGTCCCTAATGCTATAAATTTAAAAACAAAGTATAACGGGAAAAATAAAGGATAACGGTACTTCCCGGGTATGCTTTGTTTTGTCTCAAAATATATCCTTGTACTTGTCCATCTTTTGGACCATTCTCTTTTCCTGCACACACACATCACGCAACACAATATAGCCCAAAATGGTGATGTGCACCTAACCCATCACAATTAGTCATATATACTAATAATAATAGTTAATAAGTTGTTCATGTTTTTGTGATACGGTGGTGGTGGTGCAAGTGTCAAATTGTTTTTGGGTACCAACAAGACCAACAGACTGGTCATCATAAACAAATCCGCCACACTTTCCTGCCAAGTTCGGCGGTCTTTCTACTCCTGCTTTTCACCATTCATTCAATGGTTCATCCTCTAACACATCCGGCATGTCCCTCAGCTGTCCAGTCACTTCATCTCTCAAATTTCCAAAACTCCTCATATCCACAGGTTTAGTAAGCACAGGCTCTCCAAAGAGCTCCATCTCCTCTTCATTGAACAACCTCGTGCTTTTGGCAATTCTAGTAATGATATGACCACAACACAAGTATGTTCCTCTAGCAGCAGCAGCTCCATTTCCTAGTTGTTGTGCGATGATCCATATCACATTGATGTGCCTCAGTGGATGTTTCTTTTCAAAAGCATGTAGGATCCACAAGTCATCATCTAAAACGTATTGTTCATAATAAGATCGATGTAAGACTGAGTGAACCAAGAGTTTGTGTAACACTTGCAACATGGGATTCCTAATCTTACAAACTCTTTTCTTTCCATAAACTCTCACATCTTCTCCACTAATCTCTTCCCAATAGGATGATGCATTAAACTCTCCCTTTGCTCTCTCTCCTTGTCTGATCAAATGTATCAACTTATCACTGCAAGCTTCTTCCTCAGAAATCAATCCTAGCATTCTTCCAAACAGAATCAATGACACCTACATGCTTTCTCCTCCTAACCTGAAACTGATGAAAGGGTCAGTCTCAATTCCTTCATCTCTTACCTCCTTGGCAACCTTGACACTGCTCAAGAACTCTAAGCACCATTCCTTGTATATAGGTTCCCTAATCTCTAAAGCTCTCTTCCACATTGTGGATGTCACAATCTAAGTACTAAATACCATCCTTACTAGCAACATATCCTCCAATAGTTCAAAACAACCTAAGTTCTTGATAATCCTCCAGTCAACAACTCTTGGTATGTGAACTTCCCTTTCACAGATTCTCTTAAGCTTATCATTTAGAATCTTTTTCTCAGCTCTTTCTACTCCTTTCCATAACAGGTTTGAATGATCCTCAAGCCTCCTCCTTGGTTTGTTTAGAGCCCCTCTTGTTCTTTGCGCGACATGAGAACTCCCCTCTCCTGGCATATTGTACTCAAACAATCGCAATCAAGTAATATTAGTTGTTAGAAAACATAAACAAATCATATGTAAGCAATCAAGCAAGTTTCATGCATTCTGTGAACAAATTTTCCTAGAAAAGCGGCGGTTTTAACTTCCAAAACCGGAGGTTACGTGAAATTTTTCAGAGTAACAGGTAAATGTTTGGCGGTTTTTTAGAAAAGATCCGCGGTCTTGGCCATATAGACCGGCGGTTTTATGTGCCCTGCACAAAAATGCTCTATTTTGTTGTCCGAGAATCATGTTTATTATAACAAAACATCAAAACACTTATCATACAGTTATCAAATTGCTATTAGGCAACTTCAAGTCCTCATATAAGCAGTTTAAAGTGATCAAACATTATCAAAACACTTTTCGCCAAAGTTTCTAAAATTTTTAGTAAATCGTAAAAAGTGTCTTAAGATCATTCAAAATGTTGTGCAACAACTTCCTAAACCTCTTAGGCAAATGTTAACAGTTATATATCACATACTTTATTAAGGCATTTTCCTATATTTGGGTTACAAGCCCTAGATTCTAATGATCATAGATAGGTTCAAATAATCATGGGGAAAACATTAAACACACATATATAAGCAGATAATCAAGCACCAAATACCATAATTCAGTCATTCATAGCAAACCCTAGGTTTATGATTATTAAAAACCCTAAAAATTTAGAAGGATTAAACACAAGTGTAAAAACTTACCCTCATTGTGTTTTGAAGTTCGATTTGGTTGAGAAATCGTAGTTTGCAAGATTTTTTTTTTTTTTTTTTGGTAAAGAAAATCGTCAGTTTTTGGTTGTGGGTGTTTTCTTCCTTTTTCCATTTTTGTGTATTTGTGAAAATGATATGTGTTTAAGTTATATAAGACTTCCCTCGCTAAAAAGAGCGGCGACCTTAGTTACAAGGTCGGCGGTTTTTTTTTTTTTTTTTTTTTTTTTTTTTTTTGCAATTTCTTAACAGTCTGCTATAAACTCCTAGAAAATGGTAGAACAAAAACTTAAAACTAAAACAAACACATAAACATCATAATAAACATTCATTCATCTCATATAAATGGTATAATCATCAAACATAAGCTTGAGATACAGTTTTATTCAAAAAGTGACAAAATAATCATAGAAACAAAAATTAATAAAGGAGCATTGTTTCAACTCCATTTTTCATGTCATTGGTGTTTTTAGGCACTGAAATGGTCTGGTGACATGATGTCACTCAACTTGTATGATCCAGAGGGTTTCCTTTCGATGTTCTTAGTTTTAAAACCTTTTTCATACCCATTCCCATATGGGTCAACAATCATGATGTTAACATGCCACTTCCTATCTCCATCTCCTTTTGTAATTCCCCCTGAGTAGTTTGGTGTCCAATCAGTGTTCTTGATTGACAATGGCAGAGAACCAAGTAAAGCAGTTATTTTTTTCCAAACACAAACATTACGGAAGGGGTTAAGATACTCTTGTTCAGCCAAAGCCCTTTCCATTGGGTCTTCATAGTCATAATACTTAGGACGGATAGGGCCATAGATTGGTTTACCATTCTCATCCCTTTTTGGAGAGTATTCTTCTTCATCCTCACTATCACTATCATCCTCTCTTTTTTTCCTTATCTTAGCAACTTCAAAGTGGTGGTGAACATTGTGAAGTTATAATTAAACAACTTCGTGGATCGTTTAGAGCAAGCGGGATAAACAATAATAATGAATAAGAACAATACGCAGCGGAATAACAAAACTATCATTATTATTGCTTCAAGGTTTCTTCGTCATCATCTCTAACAACTACTAACATACACAAACAGCCCTAATGCTATGTGATCAAGTGTAGCATGGTTACCTACTCTAACAAGGATCAAAGATCCTTGAGGATTATCACAAAACTCTATCCTAGGCGTCCACATAAAGACTTAACGCCTAGACACACACACACCTTTCCTGGATGTTACATCTTTAACACCTGTACATAACCTAAACGCCCTATCCTCTTTATATAATACAGGATTAGGGTTAAAAAGACATTTAACATATTACATAATTAGTCCTTCATCTTTGTCTTCATAAGTTTCCTGCATCTTTCATGTTTTGTCAATATCAACTCAAATTAAATTCCCAACAAACATCACCATCAAAGGTTGAAATTCTTTTCCTCCTTGTGTCAAGTATTGATCCTATGGTGTAGATGAAACTTCTTCCTACAACTAGGGGAACATCTTTGTCAATAGGAACATCAAATAACAGAAAATTGGCCAAAATGGTATGGGTGCTCACTTGACAAAGAACATCTAACAACCTTCCCATAGTTTCAGTATTGATCCTATGGTGTAGATGAAACTTCTTCCTACAACTAGGGGAACATCTTTGTCAATAGGAACATCAAGTAACAGAAAATTGGCCAAAATGGTATGGGTGCTCACTTGACAAAGAACATCTAACAACCTTCCCATAGTTTCAGCATTAGAACTATCAAGCATTCGGATCTTATTTATCTTTGGTTACTTTACCTCTTTCAAGTAGCTCATAAATTTTATAAGGCATCATATTGATATTAGATCTCGTATCCGCTAGAGCAAAGTAAGTGAGATTACCTTTTAAGCGAATAGGAAGGACAAAACATCCATGATCTTCCTTTTCTCTTAGTACTTTGTGTCATCTTACCACATGTGCAGCCACTTCTTCTTCATCTTCATCTTCAACATCTCCATCCATCTTAAGTCTATCCATGAGAATGCTATCTAGGATCTTTTTGTGTTTGTCTGCATTTTTAAGAGTCTCAATTATGGGCCTCTTCTCATATAACAACATAATCCTAGCATAAACATCAACTTCCATTTCTTCTTTAGTAAGTTCATCATGAGTTATAGGGCGGTTTATGGTTAGTGAGGGTCCTTCATCCCCATACTTCATTTGGTAAAGTGGTTGTGGTTTGTTTTTGAGGCGTTTGCTCTTTCCCATCTTGCACACAAACTGAGGTACATTAGTAGTGGTTTCATTTTCAAGGTTTAAGGGTGGTGGTAAGTCTTCTTCACTAATTTCATCAAGCAAAGCATCCAAGTTTTTAAAGTCTTCATCAATCACAGTTGCATCCGGCCAAATGGTTAGCAAACCATTAGCAAAGTCCACAATACTCCTAGCAAGTTCAAGGAAAGGCCTCCCAAGAATTACATTAGGCCCCCATTAACTTTCATTAGGATTTACATAAAATTGGACCAAAAACAGTTCTCCATTCAAGTGTACTAACAATTTCTTTGTAACAACCTTACTCCCATCTTCTTTCTCTTTACTTTTTACTCCTAACCTTTTGAAAAACTCATTAGATAGCAAATTCTTGCTATAGTCTAGGTCAGCAACAGCATCAAAGGCATATAACTCTTCCACAAAGAAAGGGGTAATGAATTTCAAGTAACAATCCGTAGTTTCCATTTTACTAAAAGTATAAATCCTTTGTTCATTTCTCAAACCACTATCCGTAGTATCTGATTCTGAAACATCATTACTCTCTCCTACACTTTCCAATTCATCGAGCCAACCACAGTTGTTCTCCTTGTCTAACTTCTTCCCTAGCCTATTATTTTGATCCATGGCTAAAATAGCTAAAATGTGCACAAACATCAAATGAAACATTAATAGGTTAGTCAAATAAGTTATAAGCACATAATTGTACTCCAACAATCTCATATAACTTGTATATGTTAAGATACGGATTTGTTTTAGCATAATAAAAGAAATATTAGCCCTCTGTGAAGATTTTTGCAGAAAAGTTCGGCGTACTTTAAGAAAAGTACGGCGGTTACGTGTTTTTCTATCCGTTCTGTTTGAAATTTTCCAGAAGTACGGCGGTCTTAATAATAAAACCGGCGTGTTTCTGGGTTTTAACAGTTGATCATAAGTGATATAATAGCTTATAAGTTCTGATAACAGTTGAAAACATATTGCAATTATCATTTCATTCATAAGAGCAATCCAATATAGCAATTGTAAACAAGCAAATAACAAACGAAAGCAAAATATTTTTGTGTTTTTCATTTTAATGTGCATTTTATACATATGCAATAACTCAGGTAGTAAAAACAAGAAAAACATCAATCCTATGTTCTCAAAACCTGGAAAAAGCCTTTTACAAGTTGTTTTGGGTTTTTGAAATTAAATCCAACTGACCATTTTTAACTGAACTGAAAGTACGGCGGTTTTAGATTATAAAACCGATGTGTTTCTGATCTCAGAGACGAAATTTTTCCAAATTTTTGCAAGAAAACTTAGTAACGAATGACCGTTTTTACCAAAACTGATAAAATAAACTAAAATAGCCTCCACGGCAGCGGCGCCAAAAACTTTGATGTGTTTCGAAAGCTTTAAATTTATAATACTAGTTCTACCGATTCCTTAATACACAAAACACATGGGTAAAAGTATAACCCCCGTTTATAGTAAAGGTTTAGGTAAGGGCCAGGTCGTCCCAAGGGAGGAAAATGTTTCTCTTATCAGTGTTGGGTAACAAAATTAGATTCCAATGATTGTCACTTATCACTAAAACCGTTTTTTGTTGGATTTAAGATATTTGAAAGTTTTACCAAGATAATTAAAGATATGTTTGTCCAAGGCTGAGCACATGAGATAAATGAGCGAATGTAACAATAAGAATACACAAACAACGCATAAGAGTAAAACATGATGGGTAATCATGATAACTATTATATCTACTCGACATAAGAAGGAATCCTTTCGGCCTTTAATCCTTATTACATAAAGTATGGTCTGTGTATGAATTATAAAGTATGTATTTCCTCTAATCAAGTCGTTAGACATGAGATTAGTCCTTAAAAATGTCATAATCCAGGCTATCAATTGTTTTACTATCCAATTCTCACAAGCATAGCAATGACTCGTTATAGACAGACGATTCATAATATAATAAACACAAATGCATCTTTCGACCTTTTGACAATCGTAATGACCAATTAAAACAATAGATAGTAGACCACACAAGGACATCAAATACAAACTTCATAGATTCAGAATTCATCTTACATTACATGTTCATATCTCATGGCCACAATGCCTTAGACAAACATAATACGACTACTCCATGTTCATAACAAAGTGAAGCATAATACGAATAAACAAGTATCAAATTCATAATGTAACAAAGTTATACCGAGATTACAAAGGTAGGACCACGTTCACAACTTCTTCTCTCCAAGTATTTTTGTTTCCAACTCCCTAGCAAGTGGTTTTGGTGTAAACCACTTCTACTCTTCTTATGATTAGTAGGTAATGATTCTTGATTGAGGTGTGTATGAAACTCCGCTTTTGGCCTCTATTTATAGGTGTAAAGTAGCCCTAAGACGTGCCTGGATAATAATGATGGGCAAGTGATCGGCTTCATCATTGATGTATCACATTAATGGGGAAGTATAACTGACAGGGGAAGTACGCCGCGCATTTAACATAAAACCGGCGGGCTTCACCTCACGTAACTGGCGCTCTTGAAGTATAAAACCGGCGTACTTCAATATTGACTCGTAAGTACATAGTTGACCAATGGTTCCCGTAAGCGGCGCTCTTTCTCCATAAGGTCGGCGTACTTTTGCCAAACCATGTGTTGTTTCTCTTAAGTTATTTTGAGTCATTAGTTTCTCGTCTTTATCGGGTCTTTCCTTAGATCGTTAGCCCTGCATGTTCATTCATATATTAAGTATCAAAAGTCCTATAAATAAGAGTAATTTGCTATATAATTTACATAATATCGATGGTATAAACATGTATAATACGAGACTCATCAGGCACTATGACGATAAACCAGTTGTAACTCCCTTTGATCCCAAGGTTCAACTAAAGAAGGACAAAGTGTATCTCAGTTACAATATACACAAGTACTAGGAAGCTTGATGTATATAATGAACTGTACACGACCAGATTTGGCATATAGTATAAGTCGACTTAGTTGATACTCACATAACCCTCGGAGAGATGATTGGGATGCACTAGTTAGAGTGCTTCAATATCTTAAGCATACAATGACTTATGGGTTACATTACACTAAATATCCTCCCGTGTTAGAAGGATTCTGTGATGCCAATCGGATTTCCAATCATAATGAAGGAAAGTGGCTATGTATTTACACTTGGAGGGGCTGCTGTATCATGGAAATCGTCTAAGCAAACTATGAATATCATATCAACCATGGAAGCAATATTTGTAGCCTTAAACAAAGCTGCTGAAGAAGCAAAATGGCTTAGAAGCTTTCTAGAAGGTATTCCCTTGTGGCCAAAACATGTGACTGATGTGTGTATACATTGTGATAGTATGGTTGCTCTTACCAGAGGAAAGAATCAAATGCGCAATGCCGCAATCCGCCTTAACCTTTGAGACCAAGGGTAATTTACCCATCTTTGTAATAATGAACAAGGTATTTTTGTAATGTTCTACCGCTTGTAATTTTTAGTATGTACCCATTTAACATAGGAAAATCTAGCATAACCTTTAAAACGGGTCAAAATTGCCACCATTGTAGCTTTCTAAGTTGATAGTAGACTCAAAACCTCTAATATAATCGATCAAGTTTAATCATATTCATCTACTTCTAGACTCAATAACATAACAAGCTTACTTCAAATCCATATTGGGCCACATGGTTCGAATTGTAGTTGGAACAATCATCAGGAAAATTGAAATCAGGAAATATACAAATTCCAACGCTTATCCCTCTTATTATATGACAATAGAAAAGCCGAAGATGGGGTTTTTGCTGAGAAGTTCAACCTCGTCTCCATATTTCATTGCAATAAAACTCAAAAAACAGGGATCACAAAAAAATCCCAAGTAAATCTCAGTTTTCTGAAAATAAACTTCCGGCGCATACAGCACCATGTCAATAAAAATTATTCATTTTTTCGAAACTATCAAAAGGGTGAGAATAGGTGAAGATGCCTAAGAAGTTGCTGATTCCTTGGCGATCTTCTCAGCCTTGGCAATAACTTCTTCGATTCCTCCAACCATGTAGAAAGATTGTTCTGATAGGTCATCATACTTTCCATCCAACACTCCCTGCCATAACAAAACACACATCAAGCAAAATTAGCACACAAACACCTCTTAACAACATTTTGGCACTAATGATAAACCCAAGTTTAAACTATTCCTCTTAAATGGTATGTTATTTTTTATATCCAATTGGTCAACGTGCAACACAAAAAAATATAAAGAAATGGGTCAAACGAAGATTTTTTACCCGCGCTCCGCTTTGGGCCACGGGGGTTTTATGTTAATTTTTGTTGCACGGATGGTCTCTAGAGACGAATTACATAATTTCAGCAAAAACGTATAGACTGGTTATGCAAATTTTCGTTTTCTCTAAAAAAAGAAAAATTATGGAAATTTTTTGCAATGTTAGGTAACATATAGGGACCATTTGTATAACTTTTTTTACATGGTTGGTCGTTCAGGAAGGATCTTTAAAGAATGCTAAAACAAAGGGACTATTTATGTATGTTTTCATTTCCACAAAAAGAAAAAAGTTTGGGGATGATATTTGCAATTAAGGTTAACGACATGGACTATTTCTGAAAATTTTGTTAAACTGCTGGTCTTTACTCTTTAGGGACAATATTTGCAACATAAGGTAAACGACAGGGACTATTTTTGTAATGCAAAAAGACAAGTTTGGGGATGATCTTTGAGATGACAGGTAACGGCAGGAACTATTTCCGTAAGTTTCTGTTAAACTGTTAGTCGCCAGGAACAAAATTTGCAACGGCAGGTAAACGTTGTGCATTTCTAATGTATAGAACCTCCTAAAACATTTCTCTAATGAAATAATTATCGCCGAAATACTATATTTACTCAGGATGGTATTTGACACTTGGTATTTACTAGGAAAACAATACAAGTTTTGAAACAAGCAGGGTATCATGGAATCGGGTCAACCCAATCCAACTTGTACATAGATAATAGATTGTCCTATCTCTCATCTAAGTCTACCAAACAAAAAAGATGCAAAACCCTTTTACAGAAAATGAACATTTAAATGCGGGGTATATGTCTAAAGAGACCCAGTGTTATATGTGGCTTCAAAAAGGCAAAGTTATATCTGGGTTAAAAAATGGGGGTGAAAACAATTAGAAGTGCAACAACAAGAACGCAGGGTACGGCGCGGTTTAGAATTTTTTTTGCCAAATTTATAACCAAGTTGCAAAAGAGCATATTTTTTTGGGTAACTATATTAATGGTCCATGCAACTTTGAATGTATGAGAGTAAATGGCTAGGCGAATTTGAGCATACCTGGAAACTGGCAATGCTCTCCTTCAGTTCCACATATTTACCAGGAGCACCAGTGAAAACTTCCGCAACATGAAAGGGCTGACTCAAAAACCTCTGAATCTTACGAGCACGAGCAACAGTCAACTTGTCATCCTCACTAAGCTCATCCATTCCAAGAATAGCAATAATATCTTGAAGATTCTTATAATTCTGAAGAACCTTCTGTACACCACGTGCTGTATTGTAATGGTCTTCTCCCAAAATATGTGGTGAGAGCATACGGGATGTAGAGTCAAGAGGATCGACAGCAGGGTAGATACCAAGTTCAGAGATCTGCAAATAGAAAGAAATACTATGAGCTACACAGGCAGGTCCGAGCACATAAACACAAGTAGAGATGGCAATATCAACCCATTTATTAAAGGATGTGCCTAGTTTGGTTGTGTCTTATCCGGCACGCCATGAAATCCACTATAAGTCAAATTTCAATACATGAATCTCTAGTTTCAGAATGCCAACACTTAAATATATCTAGTACCACTGATACTGACAATATAGTTCTTTATTCATAAATAAAGTGCTAATTGTAAAAACTTGAAAAAGAAATGTTTGTGCACCAGCCTAACCGAACCTTTTCAAACCAACTAAAAAAACAAAATTCACAATAAACTTGTTTTGACCTATTACCCAACTTGTTCAAAAAGATATCTTGCCAACTCAACACACTACCAATACAATCTGAGAGAGATGATGGTTACCTGTCTGGATAGCACAGTTGTGGCATCCAAGTGAGCAAAGGTTGTGGCAGGAGCAGGATCCGTCAAATCATCAGCAGGCACATAAATAGCTTGGACGGATGTAATAGAACCTTTCTTGGTTGTGGTGATACGCTCTTGAAGACCTCCAAGATCGGTAGCCAAAGTTGGTTGGTAACCGACAGCAGATGGAATACGACCAAGCAAAGCAGACACCTCAGAGTTAGCCTGCAGAGCAGAAATATAACGATTGCTCAATCTCGCCTTATTTGAGAAGTCAATTTGTAGAATGAACTAGATACCCAAAGAAGCAAAACCTACCTGGGTGAAACGGAAAATGTTGTCAATGAAGAGAAGCACATCTTGTCCTTCAGCATCTCTGAAGTGTTCAGCCACGGTCAATCCAGTAAGCCCAACACGCGCACGAGCACCTGGGGGTTCGTTCATTTGACCGTAGACAAGAGCACACTTGCTCTCACTCTAGAAAAATGAAAAACTCTCGGTTAATACCAAAATAAGATAATGAAATATTCTAAAAGATATAAACAAAAGCATCGAATATACACACCTGCTTATCACCTAGCTTAATGACACCACTCTCCATCATTTCCCTGTATAAATCGTTACCCTCTCGGGTGCGTTCTCCGACACCAGCAAAGACAGAGAAACCACCTAAAGTGAAAGAGAAAATAAAAAAGGGTTCATAAGCATGCCAATCCTATCAAAGTGCATAATTTACTGCATCTACCAACCATGGGCCTTGGCAACATTGTTAATAAGTTCCATGATAAGCACGGTCTTTCCTACACCGGCACCACCGAACAAACCAATCTTTCCTCCTCTTTGGTATGGAGCAAGAAGATCGACAACCTTTGTCAACAGAAAAGACAATCGAGTTAGAAATTAGGGTAAAGAAAATTGAATGCACTTAATATTTTCTCACTATATACCAAACCATTAACAGAGTAACGCACATCTACATATTACAAAGAAATTACCTTGATTCCAGTCACAAGGATTTGTTGTTCAGTTGCTTGCTCAACAAAAGCTGGGGCTTCTCTGTGGATAGGCAAATAGTGATCGGTTTCTGTTGAAATGAACAAAGAAAAAGTAAGATACAAATTCCAAGAGAAGAGACAGAACATGCCACTCAACAGCAAGCATAAAACTTACTAATATCGCCTCTGTGGTCAATAGGCTCTCCGATAACATTAATGATACGGCCAAGAGTTGCTCTACCAACAGGTACCTACAAGAAGAAAAAAAAATTAGCTCCATATACATTCCCATATCACAGTAATTTCAGTGATCACACTTTTAAAAGTGTGAAGTGCCGGACTTTTTAACATAAAAACATATAATCGGTATACCAGATACAAAATCATCATTTACAGTTATTGCATCAAACACGTTGACTTCATGGTTAAACATCAAAATAAACACAATCCAAATGCTATAACAAAAAAAATCCTACTGAACACATTCTGAACAAGTAATAACATATTTCGATACACACAGCCACACCAATAAACCCGAAACCAAATCAGCATAACACAATTTCTTTAGCAACAACAATACAATCAGTCTACCAAATAAAACGCATTGACTTCACAGATAACCACATCATCAACCAAATATTATTAACCTATCACAATCAGTCAAACCAAACGCATCAATCCAAAACTCGTCATTTCTCTTATTAAAACAATCTAAGCATGTCAAAGTAAAAGTAAAAACACTTGCGAAACTAATCAACCATAAGCCACTACGCATTAGACAAACCCAAATATAAAAAGCAACCGGATCTTATAACAATCAATCAAATAATCAAATCAAATTCATCAATCCACACCGGTCATTTCCCTTATCAACAAAAAATCTACTCCTTATTTAAGATCAAAAACGCTTACACATATCATATCCACCAATCCAACGCACATCATTATACCCAAATCAAATTCATGAATCTAAAACTCATCATTTCCATTACATAATAGA
This sequence comes from Artemisia tridentata subsp. tridentata, assembly GCA_021014915.2. NCBI lineage: Eukaryota > Viridiplantae > Streptophyta > Magnoliopsida > Asterales > Asteraceae > Artemisia > Artemisia tridentata. The sequence goes on along the minus strand of CP139509.1, from coordinate 240,894,315 downwards.
CTTAAAAAACACGTTGACCTAACAAACATCGACAACTAGATCTCATAACAATCAATCAACACTTAGTAAAAACGATCTAAACTATTCGATATCGAAATAAAATTATCATTACTCTAATTAATTAATTAAAAAAGGATCGAAAAACGAGGCCTTACAGTGATGGGAGAACCAGTATTCAACACACGTTGACCTCTAACAAGACCTTCAGTACCATCCATAGCAATAGTCCTCACCATATTCTCCCCCAAATGCTGCGCCACTTCAAGCACCAGCCTAATCGAATTATCCAACACCTCAAGCGCCGTCAATATCGGCGGCAATCCTTCGCTAAATCTCACATCAACCACAGCTCCGATGACCTGACACACCTGTCCGATCGATCCTGCTCCGGTGAACTCATCGGTGATCTTGCCGTCGTAAGATCCGGAGACAGGTGGAGTTGTGACTGATGATGATGGAGCGGGTGTGGTGGCGGAAGTGGAGAAAGTGGTGGCGCGTGGGGTGAAGCGGGGGAGTTGTGATGTGGCGCGTGCGGCGCGTGTGAAAGGGGATCTAGGGGTGGATCGGTGGAGAGAGGAGCGGAGTAAGGAGGTAGCTAGCCTCCGTGAAGCCATGAGAAAAAGTTTGGAGAGAGAAAAATTAGGGTTTGAAAATGGGGAGAAGAAAGTCAAGTCGAAATGAGATGATGGGATGTGGGTTTTATTACAGTGTGTGAGTGTGTGGGTGGGGACTTTTTTTTTACTTTTTCAAATGCGGTAACATTTGATAAGATTCTTTTTGTTTTTACCCAAGGTTAAAATATAGGTCTTCCATGATCAACTATTTTACTTTGGTATAATTTATTTAAGTTTTGAATATATTTGAATACATTGTCAAAATAGATAATCCTTTACCATAATTACATTAATAGAAATGGAAATCTTATCAGTTATCAATTTTTTAGGAAATGATGATTTTGGCAAAAGCATCGTTGCTCCAACAGCAGGCCAACATATTAAAGGAAATATAACTTTACAGCTTAGGGGGTTGGCAATGGGTACGTGATAGCACTAGACGGGATCGGCGTGGCACTAGAACACCGCCGCCTTTAAAAAAAACACGGGAAGGGATCATTTTGCGTGAAATTTTCACACACGGGAGAGAAAAAATTGGAACGTTGAGGCATTGATTATTTTGACCGTTTGAGGCCAAACGGTTATATTTTTTAGTATAAATTGGATACTTTTGCAACCAACAAACAAATATCAACTGAATTCTTTCTAAAAAAAAAAAAAAAAAGTATACCGAGCTAAAAAAAAATTGGAGCCAGCCAAAAAAAATAGGGATCCTAGGAAAACAAAACAAGTATCGAGGGGCGCATCTCGTCCTCGAGTTCAATCTCAACCCGTTTACCGCCCCCAATTCTACGATTCATCTTCCCAATCTCAACCCGTTTACCGCCCCCAAATGTACGAACCTCAAATGTACGAACCTCAATCTCCATCATTTTTCTACACCCAACAACCCCTCCTGCAATTGCCTACTCAATTCGACCCATTTGAGCCGCGGTATACCCAACAAAAAAGGCGTGAACAGGAAAGCGCTCTGTTACCCGTTCGTGATGATACCGATGATGATGAAGATTTCGACCATGTTGACACGGTACCCAAGACACAACCGGTTAATGAAGAAGTTGTAGAAGTCGAAGAAGACGAAGAAGTTGAAGCCGAGGTGGTGGTAACGCGGCCTCAAAAAAAAGTCATTAAAATTTGGACGCCCAAGGAGGAGGAGGCGTTAGCTAAGGCTTGGATTAAAATTTCAGTTGACAAACAAGTTGGCGACCGTCAAACAAAGCAGGGATTTTGGAAGCGAGTTCTAAAGCATTATCAAAGCCTTATGCTGAGAAGCACACGAAAGATCAATTGAACTCGAAATGGACTCCTATGAACGCGGCTATTGTTGCGTTCAACGGCTACTTCCATCAAGCGGTATAATTTATATCTTTGTATTTTTTTGAAGTTATATATATATATATATATATATATATATATTATATATATATATATATATATATATATTATATACTATATATATTATATACTTATACTTGGATTACATTTTTTTTTTTAAATATGTAGGTGCGTATCAACCAAAGTGGGTGCAACGATCTACAAATCTTTGAGAGAGCCAATGCCGATTTTGAAAAACAATTTAGGAAAGCGTTCCCGCATTTGAAAGCGTGTCACATTCTCAAAGATCAACCAAAGTGGCTCGAACAACCGGTAATTTGTCCGACTCAGGAATCCCAGGGATCGAGCAAGAAAAGAAAGTCGTCCGAGTCAAGTAACGCGCAAACGCTAACAAACGAGGAACTTACCGAACCTCAACGATAACCCTGCTCCATCACGTCAATCGAAAGGCAAAAAAAAGGCGAATTATGAAGATTCAAGCCGAAGTTCGATTCATGATACCTTCGCAAGTTACACGTCCGAAAAGGAAAGTTTATTGAAGGCGTAGTTGGAGGTTCAAAAGAAAAAAGACGAAGAATATTTCAAGTTTATTGACGGGGAGGTCTACAATCGTGACATGAAGTTCGTCATGGACCCGCACGACAATATCCCAGACCCGGCTTTTAAGGAATTCGTCATCAGCAGGAAACGCGAGATATGCGCCAAATACGGTTGGCCGTGTAGTTTTTAGGATTTTATGTTTTTAAGTTAAGTTTTAAGTTTTTTTTAGTAATATTTTATGTAAGGTTTTTAATTTTAATGGAATTTAGTTATTTTATGTTTTTTAGTAATATTATGTAAAGTTTTTTAATTTTAATGAAATTTTAGTTTTGTTTTAAAAAAAATTGAAGTGAGTGATGTGCTGCCAACAAAAATATGGGTGAGTGATGGAAAAAGTAGTGAATGATGTGGCATAAGGGGATTGGTTGGGAGTGAGTGATGGGAGATTGAGTGAGGGATGCATTGCCAACCCCTTTATATTTGTTACTCTTCAACATTTTCTACTTTATATAATTGGTTTTTTTATAGCTTTGCATCATATAAGATCCTTGCAGCCAATAGCAAGGATCATTTCCCATGATGATTTATAAGATAGTGATATGCACACATATTATTTTACTTCATACACATAAATTTAGTGAGGCTCACATAAATTTTACAAATAAAATTCATGTGGAGTAAAATGATATGTGGAGATATCACTTCCCTGATTTATATCATCTTGTTTTATAAATTGCAAAATTTCTTTTTTGTGATATAACAATTTTTTCACTGTACATGTAAGAATCCATTAATTGCATATGTTATTTATTTATTTTTAATATTATACGTATATGGTATCTCAAATGTAATTAAAGCATCTTAGTAGTATTTTTTTGTAAATACATCTTTTTGATGTGGATGCAATACTTGAACGATATGTTCATTGACAAACATTGTTGCACACGAAAACAATACGGATGAGATTCGTGAAAGCCGAAGAACATGACTTTATATCTATAACGGTCAATGTGTTGTGTGCCATAGTTTGTGAGAATTGCCTTACATGATTTGTCATGATGACTACTAGCTGGGAGTACCTTGTCGGCTTTGTCATAACGACTATTAGATTACAATGTGCATCAAAGGACACGAGGCATGTCATATCAGGTTTTGGTATGTTTCACTCGTGTGGTTTTTTCTTAAACCAATCTATCTTTGAACCTTACACATCATGCTCGAATGACAAAGCTCTTGTGTTCATTATCTTACATTATGGCTTTAGGCAACTTTCATTGTCTGACACTACGTTGCAAACTTTTATGAGTGTCTCGTGAACCTTGAAACACACCATGATTTCATACGTGATCGCACATCATCTCCCAATATTGTGATGAGTAATCAAATTATACGAAACATAAATATAAAATTTTAGAAAATAAAACTATACAATATCACTTGCGTTCTCCAATTTTTTATTTTATTTATTTATTATTATTATTATTATTATTATTTTGAAAAGAAAATGAAAGAATATTTAAAATTATTGTTTTCTCAAATATAAAAGAAAGGAAAGAGAAATGAATTGATAAGAAAATTATTGTGATTTTTTCTCCAGAAGTTTTTTTATCTTACTTGGGCGAATTTAAACAGAAACAAATTTACAGTGAAACTATTTATTATAAAATACCAATAAACCGTCACTATTTTATATATATTTTTTATGTTTTTAAAAAGTCATAGCTATAATTTTATTTTATTTTTTTATTTTATAAATACATTTTTTTTTAATTTTCACTTCTCTTATTTACCAATCATTTCTATTTTGACAAATAATAACTCTCGAACACAGCTTAAGGTGTCGTTTGGTTTGTTGCTATGAATCACAATCGGCATAACTTTGATAAAAGGGTAGAATGGGTATGTGTATGAGTCATGGAATGAATTCTTATATTATTGTTTGGTATAGCCAATTAGATTTGGGTATCATAAAGTGGGCCTCGACATATGAAGTGAATGATCAAACAAATAAACAATTTTCATGAACTCCTTGATTATTTAAAGATATAAAAATAAAAATAAAAAAAGTTTGACACACAATATACTATCAAACCAACCTATATGATGAGGAATAGAATATGACTAATATCTTACTATCATAGTCTATTATTATAGATAGGCATCAAACAAACAATGATATTCACAACCAAAGTATTCCCCGATTGCAATTTCAAGGTACCAAACATACCCTAAGAGCACTTGGTATGGTGGAGCTATGATTGGGAGGCCTAAAGATATGCCTAAAGATGCGCCTAAACCTATATGGCACCATCTTGATGGTTGCAGCTAAGGGACTCACTTTTACACAAACCATGAGGATCATGCCACATATGTTTAGGCCTAAATTTAGGCACATATGTTAGGTCTGCCAATCATTTTCAGGTATGGTGCCTTGATGAGTGCCTATTTACTCATCATTTTATGCCCATTTAATACATAAAAATAACTAAAAACAGCCAAATATGCCAATTTATATTGCAGATATCCTTGGATTGTGTTTTTATGTATTTCAGGTACAAAGGATTGAAAACGGAGCAAAAACGGGCATTTTCAGGATCGACTCAACAACATTTGTGCATTTGATCAAGTGAAGACAAAGTCAAAGTCAACCCCGGGATATGGCATTGGAATGAGCTTGGAAAAAAGAACCCAAAACCAAAACCTATTTTTCACCATTTATCCTAAACTTAATTATCCTAAACCTAAAACTAATAAACCTAAAACCAAAACCTAATCCTTACCCTTTATTAAAACAAATACAACCCCCATCCAACCCATTTTTCCTAACCTTAACCCGACCCATCCCTTTTAATAATAAACCCCGGTCAAAAACAGTCAACCCCTCACCCTGCGTATCCTTTTTCCCGCCAAACCATCCATCTCCCACCATCATTACCCTGCAACCTACCTTGCAACACCACTCCTCTCCTTCTCCAATCCACCCTACTCCAAGACAAAACTTCATCATATGTATCCCCCCTCCTCACAAGCTACCCATTGACATGCTGGCAATCCAAGTGTAATTTTGGCGCCAAAACCCAATCAAAGGCTGAGATGATTCCAGAATTAATCCAAGGATCCAGATGAAGCACAGAAAGCACAAGAGGAAGAAACCCTAGTTTTAGAATTCTATAAATAAGATCATTGTAAGCAAAAAAAAAGGTAGTTAGTTTTAGTTTAGTTTTAAGATTTAATTTAAGTTTTTAGTTTTACTTTATTTCTAGCTTATTTAGTTTTAAATTGTCTTTTTCTTTCAAGTATTGTAACTTATTTTAAGTTTAATGAAAGTTCAAGTTTTTTTTAGTTAAAATCTGTTTTTTTGCAATTTATGTTTATTTGTTATTGCCAATGATTTATAAGCCTTCACAAGCTCTTGATTCTGTTCCTATAAGCTTATATAAGCTCCTAATAGCTTTTTGTAGGCTTATAATTGCTTGTTACTGATTTAACTGTAAAAATTCAAAAAAGTCAATAAAAGTAAACAAAATGGTCAAATAAGCACTTGTAGATGATAAGCCAATAAGGGAAGGGCTTATATTTATTACTAGCTTGTCTTTTGACAAGCTAGAGTTTGTAGAGTAGCTCCTCGAGCATTTTATGCCCTGTTTGTGCATGGGCTTTTGTAAGTTCCTTTGATTTTCATGTTTTTAAGTGCACTTAGCTTATTTCTGTTCATTTAAGTGCTTATTTGATTAACTTCTGCTCATTTGTTATAGTTGTAGCTATTTTATGCTTATTTGATAGGTTTCATTTAGTTTTTCTTGTTTTTACTTAAAAACCTCAAAAAGACCAAAAATAGCTTAATCTAGTTAGAGCTTAAGATAGTGCTTAATTTCTGTTCTAAGTTGTTCATAAGTGCTTATAATACCTAGTGAACCATTTGTCTTCTCAAGTTTGAGCTTAATTTGGTCTAGTTAATCATAAAAACCAAAACAGTCTCACTTTAAGGGGTGTTTGGCACAACTTGGTTCTTTGACTTTTAAGCTGCTTATCTCAGTTTGACCATTTGGAATGTTTTTGTTAAGCTTCATTTGATTGTTATAAGCTGAATTTAAGTAATTTTTAGTTGATTTGAATGATCTTGCAGGTTTGAGTTGATTTTCCAAGTTTTTGAGTACTTAACTGCTACTTTTAGCTTTTTGTGGTTAGATCTTGATTTAGTACTTGTATTTGTTGTTTTTATGTTCACTCAAGTATTATAAGTTGATTCCTAAGAGTAGATTGCATTACAAATAGTTTTGAGGTAGAATTTGGTCATATTTAGTTAATAGCCCACAGCAGAACCCAAAGTTCATAAAGCAGTTTGCATCAGTTTTTTTACATCATTTAAAGTGCTTATTTGCTGTTTTTAATTCCTGAATTTCATTATACAAGTTGTTGGCCCATTGCTTATTGCTGCTCCACACTTTTTAGATGTTATCTCAGCTTATTGGTTATCATTTAGTAGCTCTAAACAGTTAAGTTGAGGGCTGCAATACTGATGCATCAGGGGACTTTTGCCCCAAGTAACAGTTTTCCAAGCTCATTTATAAGCTCATATAAGTTCCTTAGTGTCCAATTTTTGGTTTATAATTAGCTTGTAGTATGAACTTTACATGTTTCAACTTATTTTCGGTTTTTGAGCTTTTTTGGGTTGGCTTATTATAGGCCGCAATCATTAGATCGGGCCTACATATCCTAAAATTGTCTCAACCAGCTTTTGTTTATGAATTTTAATAAGTTCATTATAAGCTCAATTAATCTAAAATTTGGTACAATTAATATTTGATTGCTAGTATACTTGTTTCACATTTTTTTGATTTTTTATATTAGCTTTTAGATAGCTTTTTCATAGCTTTAAGTTGGCCTTTAGACTGTTTTAGGTTTCAGCTTTGGTTTTTGCTTATTTCCTTTTCTGTGCTTATTTGCTTATATAGGACTGCTTAATTAGTTTAGTAGGCTTAATTAGGTTAGGTCTAGTCCCTAGTAGCTTATTCTAGTTGGTACAAGCTTGTTAGAAGCTTGTGCTCCATATTATCAATTTTAGTATTGAGTATTTTTAAGCTTTCAATAACTGTTTTAAATTTGAGCTTAGTTCATAGCTTAATTTCAGTTTTCAAAAATAATGTTTTCACAATTGTTGCTTATTTTCACTTGCTTTTTAAGTTTTTAAAAGAAAAAAAAAATAGTTTTTCAAAAAGCTGAGGTCAGGGGTCGAACCTGAGACCTCAGCCTTAACCACACCTTACACAAACACACCAACACCAACTGCCCTTGGGTCTTTTTCAGTAATACCCTTGCATTGTTTATTACTTAAGCTTTTTATTCTTCCTTTGCTTATTTTCCCTCTTTAGCTTATAATCTACTTATTTCAATAAGCAATTGCCTCCATTTTATTTTTCATAGTTTTAGCTTAACTATTAGCACTTTCCTATAATTTTTCAGATTTTTCCATTTTCATTTAGTATTTTTAATATATTTTTCTTTTCAACTTAGTTTTTAAATCATAATAAAAAAAATATAAATCAAAAAAATATAATTCTTTTTTTTCTTAAATTTTCTTTTATCGTTTAGGACTTAGGAAAAATAAATTTGCACCCGTAGAGTTAATATTTCATCATTTCACTTTTCTAGGGCTCGGGATTTCCCGGTTTAAGCTCGTTTTTTATTTTCTTTACGTTTTTGCTCAATTATGATTTGTAGACTTATTTCTTATGCTTGTTAAGTTGTATTTAGCTTATGTATGCTTTCCGTAGTTGTAAATTGCATAATTTCCATTTCCGGGGTCATTCTCAGATTCCCGATTGCGTTTTTAGGTTTCTTTGATTATTTGCTTTACTTTCTTTGTATACACACTTTTCATACCTTAATTAGAATTAGAAAACAAAAACAAAAGTGAAAATCATCTTTCAAGCACTTTAATTCCAAACCGTACATGAAATCCTCGATTCACACCTCGTCGGGAAACGACCCGGGTAACACTTGCCCGGTATCTCATATCGTATTCGCGGGTTTTGCTTGATAACCTTTTTCCTAAAGGGTTGGCTTGTCGATCCCCGCGTATCACGCGTATCTAATATTTTGATATATATACTTCCCAACGAATCAATTTTTGGCGCCGCTGCCGGGGAGGTTGTGTTGCGACAATATCGTTGAGGTTTAAACGATTAGTGACTTGAAGATCCTTCCTCGTGAAGTTATCGTTTTTATTTTGTATATATTTTCTTATAAAAAGCAAAAAAAAATTCATAAACACTTTTCCTAAAGTGTTTAAAAAAAAAAAAATAAAAAAAATAAAAAAAAAAAAAAAACGAACGAAAAATATTTCCTTTTATTTTTCTTCTTTATCCTCTTAAACCGTTTAATTCTATCTTCTTATCCCTCTTTAATGTTTAATTCTTATGTTATCACTCGACTATCACTGTTTTCATTGTAAAAGTCCAGTGGGTGATGATCATCGTTGTTACAAGTGTTTGTGTGAGCGGTGTGGAAGTAATTGTAGAGACGGATTTTGTAATTGGTGCAAATCATTCATTAATCTAAATCCAAATTCTCTCAATAATTCTCAAGGTTTTTCCGACTACCCTCCACAATCCCAGCTATCTTCATTCGATCAGCAAAATTGCTTTAATTATAGAGATCCGTTGGGAGATGATTCACGTTGTGAACGGTGTTTTTGCAAGGAATGTGGGTTTACTCATGGACTTTGTATATGTTGCACTTCGGAAATCGGAAATACATTTACTTATCCAAATTTTCAAAACGATTTCAACCACCATCCTTAGAATTCATTTGAGCAAGAACCGTGCTATCAAAATTTCAATGATACATCGTTTCAAAATGCACCGAATGTTCCTTGTGCAAATTATGGGGGTCCTCATGATGATTATCAATGTCAACCGTGGAATCAAGAACCTAATCCTTGGTATAATACTTCCGGTTTTGATAATTTCCAACCCCCACAGTATTCCACCATTCATCCTCATGAAAAATCTATGGGAGAATTACTAGCCGAAGAACGAGCAGCGGAAAAGCGTTCCAAATTTCTCAAGGCTTCCATTCTCGATGACGATGATGAGGATACTATTCAAATGAGGGAATATTATGAGAATTCATCAGCTGCAATCACACCCGTCCAGAAAAAGCAGGAAGACAAGAGTATTGCAGAATTGCTAGCAGAAGAGCAAATGGAATGTATAAAAGCTATTTATGCTAGCAACAATGATAAGGAGGACGACGAGGAGAGTGCTATTTCTTTGAACGATATCATTTCTCAACTCCCTCAGTCTATTGCAATCACATCCATCTTACCGACCATGGACTCCGAAGACTATCTCATTATGGGGGATGAGCATCTTAACACTATTCCTGAAAAGGAATCGGACAAATTCATAAAGTCTAGTGTTGAGAACCTTTTCCCAATCTCAAGTAAGTCTAAGGATATATCCGACAGTGAATGTGATTCGTCTTTTTGTGGTGATTATCCTCTTGACACTTCGGAGGATTCTTCCGGGATTTTCTCTAACCCTCTTTTTAATTCCAACGATGATTTTTCCTCTAGTGATGACGAATCACTTTCGGATGAGGACGTTCCAAATGAAAGTATCAAAGTCTATTGGAACTCTCTTTTTGAATTTGATGACGAGTACTTTTCTAGCAACGTAAGTCCTCTTTTTGATGAAGTGTTAGAGAACGATGAGGTCAAGGACTCTATTATTTCTAAACTTGATGATATGACCTCAATTCTTAATCCCGAGATTCAAAAGGACATTCTTTCTCCGACATATGTGACATTTCCCTTTGAGGATCGCCATTATATCGACTTCACATATGTCGTTTGAATTTTTCTACCTTTCTTCACCTTAATGTGCCCCTTAACGTTTATAAACGGCTAGTTTTATTAAAAATTAAAAAAATATATATATCAAAACCTTTTTCTCACCACTATAAATACCAACTAATACACCACTTGTTTTTCACACTTTCACAACTCTAAATCATATACACAAACTTCTATTTTGCTAAAAAAAAATGTCGGGTTTTAACAACAACGAAAGTTTCTTGAATCTCATGGGTTGGAATAACCCAAATGCAGGGTCGTCATCTTCAAAGCCGAACGCGGGTTCTTCTTCAACACAAATCCCTTTGCCTAACCCACTCGGCTTACCGGTCGAGGAATTTTACAACAACATCAACAATTTCTATAATGGCAACGAAACCAACAAATGCTAAATACCAATTTTCAAAATCTACAATTCGAACAACAATCTCAACCACTATCTCAACCGCCATCTAAATCTTCACATACACAAATCGATACAAATGATGTATCCGAAGCACCTACGTCTCCACAAAAACCCACACCCACAAGTCATGGTAAACGTAAGGCAAAAAAAACCAAAGCACACAAACCAATTTCCGAACAAAATCCCGATGTGACCGATACTACCTTACGTTGGCAAGGAAGTGAGGAAAAACTATTTGCGTCGTGTTACGTTGCCGTTACCAAGGATCCAAAAGTTGGCCCTTCTCAACCAGGTGACACGTTTTGGAAACGGATTAAGAAAGAGATCAATAAACACAATTTTCAACCACGCAACAAGGATATGCTAACAAGCAAGTGGAAAACGTTGAACCGTGATTGCCAAAAGTTCAACGCAATCTTCAAACGAGAACATCGTTTGGAAAAAAGTGGGAAAAATGAGATGGATAACATGAGACGGGCTAGAGAAACATATCGTGTAACAATTCTCATTTTTAGGTTAATTCCTATTTCCTAAAATTTTACTATTCATTTTTACTATTCACTTGCACTATTCATTCCTGAAATTTTTATTTCATATTCTCGTAAGTTAAATTATTTCCATGACAAAATAAAAGTTTGACGCTCATCGGATCATTTTCGCAAAAGTTATTAAGAATTTATACGTTTGGTTTAAACATCGTTTAAACATCCTGCGCATAACGAAAACCAACTGCGACAATTTTCCTCACATCAGATTAATTTTTAGTACACTCACAATCAATTAGGGAATTTTTGATAATTAAGTCAAAATGTTACCAAATAGACCCTGTGTCTTACCGAACTAAACTTGCGTTTTAAGCACTTTTACTTATCCGCAACCTTAGCCTATACCTGCACCATATTTTCTAAGGCATTTAGAAGCTTTTATATTATTGGAAAAGTCAACATATTTTTCCCTCCTCCTTTGACCAAAAATCATTCCTTGATTATTAACACTTACGGTTTTAGGTCTAAAGAACATTTAACACCAACCGACACTAGACTAAGCCTAGCCTAGACATTTTAAGTCTTTTAAGTTTATTATAATCATATTAGACAAGTTACATTTTACTTTTCTCAGTTTTACGCAACTTTCGTACGTTTTACGTTTAACACGTTTTAAACCTACATTTCCAGCGTTATCAGCATTTTCGCGACCCATTAAACTTATCACTCATTTTTATAAGATAATAATGAGTATATTGACAAGTTTAATCATTTCTATAAGTTTCGTATTTTCACGATACCCGATTTTACGTTTCATGATTTAAATACTTAAAGTTTGCAATTACCGGGACCAAAACTCACTTCGTAAAAGCAAGATAATGCAAGAAACTTATCAAGCTTCTCATGAAAGCTTCATGAAGCTTATCAAGGAAGGAACCAATGGCAAGTGGCTTGATCCTAACCATTGATTCCTAAGATCATTACAAGTGTAAAATTTTATTTACAAAACTATCCTAAATTTTTCCTATAAATACTAAGCTAAAACTTCATAAATTCTTGCACCACACCTTCTTATACCTTCAAAGACCTCAAACCAAAGGCACTTCTCTTATATTTTGTAAGAAAGTTCATGTGTTCTTGAGAAAAGCTAGCATTTGATCTTATTTTCTCCGATTTTTCAAGAAAGAGTCGTTATAATCTTCAAATAACTTCAAGTCTCCAAAAAGACTTTGTTATTATCTTCAAATAGCTTCGGGTTTTCAAGAAGGCGTCGTTATAATCTTCAAGTAGCCTCGGGTTTTGAAGAAAACAAATTCTACGTCGAAGCTCCGCTTATATTCCCTTTTTCTATAATACTCAAGCATTCTATATTAAGGTATGTATTTATATACTTTAAATACTTATAAACTTTGTTAGTTTATTTATTGTATTTATAAACTCTTAATGTGTCATGTAATCAAGTAAGCAAAATATATATTTTCTATCAAATACTACAACACTAGGGAGCTTCATGTGAGGGGTTTCATTTGGGTAAACGGATCGACGAGTTGCTGGATTTACGAATTAAAGTGTCCTAGCTCCTCGAACGTTTACTGCATGACCTCTGAATTATGATGGCCCGAACGGTAGTACGAGATATATAAACTATATATGGCATGTTTAAATATTCACTTCGTTGTTTTAGAACCTAAACACGATATCATATTTCTAGGTTGCTCGTAGAGATTCTCCCAGCTTATCCAGCGATTTCATTATATCCTTAACATCATTTACTCTGAGGTGAGTTCATAGCCCCACTTTCTATTACTTAATTGTTTTACAAACCCTTGGGGGGAATACATGCTATTTTAACCGAACACAATGCTTTGAAATTGTATGCTATCTGATTGTTTTATTATCACTAAGTACCATCATTGCCAATCAAAGTCCCCATATCATGAACCATTTAATCACTAGGATAGTGAGCTCGGATATTGTGAATAGGCCTATTGGGATTGACGAATCCCGTTTGTATTGACCCGGTCCGGTAATCAAACGCACTATATTTGAGTCTTAGGTATGTTGGCAAAGTACCTACAGGGGCAATCAGCCGATCGATATTGGCACACGTTAACGTAATGGTTACATGAGATTAGTGAACAATAATAACCGTTTTGTTTTCCAACCATTAGTATGAGTCTATAGCTCACACTACCAACATATTGTGTTCAACTACATAAACAAACTCTATGAATATCACTCAACCTTTGTGTTGACAGTTTTAAGCATGTATTTCAGGTGCATAATGATCAAGGATGGCACGGAGGGGCACGAACTCAATCAAGAAGGCTATAACTTACTTTATCATTCAAAAAGATATCAAAAGACTTTATATTGATGCATTTTGTAAACATGGAACCTTTTTTGGACCTATTTTGTAAACTCTGATATATTAATTTGAATGATAATTCCTTTTAAAATGACTCAGTTAGAGATCGTTTTCTATTATTATGACTGTTGTGTCATCGAGTAACACCCAGTTTGAATTCCGCTGCATTATTGAATTGGGGGTGTTACATACCGTAACGAGCATAAAGGAGCGTTGTTTCCTCATGAGGAAGCGTGGAAATTTTGCGTAGGCATCAAAAATGGGACGCGCCCGAACTGGTTGATTTAACCAGAGATGTCCCACGCCAAACAAACGAGGCGTTATTCGGTCATGATGCTCAACCACGTCCGATGGGCAAAAACGTGCTTCTAAAAAAGCCAAATCCGAAACCACCACGAGTACCGGTGGAACGAGTATCGGGGGAACGAGCTCTTCAAGCCAATTCGGCGACATTATGACATCCGAGTATCGTGTCAAAGGGGAAGCGGTCCAAGAGGCGTATCGGGCGTCTAAAGAAAAAGATCAAACGATTCAAAAGTTGGAAGAGATGAAATTTTTAATGATTGACACTTCCAAATTGGATGCAAAAACGGCGTTTTGGATCGACTCGGAAAAAAAATATAATCATCCAAAAATACGGATTGGAACCACGCCAGTAGATTTATTTGTATTTCATTATGTTGTAGTTTTCTTTATGTCGTGTTTTTTTTTATTTCATTTTTTTTAAGTTGTGACTTTTATTTTTTAATTCGTATTGTAATGTTTAAGTTTTAATGTTATGTTATTTATTAAATGAAATATTAGTTTTAGTTTAGGGGTTGAATTTATAAATTTTATATTTTAAAGAAAAGTGAGGCCCAAAAGGTTGAGTTATAGTTGAGTTATGATAAGGGGTGTTTTTTGGGTGTTAAGGTTGAAATGTTAAAGCTGATGTGGCGCTGAGTTATGGGATAACTTAACTTATGATACCAAGTGCTCTTATCATATGTGGTACCGGATTCACTCACATTTCGTTATACTCACTTAGTGCAAACTTTTGATCTTTTAAAATCATGTTATGCCAAATAATGCAAGAATACATGATTCTACTTATCCTAGTAACTTCGTATTGACGTGCTAGTTGTTGCAGTATACCCCAACGTCCTTGGATCACACCAAAAGCACATTCGACATCCTTTCGTGCACTTTCTTGTTTCCTTTTAAAATAACCATGTTTATCGTCAGTTGCGACCGTGTATAATTTGACAAAAGTTGCCCACTATGGGTAAATTCCGTCAGGTAAGTAACATCCCTTTTCATACATGGTTCCATTTACCACATATGGAGCCACAGGGACGACGTCATCAAGAATGTCATTGAATAACGGAGAGTTATCTAAAACATCAATATCGTTATTCGCCCCCGCCACCCCAAAAAATGTATGCCAAATCCATAAATCTTGCGAATCAACAACTTCAAGCATTATTGTTGGGTATATTTTTTTTCACCCCTACCATATTGCCCTTGCCAACCCACCAGATAATTTTTCCACTCTCAATGCATGCAGTCAATGCTACCAAGCATTCCAGGAAAACCATGTTTTTGCTCATGTCTTTCATAAATATTTTGAATGCCGGCCTAGGTTAGTTTTCTTAAATACTCCGGCATAAACAATTCAATAACACACTTGTTAAAATTATCAAGACAATCACGTGAAGTATGCTCACCCATTTGCAAATATTCATTAAGCGCATCGGGTGAGGTGCCATATGCCAGCTAGCGTATGGCGGTTGTACACTTCATAAGAACACTTATACTCATTCGACCCGTACAATCGGGTGCTTGATTAAAGAATTGAAAATGAATTGGAAGAGGATCAGAAGTATAAGATTCAATACCTTTGACTAATTCAAGACATAGTTTACGGCTCATACGAAATCTTCTTCGAAAATTCACGAGCGAATACTTACAACCTGGAATGAAATAGTTGTTCCTCAAATGTTCTTCGGCAACCTCACGTTCACGGTAGATATGGTTACGACTCACACGAGGTCGAGCTGCATCTTGTTCTAACTGTTGCTGATATTCGTATGCGGCCATCATAAAGTATAAGTCAGTTTCGTCATCTACATCAGACCAGTTGTTATGTTCTACGTCACTTTGATTCGAATCCATTGTGAAATAACAAGTTTTTTTTTTTTTTTTTTTTTTTTTTTTTTGAAATGAAGTATATGTATATGAGTTTGAGTTGTGGAAGTGTGAAAAAAAGTTGTGTATTAATTGGTTATTTATATTGGTTTATTAAAGGTT
This sequence comes from Artemisia tridentata subsp. tridentata, assembly GCA_021014915.2. NCBI lineage: Eukaryota > Viridiplantae > Streptophyta > Magnoliopsida > Asterales > Asteraceae > Artemisia > Artemisia tridentata. The sequence continues at coordinate 240,878,420 of CP139509.1, read as the reverse complement.
TTGATTTTTTTAATGAATATGGCCGTTATACAACGGCAACGGCCGAAAGTGTAATTTTTTCTTTTTTGAAATTCAAACGAGCTCTCACACGGACCACGACAATCCATTATACGAAAAAAACCAAATGGATCCTTATTACTATTTCTCGGCCCAACAGACTATTTAAGCCCACACTATTCAAGCCCAATTCTTATATATCTTTTATTTCATTCGAACCAACATTCATTTACTTGGCTTCTATATTACGATAATCCGACACACAACACATACTACATTTTACATAGATCGATTCTTCACACTTCAAATATTCAGGAATGACAAACCTTTGTATCTAGTTCGAACATTTGATATCAAAACAAGTCCTAAAGCAAACCCAAGTCGACACATGTTCAAACTCATCCAAGTGATAACCAAATTCAACTAAACCTATTTTTACCTATGTGTTTTGCATCGTTTCTGGCCTAATGACTTCTAAAAACATTATCACACTTTCTCTAATTCATTTGGTCACGTCTTAAGTCGTTTGGACCTTTTAAATGTGTCGAATAAAACATTGTACATGCCACTTGATCCATAGCCGAAGCACCTTACAAGCACCTCCCTTAAATTCCATAACACTCGAGTGCTAGCTAGGGATTATTCCATAATCCCTTCGGCATCCCATCAATTCCCAACTTGTATGTATTTAATACATTATACTATCCTATACATGCATATACTTATACGTATAAACACACACACACACTCTCATTCACTCAAAACATAAATCACACACAATATTTCCTAAGACTTTTTCTCTCTAGCCGAGACCCTTCAAGAAGCAAGAGTCATTTTCTTGTCGTTTGTACCATTTTCCAACTCGAAGGCTTTTGATCTCGATTCTTTTGAGGCCATTCTAACGTGTTACGTACAAGACACTCGGTTCCTAATTCATTTCGACGTGTACTCACCACCATTTTTGGTGTAGTAAGTTGTTCGAACCTATTTCTAAACATACTTATGTTTTTCACGTATTCATACACGTTTATATTTCATTCGAGTTCATATTCAAGCTTTCCATTATTTATTTCGATTTCTCGTTATTTCATTTTCGTATAATCATGACCTCCTAATTCTATGGATGGCTATAAATTAAGTACTATATTCATTCGTATCATAGTTTATCATATAAATGCTTATCGAGACATATTTTGATCACAAGTTGAATATCGAACGTTTATATGTCATTTTTATCATTTGAACCATATTGTTTTGTCGATTAGAAAACGTCCCATAAAATCAATTCGAATCGTATAACCTATCAAATATATTGCTCAACTTGTTTCTCTATAATCTTAACTAATAAGCAGTTCAAAAAAGCTCCCTTAATAAGCTCTAATAATACCTTTTCTAACCTAAAAGTATAATGCCCTCGAAAAAAGTTTTAAAGCTATATGTTTATCGAGTGGGCCTTTAAAGCCCACTAAGCTCAAAATAAGCTATTCCGAATAAGCAGTCCAATAAGCAGTTTTGATATATTAGTAAGACTATAAAATAATACCAAAATCAAGCCCAAAACCATTCTAAACCCATTGGATCGTTATTTGTTAACGAGCATGTTTTAAATTCGTTAAGGCCCAATAAGCTAATAATAAGCACTTTTCAGGTAATAAGCAGTTTTACAAACTCAAATAAGCTATTGGAGACTTATGAAACTCTCGGAAAATTTAATCCATAAGTTTTGTGATTTTTGGACTTAAAATGCAAATTATTATGCTTATCGGATTAAAATTGTAACTTTCATATAAATGTGTATCAAACTGCCATTTTTATAAGTTAAGGGTAGAGAGTGAACATACAGTAACCAGAAGTGTTAAAATGTCATTATTGGATATTTTGGACCAAAAATGTAAATACAATCTAACTAAGGACTAACAGTGTAAAAGTTTTACTATTAGGGTTAAAAGTGTAAATTTCATACAATTTTTGTTCACATAAAGTTTTACCATTCAGTAACTTATTTCTATATGTATTCACATAAAGTGTTTTATGCATTTTTGTTCTTAAAAGCCATTTTTACATTTCGTACGTTTTATTTAACAAACGATACGTTTATATATATTTATATAACGAGAATTCTAACGAATAACATAACGTATCTTTCACCAACTTTCGAGGAAACGATATCTACAGATTCAATAAACATAAAAATAAGATAATATTATATATAATATTATTTTTGAACTTTAAGCAGTTTAAGCATATCATCCATTCTCATCACGAACCAGTTCGTTATCCGATACTTTTTCCACAATCGTTATTCGTATTAAACCAAGCTTAAACTATCGAAATCTCAGACTTCCCTATTATTCAGGTCGTGTGTTGGAGCCGTTCCCATATTACATTTGATTTCACATTATCTTTGCCAACTACATTCAAGGTGAGCTCATAGTCCCACTTTTATCTTTTATATATTTTCAACTCGTGGGGAGATACATGCTACAAAACAAAACACAAGTATTTTCTGTATGCTATACCTGATTGATATTGCCTAAGTTACCCCTATTGCCAAAAGCCCCTCACATCATGAACCATTAATCACTTGCGAGTGAACGCGAATATAGTGAATAGATCTATTGGAGGCTGACTGCCTATTTGAACTAGTGCCGGATGGATAGCCTTAGTTGCTAGCCGGATTAGTCAAATGCACTTTATTTGAAGGAAATAGGAAGATGGCAATCTCCTACACGAGGGCCATAACTCACACCATTAATTTGGTGTGTTCATGCCGTTTGTGCGGTACTTGTTAACGTTTGCGTGTCATGAGACTTAGGGCAATATATCGAACTACAATATTACTATTTCTAATATGATTGTATTTCTATGCAATTATACAACTTGAGACTTGTGTTCAAACTGATTATAATTACAAACACTATGAATTCACTCAACAATTTTGTTGACTTTTAGCATGTTTATCTAAGGTAATTAACGGATCATTCAAGGCACTAAGGGGGCAAATAAACTGATGTTTTTTTGTGTCAAATAATTTCTATCATTCATTTCAAACTATCTTACCTTTTGTGAGATATTAAACATTGAAATTTCCTTTTTGTATCTGAATTATTAAATGAATGATAACAACTTTCAAAACACCTCTTTTGAGTCATTTTCTATGATTATGACTATGATCCTTCCAGTAATACCTCAATTAGTCTTCCGCTGTTAACTTGAAATTTAGGGGGTGTTACAGATTGGCATCAGAGACATGGTTATAGAGAACCAAGTATATTTTAAACATTGGACTATAACTATGCTTTCAAAATGGACCACTTTTCACCATACCACTTTACGCCCTCCGTGCCTACATATTTCACAACACCATATTTAGAGTGTTGCTTAACAAGATTATTTCATATCAACTTTCATATACTTGATTTCATATTGATGACTTACATTTACTACTTTCGGGGTTATTACAGTACCATTTCTTCAGTGTCTCACCTTAGCACTTTACTATCTGACGTGGAGTCCGAGGATACTCTATCGTCTATCACCTCACCCGTATTTCCTAGCACCTCGACTGCTACAGTCACTAGTACAGATTTGGCCTACAGTCACACCAAAAAATGTGTGACTATATGCATATAGTCACACACGTTTTTTTGATGTGTGTGACAAAAAGTCGCGCCACCGTAGGTGTTATATGGTCACATTGTTTAGTTTGTGACCGTTTTCATTGAAAAAGAGTGACCAAAACCCGAATATGTGTGACCAATTAGCCACAAGTTTTGTTGGATTTATCAGTATGTGTGACTATTTCCCATCATATGGCCACATGAATATATAATAAATGTGACGATTGTGATGATTTAGTCACACAACGTGTGTTGTTTTTTTCGAGTTAGTCACATGCAATTTAAAAAACAGTGGCCAAAAGTGTGAATAAGTGTGACCATATATTGTTTAAAGTGAAGAAATGTGTATTTTGTGTGACTATTGTTCATCCAATGGTCACTTGAATTTTTATGTTTGTGTGGCCTTTTGTAATATTTAGCCACACAAAATATGTTTGTTTTGGGTATTTAGTCACATACAATTAAGCAAAAAGTGGCAAAAAGTATTAATAAGTGTGACCATATGTTGTTTAAAGTAAAGAAATGTGTATTTTGTGTGACTATTGATCATCCAATGAACACATAAATTTTTAGTTTGTGTGGCCTTTTGTAATATTTAGTCACACAAAGCATATTTATTTTAGGTATTTAGTCACATACAATTAAGCAAAAAGTGGCCAAAAGTGCTAATAAGTGTGACCATATACTGTTTAAAGTGAAGAAATGTGTATTTTGTGTAACTATTGATCATCCAATGGTCACATGAATTTTTAGTTTGTGTGGCCTTTTGCAATATTTAGTCACACAAAGCATGTTTGTTTTGGGTATTTAGTCACATACAATTAACCATAAAGTGGCCAAAAGTGCTAATAAGTGTGACTATATACATCTTTTAGTCACATTTAAGAAATCTATATATATCAAAACAAATTCAAATATATATCAAAACAAATTCAAATACAATAAAATTGGAATGTATATAACTGAACCACTAACACATATCATATAACTAACAGTTGTAACTAATACACTAGCAGTACTAACAGTTGTAACGAATACACTAGCAGTTTCAAGGGCTTCATATTCTTCGTCCAACCTTTTTATCTTTTCTCTGATTCATGAAAGTAACTGAAGTTGTTTCTTGGCATTCTGCTTTGAAGTCTTGGTCTCGGGTAATGGCAGTGACGGTTTGATGCCGTTTTGAGCACTCACAGTCCTGCAGAATAGTCAAAGAACTGATAGAAATAAAATCACATGAAAGACCATACCTCTTTGTGAGACTCTGCAGCTTTGAGAAATCGCTTGATAAAAACATACACAGTCGGGTACGAGAGATTGAATTGAAGTGTATTCACCATTTTCTTTTCCTGTAAACATCGAGGTGAAAACACATACAAGTAAGTACCAGATTATAATCTAAATTGAGAAAAGCAGAAAATCTATCAAGTCTTGTCTTTTTAATTATACATATAAAATATCAAAACATGGACGCTAACCTCTCTCAGACAGCCTCGCATTTGAGCTTTGGCCTTTATAAGGTATCCACGTCTATTATGGCAAAAAAAAAGCATGTCTTACTATCATGATAAAAACAAAACATGTATATAAATCGAACATTACCATAGAGAGTGAAGAACCTTGCTTAATCAACTTCAAACGCCCACTGATCCTCTTTGTGGGAAAAACTAAGTCTGCATCAAGAAAAAAGTATGCGTGGACTTTATAAGTAAATAACATACTTAGATAATCTCTATAGAACCAAGTTTTAGTTCAAAATTCACCTCTGATTTAAACGCCCTTATAGTTGATGACCCATCGAGTATCTCTGAGAATGATGCATATATGGGTGATCGAGATACACTGTCAAGCCTTCGCAATTCACGGGATGTTGACCTGTAATAAAACTGAATAATCCATCTACTTAATGGAGTGGAAGTGTGACTATGCCTCACAAAAAGTAGCGTACAGAGGGAGGTTGGACGGATCTAGTAATGGATCAAAATGGGTCAATTTACAGTGCGTCGAAAGTGTCCGGGCCGTTTGGGTTGAAACACAACCCAAATAGACCAATTGATAGGTAAATGGGTCAAAATTGTCAATTCTAAGTATTTCTAATAGATATATATTGATAGGAGTTACTCTTCATGTAACAAATACCTGCACTTTGCTGTAGATATACCAAAATGGCAGTATGAGAAGCAAGAACATGACCTACACATAATAACGAATAGTGGCCAAAGTTAAAAATATAAGAGCTACAGAGTTTTGTAATCGTGACTTATTTATCCAGTTATTACCTGCACAAAGGACAAAATTATAGCAATCCCAACAAGGCCGACGAAAGTGGCAAGGAGAATATTGAGAATGAACGGCAGTGAATCATCAATCATGTAGAGATCTGAAAACAGCCTATAAACACAATCAATATGCATATATTATAAGGTGAAATGATCTTATCAAAGGAAATTATGCTACCTGTTTAGTATTCTTCCGCTTGGGGTCTGTCAAAAAAGGAACAGGTGCATCAACAAGCTTTTTCAACAGGTTATTGTGCACATGAATTGCTGCTCGTAAGCGCTATATCAAATGAAAATGCCCTCACTAGAGTAAGAACGGAGTTCGCCGGGCAAAAAATACAAAGTATAACCTGCATTGTCAATGTAAGTTGTTAAATGCCTTATGCAACTTAGTTGTTTCATCGCAAACTGGTAAAATATTATAAATAGATTGAACAGATAATCACAGTATGCATTTTTTTATTTTTTTTGAATAGATAAGGAAATTTCTATCCTTAATATGACTGGTACGATTCAGGTTTTGATGACACATGAACTTATTCCATTTGGTGATTTTGACCCAACCCAAGTTCACTATATACATCTAATTGGGAACAAATCTCAGTATAGAATTTAATATATTACCAGATAAAAGACATCGGATGTAGTTTAAATGCGGCTGGATCAACCCAATAAGACAGCCACAGATCAATTCCATTTCGAGAAGCTTGCATTAGAATTGCTGATAGGCATGTTATGGCTATAATGTACCAACCAGAGAATGCAGCATAATTCCTTCACAATATGAAAAAAGAACATTAAAAAAAAAATAGTCGAATGTGTCAACGGTCTAAAGTAGCTTTGAGTAACTTTTGAATTTTATGCATAATTCATCCTAAATCATTTAATCAGTAAACTTCTAATGTAATAATGCTGTTATGGCTGTTTTTTTAATTCAAAAAAATGGGGGGAAAATGTAAGCAACCAACCCGGCCAAGCCAATTTCCCGTTAAGCGCAAATACATTTTGTTCATGTTGAACACTCAGCGGGTAAGCTTCCATTAAAGAGAGTGCGATCGCTATTGCATGGTAACTTGCAGCAGTCTGAAAAACACAAGAAACGAAAATGGTATTATTAATCTCATTTTACTTGTTCCCACAAAAGTAGGTTTGGGTTGAAACATGTCATTTATAAGTACAGGTCAAACTTTTGGCAGGGTAGGGTTGAACAGACCCGCTAACAATTTTTAACCTGGTTGACCACTTGACCCATTTGACTTGTTCCCCTATACTTTTTCATTCAATCCGTTTGTGATAAAAATCAATCCTAATAAAAAATTAATATCCTTTTCGCTAAGTTTCCCGGGTTTAACCAAAACCAACAGTCAAGTCTTAAATAAAAAAGGACCAGTGGCATGCCATCTACCTGAATCCCCAGCTCGCAACTGCATCGATCGTACACATGGTGCAGCCTTCAAGTCTTGGAAAACAAGGCAACAACCTTCAGGCATAGTAATTTGAGGGAAGTGTGCCTGTACGAGAATAGCATATTGGCATTTGAAAATCGTTGATCAGTTAGACATACTTCACACATTCACAAGGTTCATATAACATGACCGGAAACAAATCTTATATAGTAAAATTATAATGATACGAGTACATAGCTAGGCATAAATAATGATGTATATCTACCTCGGCACATCTCTTGTCAAAGATAACCCTTGAAATCTACAGCAGACGTGGCAAATTCTGCCTGCACTCAAACAGAAAACATCGAAAATCAGATCCCTTAATGAACATTAAATTGTACAATTATAAATAAAATCAACTAAATGGAAACAATTTTTTCTTTAAGGTTTCAAGAACCTGTATAGCATGCGATACATTCGGAATGTCAGTGCCACGAGCAGCAGCATCCTTACTAAGTGAAGACCCGGGACCAATGTTCCCAGACTTAACCCCTTATTTAAACTCCTCTATCTCCTGTAAGCAGCGTTGCTCATTTTGCCGTTGAATATCTACACATTAATTTATTCACACCATATTACAAAAACATTACAACTACAGAAACACATTGCATACAACATAAGCTCAAAACTCATACCGTGCAAACTTTTATCCAAGTCACGTAACAACGCATACTTCCTCTGCAATATATTCGGCAATGGCTCCAAACCTACACAAAGACACCAAATTATAAAACTTTATTAATAATCTTCATAAAGGGTGCAAATTTTACACAAAGGGTGTGTATGGGATTTTTTTTATATTTTTCTGCTTATCTGCTATTTTTCCAGGTAAAGAAGAAAAGCAGTTTTAATATCCAAACAGATAAGCGCTCCTGCTAATCTTTAAACAGATAAACAACTACTTTTCTGCTTATTTTTAAGCAGATAAGCATTTCTGCTTTACAGAAAAAATAGCAGACAAGCAGAAAAATAAAAAATCCCATACAACCAGGAAGTAAAACTTAAAGGGTATAAATTTTAATTAATAAAAATCAAAAATTTAAAAAATAATAATAAAAAAAAATAATAAATAAAAAAAAAACACCCATTTTTAACACAAATTAGTACTTGTAATCCTACTAAACACACAAATTTACACTCAATATCAAATACCCATACCCTATACATCACCAAAACACAATCAATTTCACAACTTGGTAACTAACTAAACTGAACTTCAAAACCCTAGAAAATTAGGATTTCTTGAAATCTTGGTTTCTAACCGATTAAATTCAAAATTTGTCATCTGGGTACTACTATTTTGGTCTATAAATGTTAATTCTAACAGTAATTTCACAAATTATAAACTACTTTAACCCAAATTTAAACATTCGGAATGTCAATGCGAACCTGTATAAAGGGCATATGATAAACGACCTGTACAAACAAAACCAACAATCAATAGTAGAATCAAAACCAACAGATGTGGTAGTGGTGCGAGCAGTGGTCTTGGTGCGAGTGTGGTGGTGGTGCGAGCGGTGAGGGTGTGGTAGAAGAAGAAGAAAGACCAGATGTGAAAAGTTTGAGAGGAATATTCGGATGGTTAATGAAATAATTGTGAATTTGGGAAGGAGGGTAATTTGATTTTGGGGGAAAATTTAGACACTTGTGAAAAGTTGAGTAGGAAAATTTTATTTTGGGAAAAATTAAGTGATGGCATATGTAAATGATTTAGACACTTTTAAATAATGTGTGACAAATTTGACTATATGATTTAGACACTTTTAAATAATGTGTGACAAATTTGACTATATGATTTAGTCACTTTTAAATAATGTGTGACAAATTTGAGTATATGATTTAGCCACATACACAATTACTTCATGTGACCATATATCGATTTTGGTCACACTGTTTAATTGTGTGACATATATTTGTCACATATGTATATATATAGTGTGACTAATGTTTCAAACTTATTTGTATCCGTCACACGTCCCAAATTATATGTGACTAAATAATCAAAAAAAAAATTACAAGATACCTCTAGTCATGAAAATATTCAAATGTATGACTGTAGCCTTAGTTGGAAAGACGAAATGGTCACACAAGTCAGACCAGGTGTGGCTGTTTATTTTATTCTGGTACATTTAGTCACACAAATAAGTTACTGTGTGGCCGTTCAAAATCCCACATGTGTGACTAAATCTCATATTTGTACTAGTGAGTGTAGGATGTCGCATCAGACGAAACAGAGCCCTTCGAGGAGGGTGAAGTCGTTCCTACACCACCTATGACACCTGTTGCACCAGGTAACCCAAACTCACCCTTGTCAGAGGACCCGTACGTACAAGCTAGACGGACATATATTTCACCACCTCACCTGGAGAACCGTCCAGTTTCTCCTACTTACACTCCACTATCAGATGATCAATATATGCAGACGCAGCAATGGCTACCTGCAGCTGACACAGAGACTCCTTTACCTACACCACCACCCCACTTGCACCGGTATTCCAGCGCAGATGAGTCAGGATCCTACAACCCTATGATCCCGAGCCTTTTATGACACCATTTAGGAGTCATCCAAATGGCCCTATCCGGATGCACACTCCTCGCAAGAGGGTGCGATTACCAGTAGTTCCAATTATACCACCATCACCACCTCTATACCCTACATCACCATTGGATATGATCAGGATGACACCACCATTATCTCCTGAGCATACCTTACCACCACTACTATCATCACCTCCTCCACTGTCGGTCAGACCCGACTACTTGTTTAACTTACTTACCCAATCATACCCGTTTGCACCTCACCAACGGGAGCCGACTCCTGAGGAGGATTTACCCCCTCAGAACCGGGCCCGCGTAGCAGATCCCAGCGATTCGTCTTCCTCATCATTACTTTCCCTCCAGGTTTAATCCCTCCAGCCCGAGTCTTCGAGACTGGAGAGAGCTCCAGGGCAGCGGTTACCCGCATACCTACTCCCTCCACCATCATGACGCGACTGGAGCGTCATGAGGAGCAGATTGACAAGCTTCTGAGCATCGTTGACAGAGTATCACTCGACCGCCCCGAGACGGTCGATGGCACTATACATGACCTCGTATCCGAGAGGATGGACCTACAGGATGGTTTAACGAGGATTCAGACAGAGATGTTTGAGATACGCTCTCATATGACAGTTTTACAGTGAGAGAGACAAAGGCAGATCGAAGAAGTTCTGCAAGCTCGCCGCAGGGCCGCTACACTAGAGAGCCTCATCGAGGACATGCAGGTCCAGGAGCAGACAGATATACAAAGACTTCTGGATCAGATTACAGAGCTCACGAGACACATGGATGAGACTTCCACTAGTTAGACATATTGTACATCAGTTATAGTTTTGAGGTATCTTAGCCTGCCGCATGTGGCATTAATAAAGGACCTTGTATCGTTCTGTTTTGTAACACAACTGATCAAGTTATTAATATATGTTGTTGGTTATGGATTTACTATACATTGATGTTGATTTATGTTGCCATGGTTGTTCATGTGTATTGTGATTGTATTCAGACATGTCGTGATGTTACTTATGATTGTTATGGTTCTTTGTATGTTATAACTGGACTATAATCACAGACTTTTAATAAGGAAAATTTTAGAATAAACTTGATGAATATAGAGAAAGTTGTTGAACTTCAGCTTTTGTAGATGATGAATCAGTTTGTTCCTTAGCAATCCTATACCAAGAGTTGATCATTTATTTACGATAATACCCAGACATGTCGTGATTTTATGATTCTCAGTTGGTTGTGATTTCACATTGTGACAGTATTGTTAGGACTTGTATGCAATTACCTTGTTACTCGAATTATTCTTACATGGTCATTATGTGGATTCTAAATCTGTGTTTTCTTGTAGTATTAATAGAAGTATGGTCCGCACAAGAAAGGAAACTACAACACTAACACCAGCAATGACTCCAGCAGCTATCCAGAAATTGGTAGCCGATAGCATTTCTGCAGCTCTCGAAACTCAAGCGGCTATAATAGCTCGCTCGAATAGCAACAACAGGGCAACAGCTGAAAGCGAGGCATCTGCATCTCGCAATTGTACCTATAAAGATTTCATGAGTTGCATGCCAACTTACTTTAAGGGTTCAGAAGGAGTAACCGAACTTGCTCAGTGGTTTGAGCGTACAGAGACGGTATTCATGAGAAGCAATTGTCCAAACAACTGCAAAGTCACCTATGCTACAGGGACTCTTCTGGAAAATGCACTATCATTGTGGAACGCTACCGCCCAGACCATGGGTATTGAGGAAGCATATCAGATTACCTAGGCCGAATTAAAACAGAAAATGCTAAAGAAATACTGCCCACGTGCATAAATTAGGAAACTGGAGGAGGAATTCCACCAGTTGGTTGTGAAGGGGAACGATATAAAAACTTACAATAGAAGGTTTCAAGAACTGGCTGCACTGTGCCCAACCATGGTGCCGGATCTTGAAAAGACGTTAGAGAAGTACGTCGAGGGACTGCCTCGAAGCATTGAGGGAAATGTCACCTCATCAAAACCACCAACTCTGGAAGAGGCCATCTCAATTGCACAACGATTACTAGACCGGGAAATCAAACGGAGTTCTACCTCCGGAAACAATGATCATAAGCGAAAGCTAGATGATAGAGGAACCACCACTCACAACAACAACAGGTACAACAACAACAACAACAACAACAACAACAACCGTAACTGTAATTACCAACAAAATCGCAACAACTACCACCACCAACAGAATCGCAGATAGGAAGCTGCCAGAGCTTATGTTGCTGCACCAACTGACGGAAGAGGTTATACCGGAACACTACCCCAGTGTAACCGATGTAGAATGCATCACACTGGGCTTTGTCCTGCCATTTGCGAAAAGTGCCAAAAATGGGCCATAAAACTAGTGACTGCAGGGCCACGGGTGTAAATTTACAGCCGGTAGCAATAGTGTGCCACGGGTATGGCGAGAAAGGGCACTACAGGAACCAATGCCCAAAATAGAATACTAATTAGAACAACGCTGCTCGTGGGAGAGCATATGTACTAGGTGACAGAAATGAATCGCAGGACCTTGGCGTAGTCACGGGTACTTTCTTACTTCACCAACAAAGTGCTAAAATATTATTTGATTTCGGAGCTGATAAGAGCTTTGTGTCTACTTCATTTGCTTCACTGCTTAACATTGCCCCAGTAGAACTAGACACTACGTACGAAATTGAAATAGCTAACGGGAACCTTATAGGCACCAATACGATAATCCAAGGTTGCACCCTAACATTACTAGACAAACCTTTTCCCATCGATCTCATGCCTATTCAACTTGGTAGTTTTGACGTCGTCATTGGCATGGATTGGTTATCCAAGCACCATGCTAGAATCATCTGTGACGAGAAAGTCGTCCAAATTCCACTCAACGGTGAAACTCTTATTGTTCATGGCGATCAAAGCAGAACTCGACTGAACATTATCTCGTATATCAAGACGGTGAAGTATATGCACAAGGGATGTCACGTGTTTTTGGTACAAGTGACGGAGAATGAATCGAAAGAGAAACAACTTGAAGAAGTGCCAGTTGTCAAAGATTTTTCTGAAGTATTTCTGGCAGATTTGATCGGTATTTCACCCATTCGTCAAGTAGAATTTCAGATTGATTTAGTGCCTGGAGCGGCGCCAGTTACAAAAGCACCTTATAGGTTGGCACCTTCTGAAATGAAAGAATTATCTGAGCAGTTGAAAGAACTATCAGATAAGGGATTCATCCGACCAAGTTCATCACCTTGGGGAGCTCCGGTCTTATTCGTCAAAAAGAAAGACGGAACGTTTCGAATGTGTATTGATTATAGAGAGTTGAACAAACTCCCCGTGAAGAATCGATATCCATTATCCAGGATCGATGATTTGTTTGATCAGTTGCAAGGATTGAGTGTCTACTCGAAAATTGATCTGAGGTCGGGATATCATCAGCTGAGAGTCTGAGAAGAAGACATTCCCAAAACAGCTTTCAGAACGCGGTACGGACATTACGAATTTCAAGTGATGCCATTTGGTCTCACCAATGCACCCGCAGTGTTCATGGACTTGATGAACCGAGTATGCAAACCATACTTGGACAAATTCGTGATCATGTTCATAGATGATATTCTAATCTACTCTCGCAGTAAGGATGAACATGCGAAACATTTGAGAACCATTTTAGAGTTACTCAAAGAGGAAAAGTTGTATGCAAAGTTCTCCAAATGTGATTTTTGGATTCCAACGATACAATTTCTTGGTCATGTTATCAACAATCAAGGTATTCACGTAGACCCTGCCAAGATTGAGGCGGTTAAATATTGGGAATCTCCTACAAACCCACCAGAGATTCGCCAATTTTTAGGTCTTGCCGATTACTACAGAAGATTCATAGAAGATTTTTAAAAGATCGCAAAACCTCTGACAGAACTGACCCAGAAGAACAAGAAGTATAACTGGGAAGAAAAACAAGAGTCAGCTTTCCAACTCTTGAAGCAAAAACTCTGTGAAGCACCAATCCTAGCACTACCCAAAGGAAGTGAAAACTTCGTAGTATATTGTGATGCGTCACATCACAGCTTAGGTGCTGTACTGATGCAAAGGAGCAAAGTAATAGCCTATGCTTCTCGACAGCTCGAGAAGAACGAAGAGAACTATACAACTCATGATCTAGAATTAGGAGCAGTAGTCTTTGCTCTTAAGATATGGAGACATTACCTGTACGGCACCAAGTGCACGGTTTTCACCGATCACAAAAGTCTTCAACACATCCTGGTTCAAAAGGAGTTGAACATGAGACAGCGACGATGATTAGAGTTGCTCAACGACTACGATTGTGAAATTTGCTATCACCCAGGGAAAGCGAACGTTGTGGCTGATGCCTTGAGCAGAAAAGAAAGAATTAAACCTCTCAGAGTCCGATCTTTGGGAATGACCATTTGTTCACCCCTTCAATCACAAATCCTCATAGCTCAATCAGAAGCTCTCAGGGAAGAGAACAGACCCAGTGAGAGAATTCACAGTATGACAGAGAATGAGAATAGTTTCGTGAAAAGATCAAACGAAATGCTTTTTTTCAAAGAAAGAAGTTAGGTTCCACTCTACGGAGGTATACGTGACCTTATCATGCATGAATCCCACAAATCCAAGTACTCCATTCACCCGGGTTCTGACAAGATGTATCATGATCTCAAGAAACTCTATTGGTGGCCAAACATGAAGGCCGACATCGCCGAGTATGTTGGGAAATGTTTGACCTGCTCAAGAGTCAAGACGGAATGTCAAAAGCCGTCGGGATTACTTGTACAACCCGAACTTCCAGTATGGAAATGGGAACGAATTACTATGGACTTTATCACCAAATTACCAAAGACGTCAACTGGATTGGACACCATCTGAATCATCATTGATCGTCTCACCAAGTCCGCTCATTTCCTACCAATCAAGGAGACTGACGAGATGAGCACTCTCGCACAGTTGTATCTGAAGAAAATAGTGTCCCGACATGGAGTTTCAATCTCCATTATCTCAGATAGAGATAGCCGATTTACTTCTAGATTTTGGCAGACTCTATAGAAAGCTCTTGGTACACGTTTAGATATGAGAACTGCTTATCACCCTTAGACTGATGAGCAGAGTGAAAGAACAATCCAAACCTTAGAAGACATGCTTTGGGCATGTGTAACTGACTTCGGGAAAGGTTGGGATAAACACTTGTCGTTGGCTGAATTTTCCTACAACAACAGCTACCATGCCAGCATCAAAGCAACACCATTCGAAGCACTTTATGGTCGAAAGTGCAGATCGCCTGTTTATTGGGCTGAAGTGGGTGATGTACAACTCACCGGACCTGAACTAAATCACGAGACAACGAAAAAGATATTTAAGATCAGGCAACGACTACAAGCCGCACATGACAGACAAAAGAGTTACGCAGATGTGAGGCGAAAGCCAATGGAATTCCAGGTTAGAGACAGGGTTATGTTAAAAGTTTCTCCGTGGAAAGGAATGGTACGCTTTGGAAAGTGTGGAAAGTTAAATCCAAGGTACATCGGACCATTCAAAATCCTGGAAAGGATTGGTCCAGTGGCTTATAAACTTGAGCTCCCAGAGGAACTCAGCAGAGTACACAACACATTTCACGTATCGAACTTGAAGAAATGTCTGTCAAATGAAACTCTTGTCATCCCAATCAAACAAATCCAACTTGATGACAAACTCGTATTTACAGAGGAACCAGTGGAAATAATGGACAGAGAGGTGAAACAACTAAAGCAAAACCGTATCCCAATAGTCAAAGTTCGATGGAACTCTACACGAGGACCAGAGTATACATGGGAATGTGAGGACCAAATTCGCGACAAATACCCACATTTATTTCCATAGACAACCCTAACAACTACCTTAGACTTAAATTCTGGGACGGAATTCTGTTTGACGGGTAGGTACTGTAGCAACCTGTAAAATTCCCAGTACTTTGTAAATGTTAATCAAGTATTAATTATCATTACAGTTCATTTAACCATTTTTACGTGCAAAATTTAAAAATTTTGATTATTACATTACAATGATTCAAACACGTTGATACGTGATTCACAATACTTTAAAACGAGCTCACACACGGACCACAACAATCCATTATACGAATAAAAACCAAACGGATCATTATTACTATTTCTCGGCCCAACAGGCTATTTAAGCCCACACTATTCAAGCCTAATTCTTATATATCTTTTATTTCATTCGAACCAACATTCATTTACTTGGATTCTATATTTTGATAATTCGACACACAACACATACTACATTTTACATAGATCGATTCTTCACACTTCAAATATTCAGGAATGACAAACCTTTGTATCTAGTTCGAACATTTGATATCAAAATAAGGCCTAAAGCAAACGTAAGTCGACACATGTTCAAACTCATCCAAGTGATAACCAAATTCGACTAAACCTATTTTTACCTATGTGTTTTGCATTGTTTCTAGCCTAATGACTTCTAAAAACATTATCACACTTTCTCTAATTCATTTGGTCACGTCTTAAGTCGTTTGGACCTTTTAAATGTGCAGAATAAAACTTTGTACATGTCACTTGATCCATAGCCGAAGCACCTTACAAGCACCTCCCTTAAATTCCATAACACTCGAGTGCTAGCTAGGGATTATTCCCTAATCCCTTCGGCATCCCATCAAGTCCCAACTTGTATGTATTTAATACATTATACTATCCTATACATGCATATACTTATACGTATAAACACACGCACTCTCATTCACTCAAAACATAAATCACACACAATATTTCCTAAGACTTTTTCTCTCTAGCCGAGGCCCTTCAAGAAGCAAGAGCCATTTTCTAGTCGTTTGTACCATTTTCCAACTTGAAGGCTTTTGATCTCGATTCTTTTGAGGCCATTCTAACGTGTTACGTACAAGACACTCGGTTCCTAATTCATTTCGACATGTACTCACCACCATTTTTGGTGTAGTAAGTTGTTCGAACCTATTTCTATACATACTTATGTTTTTCACTTATTCATATACATTTATATTTCATTCGAGTTCATATTCAAGCTTTCCATTATTTATTTCGATTTCTCGTTATTTCATTTTCGTATAATCATGACCTCCTAATTCTATGGATGGCTAGAAATTAAGTACTATATTCATTCGTATCATATTTCATCATATAAATGCTTATCGAGACCTATTTTGATCACAAGTTGAATATCGAACGTTTATATGTCATTTTTATCATTTGGACCATATTGTTTTGTCGACTAGAAAACGTCCCATAAAATCAATTCGAATCGTATAACCTATCGAATATATTGCTCAACTTGTTTCTCTATAATCTTAAATAATAAGCTGTTCAAAAAAGCTCCCTTAATAAGCTCTAATAATACCTTTTCTAACCTAAAAGTATAACGCCCTCGAAAACAGTTTTAAAGCTATATGTTTATCGAGTGGGCCTTAAAGCCCACTAAGCTCAAAATAAGATATTCTGAATAAGCAGTCCAATAAGCAATTTTGATATGTTAATAAGACTATAAAATAAGCCCAAAATCAAGCCCAAAACCATTCTAAACCCATTGGATCGTTATTTGTTAACGTGCCTGTTTTAAATTCGTTAAGGCCCAATAAGCTAATAATAAGCACTTTTCAGGTAATAAGCAGTTTTACAAACTTAAATAAGCTATTGGAGACTTATGAAACTCTTGGAAAATTTAATCCATAAGTTTTGTGATTTTTGGACTTAAAATGCAAATTATTATGCTTATCGGATTAAAATTGTAACTTTCACATAAATGTGTATCAAACTGCCATTTTTATAAGTTAAGGGTAGAGAGTGAACATACAGTAACCAAAAGTGTTAAAATGTCATTATTGGATATTTTGGACCAAAAATGTAAATACTATCTAACTAAGGACTAACGGTGTAAAAGTTTCACCGTTAGGGTTAAAAGTGTAAATTTCATACAATTTAGAGGACCATTCAGTAACTTATTTCTATATATATTCACATAAAGTGTTTTATGCATTTTTGTTCTTAAAAGCCATTTTTACATTTCGTACGTTTTATTTAACAAACGATACGTTTATATATATTTATATAACGAGAATTCTAACGAATAACATAACGTATCATTCACCAACTTTCGAGGAAACAATATCTACGGATTCAATAAACATAAAAATAATATAATATTATATATAATATTATTTTTGAACTTTAAGCATTTTAAGCATATCATCCATTCTCATCACGAACCAATTCGTTATCCGATACTTTTTCCACAATCGTTATTCGTATTAAACCAAGCTTAAACTATCAAAATCTCAGACTTTCCTATTATTCAGGTCGTGTGTTTGAGCCGTTCCCATATTAAATTTGATTTCACATTATCTTTGCCAACTACATTCAAGGTGAGCTCATAGTCCTACTTTTATCTTTTATATACTTTCAACTCGTGGGGAGATACATGCTACAAAACACAACACAAGTATTTTCTGTATGTTATACTGTAACACCCCTAAAATCTGGTTTAGCGGAAGCATACATGTTTGGGTGCTACTAAATTGGTATTACAACACAAGGTACAAAGAACGGTTTTACCTCAACTGTTTACAAGAAGTTTCATATTCAAAAGTGTTTTGTTTACAGCATTTCAAAAATGGTGCAGAAATATAAGCCCATAAAAGGAATCAAGCGGTCCCAAATACATCAGAGTCTTCTATGACCATGTCATGCCATGCCAAAAGCCTTCACCACTAGTTTAATGCCTTAAACCTAAAAATACATGCTAAAAGTGTCAACACGAGGTTAGTGAGTTCATAGGTTTATGATAAAGAAGTAAAAATACTGTGAGTTCCATATAGTTTTGTGATCATTGTGTCGCTCACAATGTCATGAAAATCAGTTTACCTTAAAGTAAAATCTGAGATGTGGACCATGTGTATGGTATGTGACCTAAAATAAAATAGTCTATTACGCTAGCTCTAAGTTCATGCAACCGAAGCTTGACAGTGTGCGTGCTCTAGAAGCACGTTAAATAAAGCCCTTGCGAGTGCCTATCCCGTGACACTCGTGTTTCGACATGTTATACGCTCGCATTTGCCTATCCGGTCAAACCGAACGGGGGTGTTAACCCCAATAGATTTATTTATAGCATTCGCGCTTCCCCACATGAATTGACAGTTCATGAGTTTGGGCATGTGGGATTCAGTATCTTAGGCTAATCCTACGTAATAGTTTGATAAAAAATGGTGTTGGTCCATAAAATAGTTCTACATGTTTCTCACCCCAATTGTAAAACAAGTGTAAATAGAGCGGGGATACACACTCACATGCATATCAGTCAATCACATATCGCCTTCAAATAACCAAATCAAATATTTCAGTCAAATAGTTAGATATTAAGTAAACAGTTCACACATTCCAAATAGACAGTCATTGAGTTTAGTTAAAACGAGCATGTATTCTCCCCCAAAAACAGATTAAAAACCAGTAAAAGTAGGGGCCATGAACTCACCTCGGCATGCAGCAACGCAAAATATCACAATGGCCACAACTGGCATCAAGAGCAAAACACAATGATATCGAGGGTACAGGCACAACGGTGTCGGCTCGGCACAACCTAATATATATATAGCTATCTCAGAATACGTCTCATAAAGTAAAGAGTTTTAAAAAGACAAGTGTCTTAGTTTTCGTGGATTACTCGTATCAAAGTTTGTAAAAAGTTTAGTGTCAACGTTTCGTGTGGTGGTAAGACAACATAGACTCAAGAGTACTCATGCCAAATAGGAATAGAAAATCGACACAGTCGAGAAAAGTACAGACGAGAACTTGAGTCGAGAAAGGAATGACAACGAAATAAAGGAAAATAGTGACAAAGAAAAATGTCAACAAAAAAAGTCAATTAATACGTTTTCGGTGTTTACCCAATAATCCCAATAGATTACTAAATGTATGTTTTATGAGAAAAGCATAAGTTTTAATACATAGATTAACTAGAGAAGGCTTTATATTTAGTAAATTATACCTTTTGTTTTATAATCGGTCCTTGATTCAAAATAAGTTTATAAATACAAGCTAGATATGGTTCGTTATTCAAAACACTTTTTAATGATAATTAATCCGATTAGATAAGTTTAAATAATATAAAAAGATTAAGGGTATTTATTAATTATCAGGCTTTACAGTCCAATAATAGTCCATTAAGGCAAACCAATATAACAAGTCCATAGTGCCAAGTTTATTATAGTCCATTAAGATATACCAATATAACTAGTCCTTTAGGTATAATTAGTCCGTTTGATATAAGTATAATCGTATTTGAAACCAAATAGGGCGCCGTTGCTACAGTATCAAGATTTATGTAAGTTAGCCCCTATTTAGCTTCTATTGCTAATGTTGTTTTCTAACAAAATGGTGCTTTGGTATTAAATTTTGACCAGTTATAAGATTTCAATCAAATGGGACTTCCTTTGGTACTAATTACTTAAGTTTTGCTGATTTTGGCTTTTTATAGACTGCGACTAAATACAAGTATTTCAAGCAAAATGTGTGTTTACTGCTCATGTTAATGACAAAAACTCTACTTGTTTTGTTGTTGTTGTTTGTCATACTGATCCATGCTAAATAGTATATATAAATATTATGCAATGACGGATACACGTGAATAAATACAAATCACCCCTTTGTGAAAAAGGATACTTGCAAAAACTCACGTTTGTGTGTAGTGTGAAACCAGGTAAGTGATTACCCGGGTCGTTTCCCAACGAGGAGTGAATGGGCAAATTGTTTAAGTTTTGGAATTAGAGTGACTGATGATATGGAATTTTGATTTTTTAAATCTAATTAACAAATGAGAAACAAATATACAAAAGAAAATTAAACGCGAATTAAAAAAAAACGCGAATTAGAAAATCTAAAAACGGGATAAAAAGTGAAATATTAGAAAACTAATCCTACAAGTGTAAAATTATTTTTCTTAAATCCTAAATAATAAAAGAAAATTTTAGAAATTAAAATTATATTTTTGTGATTATTATTTTATTTAATATGAATTAAAAACTATTAGAAACTAATAAAAATGATTAAAAATAGGAAATGACTTAGGAAAAATCTGAAAAATTCAGGTTAAGTCTAAAATAATATTTGAAAACTAGGAAAAATAAAAGTAGAGCTTATCTAAACCTAATAAGCTATTTTGGGCAAATAAGCAGTTTGCAAATAAGCCCAAAAATAAGCTAAAAAGCTCAAAAATTTACCAAAGGCTCAGGACTAGTTTAAACAACTTTTTTAAGTATAAAACAACTTAAATCAAACAGCTTAACCCATAGAATAAGCCAATTAAGCACTTGAGCAGTTCACAAATTATGCAAAAAAAGCAGAAAAATGGCCAACTTGCAGAGCAATTTTAAGCACTCAATAAGCTGATAAGTGGAAACTTTATGGGGGCAAAAGCTTGCTAGTACTATTGGGTACTCTAAAAACCAAAAAGCTCCAAATCTAACTGCCCAATTGAACTCTAATTTGACACTAGATCAGATGCTTGAAGAACACCAAATCTGATGCAGGGTTTGAATAAGTGAATTAGGGGAATTTGCAGACCAAATTAAGCTATTTAAATAAGCTATGAAGTGGAATCCAAGCACATAATCTTAAAGCCAGTACTATGACCTATAAGCAAACCAAAATTCAAGGCCTTAGATTATCTAGATAAGCCACAAATAAGCTGAGAAGAAGGGCCATTAGGGGTCAGATCTGCTCAGTATATACTGAGTCTGCTTATGCAGATTTGTGCAGATGTGCACAAACCAAAGGATCTTAAACCAACTCTTGTGTTTACTCTAAGTGGATTCAAAAGACCTCAGAAAAGCCATAGATAAGGTCCAAATGAGCTTATTGCTTTTAATGGCTTATTTGGACAGTTAAGCCTCTAAGATTTCACTAGTGAATACAAAACCTATAAATCTCAAAAATCTGGTACAATACTCCCACTAACAACTCTTATCTGCTTATTTATTCAAGATTAAATCTAAGAGAATTGCAAATGAACAGTACAGAGGCTAAATGACCTAAAAACAAGCTTAAACCAAACACCCCTTTTTGAGGGTCTGTTGTGATTTTTCACTAGCACATGCTAGTTTAACTTATAATTTCTGGTTTTTACTTATTAACTAACTTAGTTTAACTCTATTAAGCAACTTTTAAAACAGAAATAAGCAGTTTAACAAGCTATGCTATATTTGGCTAATTTTGACTTTTTATTAGATTTTTAAGTAAAATAAAGACAAAGGCTAATCAAGACTTATAAAACTGATGAAATATGTTTAAAAACTAATAATAAGCAATAAATATTGAAAATAAGCTATAAATAAGTTATTCTACAGTACTATAGAAAATTAAGTAAAAATTAAGAAAAAGCTTACAACTTGCTGAGGCTTATGAAACAGAAAGAACAAGATCAGAACAATCCTAGCTTGTTGTCAACAAGCTAGAAACCCCAAACAAGCTCTTCCATGATAGCTTAACATCACCAAAGTGCTGATTTTGAGCTGAGTTTGACTTCCTTTGACTTTTATGAGATATTCTGATTTTAGCTACTATAATCTCACCAGAAGCTATAAGTAGCTTCTATGGGATTATAGAAATTGTTAAAGAGCTTATTACAGCTTTTAAACAGCTTATATTACTAAGTACGAATTATAGAAAGCTTGAAATTAATAATAACTTGCAACTGAGTAAATTAATGAATTTAAAAACAATAGATAACTTGTGAACAACTTAAATTAATTGCTGGAATTCGAAAATTACAAGATTACAACTACTGAATATGAAATACGATTTTATCTAAATTAACTACTTACTTTTACAAGCTACATTGTTGCTCTATTTATACTAAAATAAAGTGGGATTTGCTTGCTATCTTCCTCTGATCCATTCTGCACCCTTGGATTAGCTTCAAATGATCTCAGCCTTTAATTCTGAATTTGGCGCCAAAATTGAGATAGTGGAAAAATCCACTATCTCTGATGGAGTGTTGATGAGTGTCTAAATACTTATCATTTCGGTCACATTTAGACTGCAAAAACATTTAAAAACATGCAAATATGCTTCAAAATGCAGAAAATATCATTTGATTGTGTTTTTATGTGTTTCAGATGCAAAATGATCAAAAACAGTTAAAAACGAACATAGTTTGCATAATTGTCAGTTTCAGTCCCTGAAGTTTCAGAAATTGGCAAAAATAGTCCATGGTATTAAAATTATCATTCAAGGTCCCTAAACTATTTAACTTTTACAAAAATGATCCTTGGATGAAAGTTTTAAAGAAATTGCAAAACAGGTCCTTCAACTTTTAAAAATGACATAAAAGGTCCCTGAAGTTTCAAAAATGGCAAAACAAGTCCTTTGGTTTTCAAAAATTGGAAAATTATCTAAATTGGTCCTTGTACTATTGAAACTTGGCAATATTGATCCTTTTGATAACTTTTGGAATATGACAACTCAGCCCCCTCAAATATCCAAAATTACAAAAATGGTCCTTGTTATAACTATAAACCAAACGGACCAAAAGTGTAAACTATAAACCCAAGCCCAATAACAAACCAACCCAGCCCACCTTTTTAAATAAAACCCGGATCCAAAAACAAACCCACCCCAGTATTTTAAATACTGGGGTCAAACCCAGTCAAATCCTTCTCCCTCTCACACAAACCCGCCAAAACCACCCTTCCACCATTAAAACCGGAAACCACTCAACCTTTACACCTCACCCTTCCAACTCACCCCCCAGCTGTCTACCCACTCCTTTCCACCTCCACATCTCACCAAAATTCTTTAAATGTTTAAAACCTGCTCAATCAACTCGTAGGACTTTTGGCGCCAAAAGTGCATATCAACGAATGAGATGAATTTAAGCTAATCCAAGGGTATGGAAATGATCATGGATGTCGACAGAGATTATCCCAGATATTTTTAGTATTTATAAGCTTGTAATAGACTAGAAAAAAGTAGTAGTTAATTTTAGTTTACTCGTATTTTATTTCAAGTCAATGTACTTTTGTATTTTCAAGTTCCAGTGATCAATAAAAGTTATTTTCAGTATAATTGTTCTTGTTTAAAGCATCATTGTACTCAGTTCAATATTAATCCAAGTTTCAAGTTACAAGTTAAACCGTATAAGCTCTAAGTTACTTTAAAATACCATCAAAAGCTCCAAAGTACCCTGTTATAAGCTTATGAAAGCTTTTCATAGCTTTTTGTAAACTTGTTTAGTGTTAATCAGTTCTAAGTCTCAAAGTTTGAAGAAAAGTCAATGAAAATCAATGGAAGGGTCAAATAAGCTACTCTGGTGTTAAAAGCTATCAAGGAAGGCTCAAAAATTGGTTTTCTAGCTTGTGTGAACAAGCTAGAAGGGTTCTGGTCCTAGTTCTTTAGTTCACTGGTCTTCCATCATTTTCAGTTGTAAGCAATTTTTAAGTTTCTTGCATAGTACTGTAGATCAGCTTATTAACAGCTTAAATTAAATATTTCTTGCTTATCAGTAGTTTGAGATCATATTTCATCTTTATAACCAGTTAGAGTTGTCATTTTCTTCATTTTCCTTAAAAAACTTTGAAAAGTCAAAAATAGTCATAATTAGCTTAGCTTATATAACTGCTTATTTATACTTTGTAAGTTACTCAACATAGTCAATATAAGTCATTAATCAGTATTTATTCAATATCAGGTTTAGTATAACCTTTTTCTAGTTCAAAAAACACAACAGTCCTTTTTAAAGGAGTGTTTGGTTTAATTAAGTCAAACAGCCAAACAATAGTGTACTGTTCATTGACCATAAGCCCAACTTTGATCTAGCTTTTATAAGTCATTGTAAGCTGTTTTCAAGTTCTTATTAGTCATTTAGGTGTAAATCAAGTTTTTAGTTATTTATGTTGATTTGAGGCTGTGAAAAACTCAAATAAGCCAATATTTGCCATAAGCTCATTCAGCCCTCATCTTTGGCTTCTTTAAGATTCATTTGGTCCATATTGTGTATTCCCAAGAGCATAGCACTTGTGCACAAATCGGCACAAGTCCAACTCACATCAGCAACATTTTTTTTCAGATTTTGTGGTTTTTGCAGACCCTTGTTGAATTTTTAATTCACTCATCACAAGCTCCCATAAGCTGAAAATCTGGAATAATAAGCTCACCCAGCTTATCTCCATCTGATATTTTTATTGTGATTTTTAGATCTCCTTTAAGCCACTAAAATCAGGGTTGGAAATGGGCAATTTTGCCCTGTGCACAGCTGCACATCAGCAGGCTCAATTAAGCTTTGGCTTATTTTGAGCTTCTCTGGCTTATCAACTAGATTTTATTGGTTCCTTTAGCTTATTTTCAAGTGTTTCAGTCCATTCCATCTTTGTCCAATAGCTTTTAGCTTATTTTCTAGCTTTTAGCTTGTTTGGAAAAATCCAAGCTTAATAAGCTTAATCTGTCAAACACATAAGCTCACCAATTGCTTATTTCTGATTTCCAAATTTTTTGTCTTCATTAAAGTTGTTTATTTTCAGTAGTGTAATAAGTTTGTAGTAGAAAGTTTTAGATAAAAACCACTTTTAAGAAAGTGATGGCTTCCATTTAAGAAGCTTGAGCTTTTTAGCTTATTTTTCTGCTTTTTAATTAAGAAATTTTCAATTTTATATTTTTCTTATCTTCCTGTCACCTTAAAATAATTTAGGAAAAAGTTTCAGATTTTTATTAATAGTTTTAATATTTTTAATCTATTAATTAGTTTAAAATAGTAATTAAATCATAATAAATAGAATTTTAATCAGAAAAATATAAATCTTTTTTACATAATTTTCTTTTGTCATTTATAATCTAGGAAAAATATAATTATATTATTAGATCTTAAGAAAAACAAAAACAGAAAAATAGTGATAGCTTCTATTTAATAGAATTTATCTTTTTAAATTTTAATTAAGTAAGTTTCATTTTTATAATTTTCTTAACTTCTTTTTACTTAATAAAATTTATAGAAAAAGTTTTAGATTTTTCTTTGTTTATTTAGTATTTATAAAAAATCAAAATAGTTTAAAAAGTTATTAAATAGTTTTTAATTAATAATAATTAATTAATAAGTCAAATAAATAATTTTCTTTTTCCAATAATTTTCTTTTATTATTAGGATTGTAAAAATATAATTTTCATATCCGTAGGCTTTTTATTTATCAAATCTCACTTTTTATTTTGTACGTTTACGTTTATTTAAATTTAAACGTACGTTTTTAGATTTTAGACGTTTTAAGTAATTTGGTTCCCTGTATTTATTTCTGTAGCTTGTTTAAAGCTATTCTCTTTTATTTCCTTAGTTTAAATAATTCAAAAACCCTTTCCCATTCAATAGCACTTGATCACAAATCGTTCTAAGCACAATTTCACGCTTCGCTGGGATATAACGACCCGGGAAAACACTATACCCTTGGTTAGTTGTCTTCAATTGGTTTGACTTTATTTGACCACATCCGTGGTTGATTTAAGTTGACTGTTTGAGGCCGATCAAGTGTATTGGAGAAGAAGCATTTAATGCCCTTGGCTTGTTAGGTGAGGTGAGATAGGAGGAGGGGGTGGGTGTGTCAGGGATAAGGCGGTGGAAATGGTGGTGGTATCCTGGTATGGTTTTTGGCGGGTCAAGGTTTGGAAGAAGAGTTTGACCGAAGTCAAACTCTGGGTTAACTAAAAGGGTCAGGGGTTGGGTTTTTTTTATTTTAAGTTGGGCTTGGGTTAAAGGGATTGGGCTTTGGTTAGGTTTAAGTGGGTTGGGTTTTATTGATGGGTTTTAGTTTAGTTTGATCCGGGTTTATTATTTGGGATAGGATTTGGATTTTAGATAAACCTTAGGGACTAAAATTGTACAATGCTGAAAATCCAAGGACCAAAGTTGCCAATAGTGAAAATTAATTCCAGGGACCATTTGTGTTATTTTTGGTATTTTGGGGGTTGACTTTGACTCCGTCTTTGACTTTCGTCTTCACTTGATAAAATGCACAATTATTGCAAGTCAATCCAAAAAAGTTCGTTTTCGTCCCATTTTTAATCCTTTTGCACATGAAACAGATAAAACCACAATTCAAGGATATTTTCTGTATTTTGAAGCATTTCTGAGTGTTTTTAAATGTTTTTGCAGTGAAATCATTTTCAGATGGGACAAAAGTGATGAGTATTTACACACTCATCACATACAAACCATTGAGTATTTTTACTAAAGATGACTAATCATCCATATCATCCATTAGTCCAGATTAGGCGTATTGACTTATGTTCAGTTCTATTATACACCCCTGCAATAAAAAAAAAGAAAAAAAAAGAATAAACCCAAATCTGAACCGAGAGCCGCAAGGCTTCGGCCCGAGAATAAATCTAGTTTAACCCGAACGTGAACGTGGGTTTCTTGACCCGAGACAAAGACAAGCAAACAACCACCATTCTAAATCAAAGGTTTAACCAAACAGATGATTTTTAAAATGTTTTTGTTAAATCTTTATCCACAGAACCTAAAAAAAATTCAATCTAAACTGTGACCACGACAAGATAGTAGAGAAAGTAAGTAAGATCAAACAAACACTCTCTTGGTGTTCGCCGTTAAACCGAGGGCAAACAATACCCAACCAAACCGGATTTAAACAAACACCCCTTAGCAACTGTTAACCTAACACACCCTTGTGAGTCGAAATCACAAACAAACCACAAGCATAAATTTAACCATAACACAAAAGAAAACACCACTTGGTGTTTTTGTTACTAAACCGAGCCAAGACACAACCTATGTGGGTTGTCATGTCGAACCGAGATCAAGCAAAACACACACGCTGTGTGCCGTGGTCAAACCGTGAACAACAATGCAACCACCACTCTTATGGTTTGATGCTTGTGAACCGAGAGTGAAACGCAGACGAGCACCCCCCCCCCCCCGGGGTCTCGTTATTTCCAGTTAACTACAAACAAACGCACCCTATGTGGGTTCTAAATCCTAAACTGAACCCAACAAACAACAACAACATCAATATTCCCATAAATTCAATCTAGATCGCAACTGAAGAGAAGGGTCTGACCCGACCCGATCGGATTTAATCCGATTCGCTTATAAACCAAATCAAACAACACCCTTCTAATCACGATGTACCACACGAAACTGAATTAAAGTCGTTTCTATTTCAAGTTTTAAATCCACGAATATCGGTTTATAGTCGATTTTAATAAACTTTTAACCTACGAAAATAATAACTTATTCATAATCGGTTTGAAACAAAGAAAATATATGTATATAACAAGGGTTTCACGATTACCGAAACAAGAGAGGGGAGGATGGTGACGATGGTGGTGGAGGTGGTGACAACCGTGGTGGCTGTGGTGGCGACCTCAAACCAAACGAACCTAAACACAACTCGAACCCCTACTCTCTAGACTCCAAACAAACGCACTCTTGGTCGGTGGTAACGAATGGTGGTGTTGGCGGCTTGGCCGGAAGTTGGCCGGAGAAATTGGCAGCGGCGGCTGCTGAAACCCTAGAGGGAGAGTGAGTGTGTGATGTATATGAAATTTGGGTTGTGTGTCCTCTCTTGTTGTTTCGACCAGGATATAAAGGAAGAAAAGAAGCAGTTTTAACCAAGCTTTCCTTGGTGGATTCTCGTGAAGGGTCACGTTTGGCCAAGATCACTATCTCTCACCACCTTCAAAGTGGTCTCGTGAACATTGTTTGGGAAGCAGAGATTATATACAAAAAAGAAAAGAAAAGAGAAGAGGATAAAGATGATAGCGATCCATCATGTAGAACTGATAAAAAAATTAAGTGATGGGGGCGGCTGAGGTTAAGATAAGAGGGATAAGTTTTGTTTTATTATTACCCCATGTATTTCGTGTCCCGTTGAGCTAAATTTTAAACGTGATCCTCGGTTTGGTAAAAATACGAGAAATACATTTCTGGAAACCTTTTTATAAAAATGGTTTAAAAACAAGGTCATTGACTCCGAAAATTAACTAAAAAAAATTTAGGCCATTACTTCTGTGGTGTCGGTACGCGTGTGGTGTCGCGTTTTTCAGAAAAGCGAGATGACTTCTCGGTTTTGTATATAAATTGCCAGTAAGTGATTTCTTTACTTTTCTTGATAAAATTAATTGGTTTGGAGGGTTACTGTATGCTACAATGTGCGAAATAACTTTCCGAAATAGTCAAATAAGCAGCAAAATGCTCAAATAAATTGTCAAGTAATAATAAGTAAATTTTCATTATTAAAATAATGTTTGAAAAATTACGAGTGGTTACATATACCTGATTGATATTGCCTAAGTTACCACTATTGCCAAAAGCCCCTCACATCATGAACCATTAATCACTTGCGAGTGAACGCGAATATAGTGAATAAATCTATTGGAGGCTGACTACCTATTTGAACTAGTGCCGGATGGATAGCCTTAGTTGCTAGCCGGATTAGTCAAATGCACTTTATTTGAAGGAAATAGGAAGATGGCAATCTCCTACACGAGGGCCATAACTCACACCATTAATTTGGTGTGTTCATGCCGTTTGTGCGGTACTTGTTAGCGTTTGCGTGGCATGAGACTTAGGGCAATATATCGAACTGCAATATTACTATTTCTAATATGATTGTATTTCTATGCAATTATACAACTTGAGACTTGTGTTCAAACTTATTACAATTACAAACACTATGAATTCACTCAACAGTTTTGTTGACTTTTAGCATGTTTATCTCTGGTAATTAACGGAGCATTCAAGGCATGGAGGGGGAAAATAAACTGATGGTTTTTGGTGTCAAATAATTTCTATCATTCATTTCAAACTATCATACTGTTGGGTCAATAATTGACCCAATTATCCTGACAATGATTTGAACATAAAATAGCCTAACTCACTAATAAGACAGTGGGTTACTCACTGATAAAGAAAACAGTGAGTGTTGTATAAAGCTCGTTGTTGAAGAAACACTTTATTTACTGATACGGTGTCAGTGAGTAAAGTATACGAGCTACAAACAACTCCAGTATCACTGAGAATTGACAAATGTCTCAGTGACCCTGAAGACGCTATGTCTACAAGCAGACTGAAATATATGGGCGGGAACTTCTAAAAGAAAAAAGGAAAGTCAGACAAAGTACAAAAGAGGAAGATGAAGAGGGACCACTTAGTGGATGACAACTCACACCAACCCCACATGTCTTTGTTTAGTTACCTGTATATATTGTATGCTTTGTAATAGAGATAGTATGAAGTGTCCAAAACAAACAAAAGAATACAAAATTGTATTAGTTGATAGGATCATCCTCTCATTGAATCTCAAGCATAGCTTGGATCAATGAGAGTTTATTTGTCACCCAAAGGGGATAGTTTACCGGAATTATCCCCTTGAAGAAGCTGAAGATGTTATCTTGTAGTCAATTGTATTTTGAGTAATCTTGTAACAATTGTTATCATTATTAATGAAACTGTTAATTATATACTCAAATTTCATGGGCCAACAAGCGGTATCAGAGCGGGTGGATTATTCTTATGATCCAGATCCATTCATGACTGCTGATAACATTCTTCAATGTCAAAAAAATAAATGTGATCTTCAAAAGCTGCTACTGCTATAGCAATTTTTGAGGGGAAGAGACACATTTATTGGTGACTGATAAGCAAATATCCCCTCTCTGAACCCCACAAAACACACACCCACCACATAAATCTTGAACAACACAAATAAGATTAACCACCAAACACAAAAAAAAACCTACTGATTCAATATAATCAGTCAAAAAATCCAAAATCCAACACACATCCCACACACCAAAAATCCGATCTATTACCAAATCCTCAAAACCCACTTCAAAAAATCTCACCACATCACATACTGATTACGAAAAATCAGTCAATATCCCATAACTAAACTTCGATCCGGATCTGTCGACATAACAAAGAAAGCGGCAGATCTGTCTCTCTCATTAAAACCACCATCATCATCTCCACACAATCAAACTCTCAATATACACAGATTCATCATCATCATCGTAGACTCACCAAAACCAAAAAACATGACACAAAAAATCTTCAAGTGCTTCACAGATTGAAGTACGGTAAACAAAAAATCCACACATCACGATATGACCAAAGTCATAGACATTGCTCCGACAATAGCTCCTATCAAACAAGACACAAAAAGAGTTGGCTGTGTTAGTGCAAATATTACGATATTTAAACTAAACGGTTTCTTCGGTTTTAATAATGACAAACATGTAACTTGTAATACATAACGTAAAATGTGCAAGTTACTTGTAAACACAAATCATCAATGCATACTTACATCAACACCTCCCGACGTCTCAAGTATGCTTCAACGAAGTCGTAGATTTCCATCCCGACATAAATCACTCAAGGTATGGACAAACAAATCTACTACTTGACAAATGATCAAAGGATTATATTTTTCTAAACTTCACATTTTTAATGTGACAAAACATTTTTTCAAAAATATATTTTACAAATTATTTTTGAATTAAAAAGAAATGTTTTATTTTGAAAAATAAATTTGAAAACTCCCAACAGTCATTTTTCCCCCCAAAACAGCTCCAACTTCCCCAAATAAACCTTCCCCACTAAAGACAAAAAAAGGGAGCGTCCAACGGCACCTTTAAGTATGGACGGCTCCACTAAATTTAGTGGAGCCGTGGGTATTTAGTGGAGCCGTGGGTCTGTAACGGTCAGATTTTCCCTTGCCTATAAATAGTGGACCATTCCACACTTCCAACTTGATTTTTCCAGTCCTTTTTCTCTGGTCTTATCCCTCTTCACTTAGACAAATTTCTTTGATCATTTGGAGAGTCTTAGGTTGTTTAAGAGTGATCCAATCATCCACTCAAGTGATCCTCTTCATTCCTCTTGATTAGCAAGAGAAGAACACAAAGTATCCTAGATACAAAGTGTTGTCATCCCTCTTGATTAGCAAGAGAAGAACACAAAGTATCCTAGATACAAAGTGTTGTCATCCCTCTTGATTAGCAAGAGAAGGACACAAAGTATCCAAGTAGATACAAAGTGTTGTCATCCCTCTTGATTAGCAAGAGAAGAACTCAAGGTATCCAAGAAGATACAAGAGTTAGAGTTGTTAGGTCTTGTAACATTTGTTGCACTCTTGATTGTATCATAGCATACATCAAGATTGTTTTTCTTTTGTGAGAGAGAGAGAGTCAAGATCATTGTGATCTTAAGAGATAGTGAAGATCTCTTGAAGCCATTGGGCTTGTGTGATTGATCATGTGGATCAAGGGTAGATCGGGTAGATCGTGGTAGATTGGTGCTAGCTAAGATTAGCACTCGACATCTAGCTTAGTGTCGGAAATAGGATAAGCGACGTGTATGGTGTAGATCGGGTAGATCGTGGTAGATTGGTGCTAGCTAAGATTAGCACTCGACATCTAGCTTAGTGTCGGAAAACAAGTTAAGCGACGTGTACGGTTTTCTCCGCCTAAAGGGAGTTTGTTGATTAGTGAAGTAACTCTCGAGTTGGGTACTCGGGGAGTGGAGTAGGGCGAAGAGGAGCTTCGTGACCGAACCACTATAAATCACCGTGTCCGATTTGCGCCTTCTAACTTATCTCTTTACTTTCATTTCATTAGTTATCGCTTTATATTTATATTTGCATTGCATATGTGTTTGTGTGGCTTGTTGCGCATGTAGTGATTGATCATGTATGTTCCATGGTTTGATTGTGCATATGTTGTAGTTTACTATAGTCATCTCTAGATGCTATATACTCATTGTTGACACTCTT
Organism: Artemisia tridentata subsp. tridentata; assembly: GCA_021014915.2. Lineage (NCBI taxonomy): Eukaryota > Viridiplantae > Streptophyta > Magnoliopsida > Asterales > Asteraceae > Artemisia > Artemisia tridentata. The sequence goes on along the minus strand of CP139509.1, from coordinate 240,845,715 downwards.
CATATTACGTCACACTTGATCGGGTGTTTGATACAAAAGTTTTAAGTTTTTAAATGGAAACGTATTCACCCCCCCCCCTCTACGGTTTCCACAATTGGTACCAGAGCCACGTCGCTCAAATTTTTAAAACAAATGTTTTTCAAAATTGAGTACGATCCATGTATCAAATTACCCATGAAGGTGATAAAAATATGAAAAGTATTTAGTTGCTTAATACTTACAAGTTTTGTTGTTAAGTATACTTTGTCATACTAGCTTGAAGGTTTTCTTAAACCACTAAAAGAACAGTGTCTTTAAGTGTCAGGTCATGTTTTCAGAACGAGTCATTAAGTCATGCAGTTCTGAATCAGAAAACAGAACCACGGTACCACTAAACATTGTACGGTACCGTTATATTTAATGGTACCGTGGGTCATTTAACGGTGTCGTGCATCTGATTGTCTGTTTTTCATTTTTGGCTCATTTTCAAAAATCCATATAAAATCAACCATGAGTCTGTACGAGTCGTGTCGCCCATCATTTTGAACGATGTTGAGTCTACTTTCATTTGAGAAACATTTTTATGAATTAGTTCTAAATGAAAGTATGTTAAAGTCCTTGATTTTCAACTAAAGGTCTTCTGGTCATGCAGTTTGCGTAAATTTTTGGTCAAACTAAAAAAGGGCGATTCAACTTTTAAACCTTGACATGTTTTCAAAGTGCTCAGCAAAAATATTTGAAATGGGGAGGAAACCAATTCATTGTCAAATAAAATCAAGCTTAGTATACATTGTTATACCTAATACACAAAATGACGATAAGTATTTTTGTGTGTTAAATTGCTATTTGCTTATTATAGTTTTTCGGTTTATGCATTTATAAGGCTCATGCTGAATCACTTGCACTATATTAAGTAATTAGTTTGCATTGCATATAGGCATCAACCATTTGTCTTGCATTTGTTGCAAGTTCTTAAAATGGTTTAGTAACTTTCTTAGGAATAGAAACTAAGTTGGTAGATCATGTGTGTCGAAAGATATTGTCTTACACAATTATTTTTCCAAAGGTTTAAGTGTAAAAAGTATATCACCCCAAAACACTTAACACTTTCATAAAATCCGTAACATGATCCTTAAAACATCACATCATTTTGTCTTGTTTGACCATGGGTTGTCTAAACAAGATAAAAGGTCATTTTAATACATTAGTATTTAAGTAAAAGAAAATGTACTAAACTTGCATTGATTTAACACACATACAAAATGTTTTAAACATTTAGTATTTTACGTATGTGGTATAAAAATGGTTAAGATAATTATTTTTATACTAATGAGGTGTGAAAAACTAAGAGTATTATACATAATAATATAAATAGTTTTTCTCAAATAAAAATAAATGACAATATCAAAGTAGTAACTTAGTTTGTCATTAACCTCACACATACAACTAGTGTTAAAATAAATGGAACACACTCCTTAAATTTTTATTTTCTTTTTAGAAAGGGAGTGATTGTGAGGGTCAAGAAAGATTTCGAGTACATATCAATTCATTATTCAAATTATGATTGATATCATCATCGAATCTAATTGACAAGTTTTCGAGTGTGGACATGAAATTGGAGTCATTATTTGTTTAGCTTCAAGATAACATAAAAAAATAATGAAACATATTATCTTGAATCTACATACTCAATCACACTCGATTGTTATGAAAATAATGACGTCCTCTCAAGACGAAAATAATATGCATCGGATCATAACTCACACTTGTGTTGAAGATGCCATATTGAGTCTTGTTGTCCAATAGTTGTGTTCCAAACATTAAACTAATATGTTTAAAAGATGCATAAAATACACAACTAAGTAGGAGTGACAACTTGGATGTTTCATCCGAAATATACAAGTAATTTACATTGCAATGCAATTAGTAAACGTGTCATTTCCGAAAAACCAAACAAGAGCAAACAAACAACATATGTAAACTTTGCTCATGAACAACTCAACACTCAAAGTCACATGTCTAGTAAAAGTGTCATACATAATATATGTAAGTCATCAATCTTTGAGAATATCACATGTATTTCTCTTATCAAAAGATTGACAAAGGATAACTTATATCCTATGCATCTTATTTTCTTTGTGACATGAATGGTTATGTTACAAGAGAATACATTGCATCTTGTTAACAAATATAGGATATTAGAGTTGAATAATAACCTAATACAACATGTGTCATTGCATAAACAAGTAAAATTGGTCATACACTAAAATACTTGTTTCAGTAGGCATTCGTAAGAGTGATAAGTTTCCTCTTAGAAAAGCATACTTTTTGAAATAAACAGTATGTCTCATTTCAAATAAAATGCTCACAAGATCTATTGAGGTAAGTAACCTTCACTAGATTCTCACTCAAGATATGCAAAGGAGCATTCTTGAAACACACACGATGTAGTAGGTTCTACATTGTATCACATTAGAGTGTCTCTTGGTTCTAGGAAACCAAATCATGTTAAAATAATATGTAACAACTCAACAAACAAAGATGTTGTCCAAGAGATCATAAAATACACCATCTCCATCAAACAACCTTTAAATCTCAAACACGAAATTAAAACATCTCGCTTGCCTTTGTTAGGAGTTGTGTAAGACATGTCATTTTCTTAACCTACTTTCAAAGTATGGTTAATTGAGTCATATTAGGCCATGTATAGCAAAACAAGATAAAATCATCTTTGCTATACTTCGATAGGCAAATATAGGAATTCAAATTCTTCTAACATGAGAATGACTACTGGAGAACCTATCGCACTAGAAATTCAATTTGACCTAACGGTTGGATTGCTTCCAGGAGAGAAGTTGGGTTGGTGTATAACCCGTAAAAATGGTCGTGTTTAGCCTTAATTGAGCACCACTAGTGATAGTCTCATACTCATTCTCTAACTTGAAAAGTTTTCATTCCTACATTTGACTAGAGATAGTTTACATCGGTGAACTTTATATCCCGTTAGGATCTCATTTTGAACAAGTAGTAACTAGGATCTTCCTTAGCAAACCTAGATTGCTTGCATCCCACATACGTGTTTCAATATGATAACATGTTTTCATAAGATGTGATTAAATGTCTTCGTGATCTTAAATGCTAAATGATTATCATGTTCTGCATGATGTTTGCATTTATTCGTTATGTGCATTTTACATGATTTGCTTGCACCCACACTAGGTCATTTTGACACATTAGGAATTAGGTATGCCTATCACTATGAACCCTTAGAAGCCATAGAGTCATACACTAGTGTCAAAACCCATAAGTTAGAGTAGTCGCGAAGTTGTGCCAATTCCCTAGTTATCACTTCGCCTTCTTCCAAGTAATACACCCTTTTGTCATGGGAAGGTTAGATACAAACCTAGTAGAACTCGGAGTAGGATTGACAACTTAAATATTTCGTCCGAAATATTAAAGTAAGTTTAACTTGCGATCGCAATTGTTAAATGTCATATCCGAAACATCATACTCAAGCCTTTTAACAACATATGTTAAAACGCTCATCCAAAGGACTCACGAGTTACTATATAAGTAATTAGTAGTTCCTTTCATCCTCGTGTGAATATACACGTCTTAAGATCCCAAACCCTGCTGCAAATCAGCACCATAGGCCTAGCTTTACATCTTTCAAAACCCCATGAAACACTCACGTGCAAAGCACATAGAAACCCTTAAATCAACCAAACCTCTCAACCGAGAATCCCCTTACCATCTCCGTCTAGGTCTAGGAATGATGGAACATTTTCCATAAAACTTATGACTATTTAAATATTTCACTGGAAATATTAAAGTCATCTCTCGTACCCCTCTTATGATTACTTGAATATTTCACTGGAAATATTGTAGTCATCTCGTGCGTCTCGTCTCATGACTCTTTAAATATTTCACTGGAAATATTGAGTCATTCTTTAAATCCCTCTCATGACTATCTAAATATTTCACTGGAAATATTAAGTCATCTTTCACATCGCTCTAATGACTACCTATGTATTTCCTCAGAAATATAAAAGTCATTTCTTCTCGTCCAGTACCGGTCAAAGAATTTATTAGGTATAAATTCTCTCCTCGTGTCGAATGCGAAGATTTATTCGTAAAATCCTCTTAAACTCCAATGACAACTTAAATATTTCATCCGAAGTATTTAAAGTTTATTTAATTTGCGAAATGCAATTAAATGTCATCTCTCATTCTCGACAAACGTTCATCGAATCCTGGTGGATTCATTCATAAAGGAATTTATTCGGTATAAATTCTTTTAATCTAAAGTCCAGAAAAATCACAACATATGTGAAATTTCTTTGTCAAAAATCTTGCTTTCAACTCTCACTAACACCATCAAAACCCACTCGATCTAGTCTTGAACCTAAAACCGTCTCCTATCAGAATAGATTTTATCTATCATCTGACTCCTTAGCCTTTTCCGTCACACTTCCGCATGGTACTAAACACTACCACTGCTTCCGCATCCCACTCACCTTCTACATACCTCAAGCGAAGAACCGCTAGGATAAGTTAAGATAACCCCACTAGAACCTTGTCACCAACCTCACTACTCTGAAGATTTTATCTTCTTAACCCTTAGGATATCTCCTAGTAATCACATGCCTCATCATATAAATGTTCTATGAATATTCACAATGATTGAGAAGAGCTACGTAACTTCAAAGGTGAAGTTTATCGTATGCTATCCACCACTTGTCATGACGTTACTAAGCTCATCGCTTTCGTCAACGTTTGTTTTCCTCTTTATCTTTTGCATCTTGTCCGGATGGTCATAGATTAAGGGGGAACGAAAACACACTCATATAGCCTTTCACCAAACACTCTCAAGAACACATTAATGTGGTTCTTATTCCCTAGGAAACTTCCCTTTAGCTGCCCAGAACTAGGCTGCACAGGAAAATTCGTGACTTCCAGGTCACGGTACCGTTAAATAGGCCACGGTACCGTGTGGTATTTAGTGGTACCGTGCCTATGTTTTGACGAATTTTCACTGTTTCCTTTAGATCCCTGCATCCCTAACCTCAAACCTGCAAAATTTTGCAAACTCACATACACCCAAGGATTCCCTCACTACACCATAGGACTCTAACACCAACTTTAGTTCGAATCCCACAACTCTTGCCTATATAAGGCCTCACCATTGCAAGCTTATCTTGCATCTCACATTCAAACCTTTTAGCTACACTTCACTCTTGAAAGTGATAGTTAGTTAAACAACCTCCAACCCTCACAATCACACAAAACCTTTCATGCACCAAATTATCTCTAACACACAACTAGGATCATCCAACCTAGAAACTTAGAACTTCGTTACCTTAACCCCGTTAGAGATATCCACCAACAATCCTGTTAGGATCACATGCACCTTTTCTTTTTCTCTTTTGAAATATATCATGCATCTCATTGTCAGTGCAAACGATATATTAACCTAAACCATCCTTTTCCACCTTTCCTCAAAGGGCAAAACCAACACCTCCAACCACATCATCATCATCCTACACCTTTAGGATTCCTACACCCTTACCTCCACCAAGTCCACCACAACCTTTAGCTATCACACTAACCCTATCACCATCAAACCTCTTTGGACTTGGCACCAACACATCATCCTTATCACTATCACCATCACCACAACCACTAATGGGTCATCCCATTATTTTTCCCCTACAACCACATAACCCAAGTTGTCCTTGTTGTCACCACAACCAACACTCTCCCACCTTATGGAATCATTTAGGTATAACCTCTATCGAGTCTACTTTATGGCACGACTTGTCATAATAGTAATCATTTAGAGTATGTCTTATCAACAAACTATCCTTAACATCAATCATCTTAGGTAGATGATTATGTTGTTCAAAAGGTTTGTTAGAACTTTCCTTCCCAATGACAACTTGGAAGAAGTCATTTAGTGCGTCAGTCAATGAACGAATCTCGTTCTTGATTAGTGTGATTGAGTGAACAGTTACACCTTAGGTTTTCGGTCGGGTTGTGACACTTATGTGTTAACATAGTTCAACCTATGCATGTCTTGCTATGTGTATTCTATCCCTATAATGTTGCTCCTATAATGTTATATATTATGTTGCACGAAGCTAACCCTTGATGTAGGAAAAGCCTTTGTAAGAATTTGATACATGGATCCGCTAGATACTAAGTTAAATAAACAAGGGAATTAAGTCACCATAGGGGAGCATTGAGCTAGGGGGAGCTCGGGAGTATTTGAATACATAGCATGGAGTCATCTTCACAAGTGATGATAGAAGGCTTCACTAGGATGATGCAAACTCGCCTTTCTAGGAAGAAAGGAATGTAGTTCAATAAGGGGGAGTAGGGAATGAATTCAAGGGAGCGCTCGAGGCAACTAACTTTTTGATTCGACAAAAGGGGGAGAAGGGGAGTGTAAACAGGTAACATTTACATTTTACTATGTCTTACGGTTTACATATTTGTCATCATCAAAAAGGGGGAGATTGTTAGTGCAAATATTACGATATTTAAACTAAACGGTTTCTTCGGTTTTAATAATGACAAACATGTAACTTGTAATACATAACGTAAAATGTGCAAGTTACTTGTAAACACAAATCATCAATGCATACTTACATCAACACCTCCCGACGTCTCAAGTATGCTTCAACGAAGTCGTAGATTTCCATCCCGACATAAATCACTCAAGGTATGGACAAACAAATCTACTACTTGACAAATGATCAAAGGATTATATTTTTCTAAACTTCACATTTTTAATGTGACAAAACATTTTTTCAAAAATATATTTTACAAATTATTTTTGAATTAAAAAGAAATGTTTTATTTTGAAAAATAAATTTGAAAACTCCCAACAGCCATTTTCCCCCCCCCCCAAAACAGCTCCAACTTCCCCAAATAAACCTTCCCCACTAAAGACAAAAAAAGGGAGCGTCCAACGGCACCTTTAAGTATGGACGGCTCCACTAAATTTAGTGGAGCCGTCGGGTATTTAGTGGAGCGTGGGTCTGTAACGGTCAGATTTTCCCTTGCCTATAAATAGTGGACCATTCCACACTTCCAACTTGATTTTTCCAGTCCTTTTTCTCTGGTCTTATCCCTCTTCACTTAGATAAATTTCTTTGATCATTTGGAGAGTCTTAGGTTGTTTAAGAGTGATCCAATCATCCACTCAAGTGATCCTCTTCATTCCTCTTGATTAGCAAGAGAAGAACACAAAGTATCCTAGATACAAAGTGTTGTCATCCCTTTTGATTAGCAAGAGAAGAACACAAAGTATCCTAGATACAAAGTGTTGTCATCCCTCTTGATTAGCAAGAGAAGAACACAAAGTATCCAAGTAGATACAAAGTGTTGTCATCCCTCTTGATTAGCAAGAGAAGAACTCAAGGTATCCAAGAAGATACAAGAGTTGGAGTTGTTAGGTCTTGTAACATTTGTTACACTCTTGATTGTATCATAGCATACATCAAGATTGTTTTTCTTTTGTGAGAGAGAGAGAGTCAAGATCATTGTGATCTTAAGAGATAGTGAAGATCTCTTGAAGCCATTGGGCTTGTGTTATTGATCATGTGGATCAAGGGTAGATCGGGTAGATCGTGGTAGATTGGTGCTAGCTAAGATTAGCACTCGACATCTAGCTTAGTGTCGGAAATAGGATAAGCGACGTGTATGGTGTAGATCGGGTAGATCGTGGTAGATTGGTGCTAGCTAAGATTAGCACTCGACATCTAGCTTAGTGTCGGAAAACAAGTTAAGCGACGTGTACGGTTTTCTCCGCCTAAAGGGAGTTTGTTGATTAGTGAAGTAACTGTCGAGTTGGGTACTCGGGGAGTGGAGTAGGGCGAAGAGGAGCTTCGTGACCGAACCACTATAAATCACCGTGTCCGGTTTGCGCCTTCTAACTTATCTCTTTACTTTCATTTCATTAGCTATCGCTTTATATTTATATTTGCATTGCATATGTGTTTGTGTGGCTTGTTGCGCATGTAGTGATTGATCATGTATGTTCCATGGTTTGATTGTGCATATGTTGTAGTTTACTATAGTCATCTCTAGATGCTATATACTCATTGTTGACACTCTTCATATTACGTCACACTTGATCGGGTGTTTGATACAAAAGTTTTAAGTTTTTAAATGGAAACGTATTCACCCCCCCCCCTCTACGGTTTCCACAGGCTGTGTCTGGTAAGAAAGATTGAAGGAGCTGAGAAGGTAGATGGGTTTAGGATTAGATGAAGAAAATATTGTGTCATGGGTTATATTTTGGTGATTCAACTCAGAAAGTTATGATACTAAAAAGTATCAATAAATGGAGTCAAGCTTATTAAGCTTGTGAGGTTGATGTTTATTTTGAGCTTAGCCTGAATGTGGTGTGAATCAGTGTGATAAGCATCAGTGTGTTAATGGTGAGGGTCGGACTGAGCCTGATGGGTTATATCAGTGTTCAAAAGAACACGAATGTGGTGTAATCAAGGAGATATAGAGATCAGTTGGTGTGCATTAGACTCAGCCTAAACACATTCAAACTGATATCAAAGGGTGTCAGTGTTATAGTTGTTTCAAGCGAAGCCTGAACATGAGATTGATAATGAGAACTCCTTGAATGGATTGCACTTATCAGTGTCCTGAGAACAACTGAGGGTGAATATGAATACATCAGTTCACTGAACATAAAAAAAAAAAAAAAAAAAAAAAAAAAAAAAAAAAAAAAAAAAACAACCCTTTAACCCCTGAACCTGGTCACTGAACCCATCACAAAATCCTGAACCCCGTGACTAAAACCCAGGTCACTGAACCTTAGTCCAGGTCCCTGAACCCCCTTGGTGACTGAACCCCCGACCCAATACCCTCAATACCTGAACCCCGTGACTAAAACCCAGGTCACTGAACCTCAGACCAGGTCCCTGAACCCCCTTTGGTGACTGAACCCCCAGTTCCCTAAACCCTCTCAGTGAAATAGATCATTGAACCCCCTGAACCTTGTCACTGAACCAGTCACTGAACCCCCTGAACCCCTGAACCATCAGGTGATTGAACCCTACTCCCTGAACCATCAGGTCCCTGAACCTTTGAACCTCAGGAACTAAACCCAAGTCCTTTAACAAGCAGGTTTGAACCTGAATAACCAAAAACCACAACCTCACCTGGGCTATTTGTATATTCAAATAGGGGGAGATTGTTGGGTCAAAAATTGACCCAATTACCCTGACAAGGATTTGAACATAAAATAGCTTAACTCATTAATAAATAGTGGGTTACTCACTGATAAAGAAATCAGTGAGTGTTGTATAAAGCTCGTTGTTGAAGAAACAATTTACTTACTGATACGGTGTCAGTGAGTAAAGTATGCGAGCTACAAACAACTCCAGTATCACTGAGAATTGACAAATGTCTCAGTGACCCTGAAGACGCTATGTCTACAAGCAGACTGAAATATATGGACGGGAACTTCCAAAAGAAAAAATGGAAGTCAGACAAAGTACAAAAGAGGAAGATGAAGAGGGACCACTCAGTGGATGACAACTCACACCAAGTGGATGACAACTCACACCAACCCCACATGTCTTTGTTTAGTTACCTGTATATATTGTATGCTTTGTAATAGAGATAGTATGTTTTCCTAAACAAACAAAAGAATACAAAATTGTATTAGTTGATAGGATCATCCTCTCATTGAATCTCAAGCATAGCTTGGATCAATGAGAGTTTATTTATCACCCAAAGGGGATAGTTTACTGGAATTATCCCCTTGAAGAAGCTGAAGATGTTATCTTATTAGTTGTTTGTCTTTTGAGTAATCTTGTAACAATTGTTTTCATTATCAATGAAACTGTTATTTATTTACTCAAATTTCATGGACCAACACATACCTTTTGTGAGATATTAAACATTGAAATTTTCTTTTTGTATCTGAATTATTAAATGAATGATAACAACTTTCAAAACGCCTCTTTTGAGTCATTTTCTATGATTATGACTATGATCCTTCCAATAATACCCCAATTAGTCTTCCGCTGTTAACTTAAAATTTAGGGGGTGTTACAAGAACCTCCACGTCACCCTTAACGCTCCTTCCAAGTTACCACACCGAAGGCTCTAAGAGCGTAGGGAATGATAACGCATCAACGCCAAATCGTCCTAGGTGGCTGTTTATTAACGCCGTTATGGCGTTATGCCCACTCCGAGCGAATGAACGTTGGCAAGGCGTTAGCTTCTACGTTGCTAGAGCAACGTATGTTGCAACGTGGGTGAGGCCAAAGAAAAAGTTACAAAACACACCCCTCAAACATATACAACGACTAGTTTAGGATTTCAAAAAAAAAAAAAAAAAAAAAAGTTACCGTTATTTTCAAACGGTTTGATTTCAAAAAAATTTGACATTTTTTTTAAATCCTTATAAATACCCACACCCTATACTTCTATTCTCACCAACAAAAAAAAAACCAACTCATATACTTATATTCTCAAAAAAAAAAAAAAAAAAAAAAAAAAAAAAAGAGCCGGGACGTGACGATCCAAGTTTTTTGAACTTAATGGGTTTTGGAAATGTTTTCCCTAACCCGAACGCCGGATCTTCTTCAAATCCTAACCCACTTAATTTGACACCCGAACAACAACAATAATTGATGTTCATGTTTCAACAAAATTTCCAACAAAACCCAAACGAGCAACAAACACAAACACCACCACAAACCCAATCCTCACAAGCGGCGTTTGTCGACCCCAAAGCTACGTCTCCACGAAAATACAAACGTGTAGGTAAACGTATGGCAAAAAAATCCAAAGAACTCGAGGTGTATGATGATAAAAATCCTGACGTAAGTGGTACTACGTTACGTTGGACACTGGAAGAGGAAGTTTTACTTGCCACGTGTTACGTGGCCTTTTCCGAGGATAAGAACGTTGGAGTTTCTCAAAAGGGCATCAGGTTTTGGTATCGGGTTATGAGCGAGTTCAACTGGAAAAATTTTCAAGTTCGTAACAAGGATATGATAACAAGCAAGTGGCATACGTTGAACGCAAATTGCCAAAAGTTTCTAGCAGTTTACAAACGTACTGTTCGCTTGGCAAAAAGTGGTGAAATTGAAGTGGATAATATGAGAAATGCTAGACAAATGTATCGTGACGAGCATAAAGGTGTTTCGTTTGCTTAAGAGGAAGTGTGGTTAATTTTGAAGGCGTGTCCTAAATGGGACGCGCCAGCACCAATTGACTTAACCGGAGACGTTCCCAGTCAAAGCAACCTAGAGCTATTCGGTGATGATGCACGACCACATCCGGCCGAGAAACCACGCACCGGAAAAAAACAAAAGTCCGATACCTCGACTAGCACCGGGGGAAGTGCGTCAAGCAATTTGGAAGCTATGTCAACCGAGCTTCGACTTAGACAGGAAGCGGCTCAAGCGGCGTACGAGGCGGCTAGAGTGAAAGACGAGACGATAATGCATTTGGAAGAATTTAAATTTCTCGGTATGAAAATGAGTGAGATAGATCCGGCCGCCATGTATTGGATCGAATTGGAAAAGAAAAAAATCGCCGAAAAATATAACTTGCCACCACCGCCAACTGTGACAAATGGTAAATTTGCCCTAATATTTAATTCATGATATTCCCATTAGTTAGACTGAATCACTGTATTAGACATTTATATGATTAACACGGGAAACAGACCTGCACATTTTGTCACCCGGAAATCTCACCAAGAACAGTGAATTTATTACATCTCGCATTTTACCCACTGAATTGTAGTAAAAACGTGAGGTTATCCCGGTTTCACTCAGACTGACACCACACGCAAACCAGAGATAAACCTGAGATTCAGGAATTCTAGTGAATAATTAAAAAAAAAAAATTCAAAAACACATTCAAGAATTATAGAAACGATAGTATCTCATAATTGTAACGGTCCCAGGAAGGATCCGAATTGGACTCAGTTTAACAATACGCGAATATAAAATACCACACTTAAACTAATTATTCACTCTATACTTAAAATAAAACGTGTATAACCTACACTTGAAATAAAGATACCATCCCCACTCACACTAATCCCAACACCCTTTATCTTCTACCCTAGGAACTTCCATCATTTTTGTCTGCCTAACCTTCATCCCCAAAAACCCAATCGATCAATCACTATCCCTGCCATCTTTCCTTTTGACGTAGAAACACTGCCACCATCACGAGACCTACAAATACTCCTAAGTCAAACCTAGAATACTACAATTGAGGTAGAAAGAACAACAAGTTGGAAACCCCATTTCTCCGGATCCGAAAGCAACTATGAGGTTATTCACCATATTTATCTTTTTAAACCCATGTCCTAAAAGATGTCGAACCACACTCACATAAGGGTTCTGAGAATCACTCAAGGGAGAACAAGGATTAGTGGGATTGTGGTTCGGTTTGGAGCAAGTTGGGTTTTTCGGATTGGAGTTTTGATTCGAGTTCATCATCCCTCAAAATAGTTGTAAGAATATGAACCTGTCATTTCAATTCCATTTATGTTAGATTGTTTTAGATCGAATAGGGAATAATTTAGGTTGTTCTTGTTAAAGTTTAGACCGAATAAAAGAAGATTTAGTCTGTAACACCCCGACCCGACAAGGGCAAGGATGTCACAATACTATGGTTTCATATCAGAACAAACACAAGCATAAGACATAAATAATACAATAGAATTTCAATGGTTACAAAGGATAATCTGAAACTACAAGGTTATAAATGAGATATACAATAATTTCTAAGTCTAACTGTAAGTTCTTCTAATCATCTTCAATAACTAGTAAGGTCTTCTAAATCCAAGATACTCTCCACTCATACCCAGCTTCCATACTAAAACCTGCCGCAGGAAAAGAAATGCGGCTGAGCTACGAAAGCTCAGTGAACAGATATAACGATACAAAGCAGTAATAAGGGATAGTGAAGTAAGTGAAATGATACAAGGTGTAACAAGAGTAGGAAAGAAAATGGAAAAAGGTTATTAAGAATTGGTTACAATAGATAGGTGTAAAGGAAACCATAACCCACCACAAGCCCAAGGAAAATCAAATCAAGTCCAGTATCAAGTCAAGCATAGGTTATAGGGTAATCAGTAACAGTAATCCACTACGAGCCCAAATCAAATCAAATCAAGCAAGGTGTACGGAGGGGAGACCTCGGTACCAAGTACAATATGAGGGGATACCTCCAATGGTTGGAGTAGCTAGCTCCCAAGTAGTGAATGACGTGTATCGCACACACCCATCATGTCACCAAGTAATACAAGTAATCAAGTCAAGTCAAGTCAAGTACAAATCTAGGATGCATCCATACGCCCCAGTAGGCTGCCACAATGTCTTCCTCTACGTAACAAGTCAAGTATCAAGTCAAGGCAGGGACGGGATAGGACATCACTCTCCTACCCTAGAGTCATGCCATCGGTGCATCAATGACACGGACATGAAACCCTCATGCCTAGTGAACAAATAGTGGCTCATAGTCTCAAACCGTGGGTCAAGGGTCAAGTATCAAGTATCAAGTCTTATATCAAGTGTCAAGTGTACAAGTTCAAGTTTTATCAAGTGGTTCAAGTCAAGTCATATATCAAGGGGTTTAAATCAAGTTTCTACTCCAAGTTTATCAAGGTTCAGGTCAAGGGTCAAGACAAGAGATCATAACAAAGGTATATAGTAAAGGTTCAATTTAAAAGTTCGTTTAAAAGCAATCCTTTAATAATGGTTTTCGTAAAAATGATCTTTCAAAATAGTTTTCATAAAAATGGTCTTTTAAAAAGGTTTTCATAAAGATAGTCTTAAAAATAGTTTTCTAAAAACATTTTCATAAATAATTAAAAATGTTTTCTCATCCAGTTATAATATCAAGTGTATCAAGGTTCAAGTCAAGGTTCATGGCAAGGTTCATAGCAGGGTTCAAGGCAAGGTTCAAAACAAAAGATCAAGGCAAGGGTTCAAAACAAAGGTTCAAGTCAAGGAGATCATATCAAAGGTTCACAATACAAGGGGAATATAGCAATGGCTTGGGAAATTCTAAACGAATCAAGATAAGAAATCAAGAGAACGAAGGCACCTTACTGAGAAGGGCAGAATATCTGTACCTTATTAGCAAAACACAAGAATAGAAAGTTGACAAGGATCAAGTTACTCCTTCCTCGAACCTAAAGGAGTAGAAGACAGAATTACAAATGGTTCTTAGTTATCTTTCCATTTTAAGTAAGTTTCCATTTTTAGAAAGTTTCCTTATTTAGTAAGTTTCCATAATTAGCATGTTTCTATAATTAGAAAGATTTAAATATTATAATTTAGGTTAATTCATGCATTTAATATTATTATGGAATTAGGGTTCATTATATCAAGTTATAATAGTTTAGGGTTCATTATGACAACTTCTCATATTTTAGGGTTTTAAATGTAATTATGTCAAAGATAAAGGTTTAAAGTGCAATATTACAAGTTATTCTTTTTACCCATAAGTTTCTCATAATTACAACTCTAGTCCTTCAATGTTAATAATTTTACATGTTAAACCCTCTAAATAAATTAATTTTACAATTTAAACCCTATAGTTAATTAAATCACATCTTAATCCTTATTATATCCATGTTTACACATTAAGCCCTTAATTATTTAAAGTTACATATTAGACCCCTCAATTAAAAGCTTATACGAATTGACCTTCTGTTTTTATAACTTACAAAACAAGTCCCTCTAATTACTAAATTTTACAATTCGAATCAATAATTAAGTAAATTACCTTTTAAACCTTCTAATTCCCAAATTGTACACACCTATAACCTATTTTATACAGTTTACCCAGACCTAAAACATGTTACAAAAATATCCCTCAAGTTTAAAAAGTTACAAAACACCCCCTTTAGTTTTAAAAACCCAATCGGTAACACCAAAACAAGCATAAACCCTAACCTAAAATTACCCAATCATTACCAAGCATTAATTACTCCTTAAAACACATTAATTAAACTCAATATCACCATCCAAACCTAACCCTAAGCACACGATTCCCTTTTTAGTTTTAAACCCTTTTTATCTAATACACGGTTTGCAAAATAATTCGACAAGAGTGTTCTAAGCTTCTACAAATCCAAACAATATTTTTCTAGTGTTACATGACTCATATATGATCGAGTAAAAATAGTTTCAAAGCTCATAAAAATCTGCACAGTCGATTTAGATATTATGTTCGATTTAGGGTTTTTTAGTGTTCGAATCACTTCAAATAATTAAACAAGCATGCATGGTTCGATTATACTATTTTATATGGATTATATATGATCTATACAAGTGCAAAAAAATACCAGAAGGAGTTTAGAATAGACGCATGAGCTAGGGGGAATTTTTACCTCTCGGCTGAATATAATCGAACAAATAAATCAAGAACTGTCGAACCAAGCTTCCCAAATTCGATCCCCTATTTTTCTAAGCTTCTTTGAACTCAGTAGAACCCAGGAAAAATGCTAGACCAGCTCCATAAATTAGCAGGAATCGAATGAGAGTTTTTGGGGTGTTTTAGTCGGTTTTTAGGGATAATAATAGGAATTATATATAAAGAACCGTATATATTGGAGTGGGAGGGATAACTTTTGGTTCAAGATATCATGATAAGGATAAAAATCTGTTTTCTAAAGATCTCTAATTATTTTGTAGTATTTATCCCTTATTTAGTTGATTTATTGATTTAATTTAGTAAATATAATATAATGTATAATTACCATTCGGCCATATATATTTAAATTAAATGTGACAATTATTTTTGTGACATGTAAAATGTTAAAATGTTCAAGAAAAATTATTTTACTTCATATGATACTAATTTCCAAGAGTTTGGGATTAATTTGGTATTTTATTTAATTTATAAGTGAAATTTAAGGTTACAAGGGCAATTTGGTAATTTTGCATATTTTGAAATTTCAGGTATTACATAGTCGCTGAATTTTATTCAGCTTCGATTTTAATCATTGTTCAAAATTCGGATTGTTGTTAAGATATTTAAATGTTGTTGTTATTGTTATTGTGGCGTAGGACCTAGTAAAACCTGGAAATGGTTGTCAGATGTTGTCGCTGTTGTTGTGGTTTAGGATTTAGGAAATTTGAGATTCAAGTTGCTAGTCTTAGGACCATTGTGGTTCGGTTTAAAACAGACAGGTCTTAGGATTAGGAGTTTCATTCGAAGCCCACCTCCTCCGGAAACCAGTGTTAGAAAGGAAATTGTATCCGAACCTTCTCAAATCTATATATTATAGATTGTTCAAGGTTAATTCTAGGTTGAATATAAATTAATTTAGGTTGTTATTTAAGTTGCGGATGATGAGTATTGTCCAGACGTGGTGATACTTTGTTGTAGAAATTATCGTTAGATGTTATCGTTGTTGTGTCCATGTGACCTAGGACACTGGAAGACTAGAACTTGGTTACTAGGGAAATAAAGCTTGTTGCTCAAAGTGGCGAAAACATGTGATTCGAGTCAATGACTCCAGGAGTTATAAGTCTTAGTATTGAACTAGTTTTGATGAGTGTAGAAGATAGACTTGAGTAATAGCACCATTTGAGGTAATGTATTCTTTTGGGTTAGTAATCCGAACAAATACCATCTCCACCCTTGACCGAATTAGAACCACCCAAAACGGGGCATTTTGGTGGTCACTTTAGGCTGGGAAGAACCACCCCTGCGTAGGGAAATTCTTGTCAATTCCTCCTCGTTAAGATAAGCCAAGACCCCTAGAAAATTTGAATGAGTAGTACTCAACCTAAATCCCTACCAAGACTTGAGCACCCTAGGTCCTTGTGATGTCGAATTGAGGGTCAAAGTATCCCCAGAAAACACTAAGCCTTCACAGACTTGTGAAGAATTGAAGTATTATGATGTGTGGTGTTGTTTGTGTACCAGACCAAACTAAAACAGATAGAACCCACATAAGAGCCCACACTTAAGCCCAATAGATAACCCTTCCAAATTCAGCCCACGTTATGGGCCAGTGAACAACACAATTCAGCCCACTAGGAATTATGTAGATGCTAAAGATTAAGCCCAACCAATTAGTGACCTTATTTTCCCCCTCCACCAACTCAGTGGGACGCAGCCCAATTATTATTAGATATTCAAAATTCGGTTAAAAACTTAGTAATAGTTGTCGTAAAAGTTAAAATGTACATAAGCCGTTCACGAAATATTTCCTAGTAATTAACATATACTTGTATGTAAAACTTGTAACCAAACACACAATAAAATCTCGTCTTGTAATAGGGTACATGTAAATGAAAATTTGATAGCTGAAATGTGAAACACAACAAAGATGATGGAAACATTTAGACTATATATATATATACATTGTTCCATAAGTGATATAACATATATTCGGAAAATAGAGATATAAAAGTTAATTAACACATATAAGAATTTTTATCGTCAAGTTAAAACTTACATAGCCGTTCATAAAAGCAATTGTGGCAAACACCAATATATATACATGAAAAGTGCATAACCGAATATACAATCACACTTCACACATAACTAGCAAATAGGTAAATAAAAACTTGTATAGAAATGACTTAAACACTCGACAACCATCATAAAAATCATTAGATTATACTTAACTCGCAAGGACATAAATAGTAGAACATGAATGAGTAATAGAAACTTTATACAAACACATAAGTAATTAAAAATGTGAAACACAAGTGAAATAAATAACAAACCAACTCCACGTTAAGTCTCGACTATACCTCACGTTGTAGGATATATATGAATTGACACTTACATTTGTTATATTGAGACTAAGTAAATAGAAACGTCACTAATAAAGAAACTAGGAATAGTATATCAAACCTGAACCGTACTTAGACAAATCTGACGATATATTTAGTTTAAGCTAATAAGGTGTAACAATGAGTCATAATAGATTATTAATAACAAAGCAAACTTCGCTAAAATTTACCAAGGTTACTAAAACTTAAGTTATATTAAATCTTCTCAAATCATGAAACTAGTAGGTAGTAAACGTCACGTACGTTAGGCCTTACTTCGAAAATCAACATAATCAGACACAACGAACAAATCACACCACTATAATATATATGTATATATGCAATACATCCCGACTGAACCCATTTAGGCTCTAGATAGTTCAATAACCCCAAATCCCTCCTTACCATACCTTTAGGTCATTTGTAGAGTTACACCCCACCATTCCTTAGGAGAGACCTTAGTAACCACACTTGCCGCCACACAAGTGACAACAACATAAATACTCTAGAACGTTGAAATTAAAATATGAAGGGACTTCAACTTAATACTTGAAACTAAGACATGGTTATTTAATCTAAGTTGCGTGTTGGTGTCGTGCACTTCCTAATTTCACAGCATTCACTGTTCAGACCAGTAAATGTGAGTTTATAGCCCCTTTTTACTTATACTTGTTTTATATGAATGGGGTGAGAAACATGCAAAACCAATTTTATGGACCATTTATACTATGTTTACCAATGATATTGCGCAGATAGCCTAAGACTCTAGAACCCATTATTATGCCCGCCTTCATGCACTGTTAATTCCGGTTAGGAAGCGTGATTAATATGAATAGATCTATTGGGGTGACTCCCCCGTTCGGTTTGACCGGATAGGCAAACGAGCGTATATTAAGTCGGATTACGAGTGAATTGGGTTAAGCACTCGCTAAGGGCCCCTTTGTGATTATTAATGTGCTAGGTTATAGCACACTGGACTGTCGAGCTTCGGTTGCATGAACTTAGTGCTAGCACAAATGAAAATAAAAATATTAATGTGACATTTCAATGTTCACAAACTAAACTATTGGTCCAAATTTGTTATAACCTAAACCTATGAACTCACCAGCTTTTTGCTGACTTTTAGCATGTTTTCTCAGGTATCTGGATATATGCAAGTGTGGCAAGGTTTGGCAAGGCGGCAGGCTTATACTATTGACCAAGTGTTTTTAACAAATGTTTAAGACTTGTTTTTGAGGGACCATTGAACTTGTAAACAAACTAGAAACATAAAGTTTGTTATAATTGAATCAATCAAAGTTAATATATTTTTATCAAAGTGTGTAATTGGTTCTTCGTTACCTTGTGTTATGATTTCCATTTCAGTAGCACCCCATGACTCCAATGCTTCCGCAAAGTAGATTTTGGGGGTGTTACACCAACCGACTAGTTTAATTTATTTACTTATTGTATTTTATTTCGTATTTTTGTTTCGTAATTTTTTTATGTCGTTTTTTTTATTGTAATGTTTTTTATTTCGTATTGTAATGTTTAATTTTATTAATGAAGTGTTAGGGTATGTTTGGCAAAAGTAACTGTTGCTGGAACTGGAGATGGAGATTATAAAAAGAGATTATTTTTATAAGCTACCTGAAGTAACCTTTGATTTTCAGAGATTATGAAAGATTATTTTTTTTTATAATCTCTTATAGTTCTGTCTGCCAAACAAATATTATTTTTTAAGTAGCTTATTTAAAAAAAAAAAAATAAGCATAATCTCTCCACAATCTTTCATAATCTGTTGCGCCAAACACACCCTTAGAATGTTTAATGAATGAAATTATTAAGGGTAGAATTTGTAAATTGTAAATTTAAAAAAAGTGGGTCCCAAAATGTAGTGTTATTTGGTGTTATGATTACGGGGTGTAATTTGGTGTTAAAATGATGTGGCGCTGACGTGACCCAAAAAAGGGATGTTAACATGTTATTGCTCCTTTTGCTCTAATATCACACGGTATGGTAACCCCAATAGTGTGTTAAAGTTTAACATTTTGGTGTGTTAACCATACCATCTTGGTGTGTTAAGGCTCTGCGTTAAGGGGCACGTTAACCATACTGCCTTAAGGTGTGTTAAAGTTATGCTTTTTTGGTATGTTAAGGTTTAACATGGTGTGTTAACCATACTGCCTTGAGGTGTGTTAAGGTGTGTTAAGGTTTAACACGGTGTGTTAACCATACCGCCCATGTGAGTTAAGGTGTTTTATGGTGTTAAGATGTGTTAACCATACCGCTTTGGTGTGTTAAGGCAGAAGTGTGTTAAAGTTTAACACGAGTTACCATACCCAATGATTTAAGAAACTTATCTCTAGTGTAACATGACATTTTGTCTAATTATTCCTTGTTTGGAACTCAATTGTGAACCAAACACTTTCCGGATCCGTTTTATATGCCCACGAACGAACACAGGACCAATGTTTTAAAAACCGGTTTTTTAGTCGAACCGGCCATGCTTCCGTCACCGGTCGAACCGGCCGAACCGCCCAACAAAAAAAATCAAAAAAAAAAAAAAGAAAGTCAAAACCGGCCAAAACCGGAAAAACCGGCCGGTTCGCTACAGTAACCGGGATTTATAAAAAACCGGGATTTAAAAACCGGCCGACCAGCCGGAGGCCGGTCGAACCGGTTTTTAAAACATTGAACACAGGACATCTAATAATATAACCATCCAATCCTTGACCATATCCTCATCTCGCCACGTGTCACACTAAACTACACACCCAGCGCACATTAACCTCCGCCGCCTTAACTCCCCTCTCCCGACGGCGCACCCTAACCAAAACACACACAAATTAAAAAAGAAAAATGTCTCTCTCTTTAAGCACCCCTTTTTCCCCTCACCCTCACCTAACCCCCCATGCACCTCCCCACACCAGATCCCACCCCATGACATTCAAATTCCATCTCCTAACCACCACCATCCGCCGCCGCCTCACCACCGTCGCCGCCGCCGTCCGTCAAGACACAACACCGTTCACCGCAGCACCTCTCGCCTCCGTCAAACCCGCCGCCGAATCACTCTTCCACGTCACCGTCGACGTTTCATCGTCATCCGACCTTGCCACGTCATACACCGCAGCAGGACAGTATCTGCAGCTACGGATACCGGAAGTTGAGAAACCGGCGTTTTTAGCGATAGCGTCTCCGCCTGTAACGGCGTTGAATAACGGTGTGTTTGAGTTTTTGGTTAAGAGTATTGCTGGATCTACTGCGGAGATATTGTGTGGGTTGGGGAAAGGTGATGTGGTGGAGCTGAGTCCGGTTATGGGGACTGGGTTTAAGTTGGAGGAATTATCGCCTCCTGGTGATTACGAGTCGGTTTTTATTTTCGCTACGGGCTCCGGGATTAGGTATATATAGAATTGCTAGAGCATATGGTAACATAATTGTAGGTATAATTATAAAGTGTGAAATGACGTGTAAACTAAACGCTAATGTTTTCTGTTATTAGCGATTCAAAATAAGTATGTAGATGATTCATTTACAAACTTATGTGAGTATGTATATGTTATTGATAGGTTCGAATGTAGATCATGTGAGATATCCTTAATGTAAGAAATCGTGAAAAATGCAAGTTGTAGCTTTGATACTACGTAAAAATGTTGCTTTAGTTGATTTGATAAAAATTCGTGATATATGTGTTCCGGGATTAGGTATATTTGTTTATGAAGTTATGTTGTTATGCTCATGTTAACGGATGCGTGTTTTAGGTGTTATGGTGTTATCATGTCATGACCTTATGTTTGTATATGCTTGTAGATTGATTGAACATCGAAAACTTAGAGTTGATTCGTCTGGTTTTAGGATTACTAGATAATTGATACGTGGTTGGGTATACGTTTGCTTTGGATTTAGTTTGAAGGTTTATGTATTTTTTTTGAAAGGCAATAGTTTGTTTGAAGGTTTCAAGTGATGTTAAATTGCGAACTTGAAAATAGGATGAAATGATGATGAATACAGAGTTCTAGCAATTGAGGTCTTAAATTAGATTTTATCTTCAATTTGTGATTGTTTTTAACTATTTTTGTGATTGCTGAAGTAGGAAGTTGTGTGGGAATGATAGTTTTAGCAATTCCATTTGATAAGATATATTAGACCTATCGGCAATAGTGAGTTACGGTACAAGTTTGGATCTTTTTACAATGCACCCTTGCTATGTTTGAGCTGTTATGTTTTCATGAATGATGTTTTTGATGATGCCTTGTAAATAGTGAAACAACCTCTTGCCATTTAAAAAAAAGTTGTAAGCTATAATAAAAGAGACACGGACATTAATAATAAGTGAGCTGTTAATATACATGACTTGCTAACTGTTAGAGACGTGAATCATGAGATCATTGGGATGGTAGTCTGTATGTTTGGCGATGAGATTTGTGTTGTAACATGTAATTCTCAATAGAGATATTGCTAAGATAATATCTGCATAGATATAGTACAATTAGCAATATGAGATATTGTTCTTGCATGTTGTTTTACGTTCCTTATAGTATTTATCACTTTACTGAAAACATATGCTTCCTTCATGTCCACCTTGGTGTTTTTTTGTTCATTATGTAACATTGGGTTCAGATGGAGCAGATTGTCATATTTTTACTCTATGGGGGCATAATGTGCATGTTTAAGAACATATTGCTGGTCGTTTTAATTTAGTAAATCAGGGGTTTCCATACAGCAGATAGCATGTGCCCCGAGTAAAATGGAAATTTATGTTTCTATGCAAGGCTCTGTTAGTTAGGAATATAATTTCTTGTGTTGGAGCCTCATATGCTGCAATGTCTCTTACTGTTTATATTCGTTATGGATTTGTTTGCATTCTACTCATTTCTGATAATCTGTTTCATGTAGCCCAATACGATCTTTGATAGAATCAGGCTTTAGCGCAGACAAGAGATCAGACGTGAGGTTATATTATGGTGCAAGAAACCTTCAAAGAATGGCTTATCAGGTATCTTACAAATCCTAAATCTTTACTTGTCTGTTGTATTATTTTTTGAATGATTCTGATCTTGCTTTGTCATCAACCATTATAGGATAGATTCAAAGCATGGGCTGATTCTGGAGTTACAATTGTTCCTGTCTTATCCCAGCCTGGAGATGGTTGGGATGGTGAATCTGGCTATGTACAGGTACAATTGTGTTTCCTACTTGTAAATTTGTTAATGTTTGTAACTTCCTCTTTTTACAACGAATGTCTTTGTGTCTTGAGCAGGCAGCTTTTGCTAGAGCCAAGCAGTTATATGCACCTGAGTCAACCGGTGCTGTGCTCTGTGGTCAAAAGCAGATGGCTGAGGTTTGTTTCTATTTTCTTAGATAGCAAATGACTCCAAAATGCCATATTTAAATCACATTGATGTGTAGTACAAAAATAGGTATAATCACAATAAATATCCAAGTCTTGAGCAAAATACTTTGCTTGTATGCATTATTGTAAGACCTTTGGGAAATTTTCTACTGATTCTCCTTATAAGCAACAGTTTCATTTGACGCGGACAAAAACAGTATTTTCACAATAATAATTAAAAAGGAACCCAAAACCCTTACACAAGCAAATGGGCCTAAATAGCCTCCACTTCGTCTTTACATGTCTCAAAGGCTGTGTTTTAAGCTTGTTTTTGTTGTCTGTGCTGGGATATGATAATTTTTTAATGGTTTGAGCCTACACTATCCCTCTTTTTAAGATTTTATGGTACCATAGTGGGTATGAATTTCTAATTAAGTTAAAATGTTTCAACGGTTTTGCAATTTCTGTCAATCCCAGATAAAATCTGTTTTATGCGGGGCTGTAGGCAAACTTTTTGACATTTTAGTACTGCAAAACTGATCACATTGAATATGTTGTTTTTAAGCTCAGGTTTTTAATTGCCCTTGGCCCTTTGGAACCCTTTTTTATACTTGTAAAGAACTAGAGGTGGCAATTTGGAATCATTTAATAGTGATGTGTGTTCGAATTATTTTTTCTTATCATGTGGCATGCCAAACTGTAAATAAAATTTCAGCTAAATTCGAAAGTCTCCAAAAGTGTATCTTTGAGGCAACAAAGCTCTAAAAATTATTTTTTGTAGGAAATTAGATCATTTTGGAGTAACAGAGTTTTATAATCATATTTGACCAGTGTTGTAAATATCGGATATAGCGGCCGATTTATCGGCGAGAAATCGCTTATCGGCCTTCCACCGCTACGATATTTGTGTTATCGTCTGTATTTCTCGTCCAGGTCAAATTTCGGTCAAACTCGGTACTTATCAGAAGTTATCGGCGATAAATTGACTTTTCGGTCAACTAAAATGTTTGACTTTTTTTTTTTTTTTTTTTTATTTTTTTTTAACTGATCGGGTCGGGTATATATGTATCTATTATTGGGAGCGGCACTCAAAGTTAGGGTTTGTAGTTTGTACCTTCAGCAGACATCGAAAAAGCTAACCCACCTCCTTCAATACAACACAAGGACGATGAGAGAGGTGGTTTAATGGTGGTGGCGGCGCGGCACGGTGGTGGCCGGTTGATGGTGGTCGGCGGCTGAGCAAGAGAGAGGTGGGAGATGAAGTGAGGCTAGGGTTGTGTTAAAATGAGAAACCCTAGTCTCTTCAAAGGGTGATATTATCTGCTTTGGGCCAACAGTCTTGGGCTTGAATAAGTTTATAAGTCTTTGGGCCAACAGTCTTGGGCCAACAGATGGGCTTATACTTTACAAATTGTATATATTGTTAGTATATATATATATTTTAAATAAATTCCTTTACAATTTAGGTCCTCCGATATATCCCCGATATATCGTTTATCGGGGGTCGACCGAGACGATACCGAAAAGCGATATTTACAACCTTGTATTTGACACACTAATTGTATATATAAAAACTAGTATATCATGCGTATAAGATGGTGTTTTGGGTTAGCCTGAATTGAACCTTTACCCATCTGCTAGACTCAGCGCTATTTGCCAACTATAAGAACCTAGTTAACCAATCTCACCAGAATGGAAAAGATATTGTATAGTTGAGTTGGAACTCCAACATGCAATTTCGTGAGTTATCTAAGAAATCAGGAGGACTAGTCATGAAAGATGAGTCATGGCCAATGGCTATTGAACTATCTAGTAAATATGACTTTCTTTGGAGCCTCATCACACCTGATAATTCACTGTACAGTCAATCAATCCAATTGAAGTTTGTGTTATAGTGGTTAATGGATGCCTAACTAGGCCTCATGGATGATTCTTGTTAAATTTACCTTTGTATGTATGATGCATCAGAGGCCTAATGCTATCTAGTAAATTCTGATGGGGTAACTGACCTAAAATCCTAAATGCTCATAAACATGCATAAATGTAACCGGAACTTGTAGAAGTTAGTAGAATCCCGTGTCTCTTCACGGTCGGGAGTAGAGGTGGCAAAATGGGTGGGTCAGGTGGCTTGAGTAACGGGTCGATGTTTATTTTTAATGGTGAATTGGTGATCAATATTGACCGGGATGGATTCACCTGCCAATATTTTGATCGATTTGTAATGGTAGCAGTGTATGATCGTAAAACCGTATCTTTAAATAATATCTAATTTGTCCGAATAAATAGATCAAGAGACTTGTAGGCAAGTTTGACTCATTCAACTCGTTAGATCCAAAGCAACCCATGTTCAGGTAAATGGGCTGAAACTGCCACTTCTAGTTAGGGGTTACGATCTTTAGGGATGGAGAGGCTCTATTATATGCTGATGCTGTTCTGCGTTCCAGTTTCCATGTTATAGACTGCATGAGCACCTAACACACATTGCTTTCTGTAATATACTTGCATTTAAGTAGATGCAGGTGTCACGTAGCACATCCTGCAGCTAGTACTTCAAGTTCTGTTTTTTTCTTGCTGTAAATTGCAGTCTATTTAGTCAGAGAGTTTGTGCTTAGTACTAACCAATTACCAAATAAATGTCTGTTGCAGGAGGTTACTTCTATTCTTGTTGGCAATGGAGTACCCAATCAGAAGATCTTGAAGAATTTCTGAGATCCATTTTGATGGATTGTTGTATAATTATTGGGGGAATAGTTGTCCTCACTTCATTCTTTCCATGTTGCTGAATGCCAAGCATCTCAGTTCGGAACCACAAAATAATGCCATTTTTGAGATGTAAATGTAAAAGTATTACCTACATAGGAGCTCACTATCAAATAGTCGGACAGTTTACGATAGTAGAAGCCCGAAGGCTGTGTTCAATTTTATATATGTCCATGAACCTGGTTCTTGTCTGTCCTATGTAACGGCTATTTATGTAGTCATGTTGAAATTATGATGGAATATGTTATTGTCCAAGTTTTGAACTGTGATCATTTCTCAGCCGCATCAAATGCATGGTATTTTGAAAGCTGTTTTCTTGGTCCTGATTCAAGGACATTAATGTGCTTTTTGATTTGGAGTAATGTATTCGTCATTTACCTCTTAGCCAGCACAGTATGCTCCTTTCCACATTGAAGCACAATTGTTGAAAGCCACGGATATTATTTACCCTTCAATTTACACGCTCCTTTTTAACCAAGGGAGGGGTAAGTCGGTCAAATAATACACACAACTGGTCACACGATACATCAAAAAGATGAAATTCAAATGTATGCTACATCGATCTTAAAAAAAAAATTGGTGTCTACATAGAACAATAAAAGGTGGCAAGTAAGCTACATTTACGTGCAATTAGTCCTAAATTAAATTGCAAGTGATTTTCATTTGGTATTGAAAAAATGTGTGTTACTACAGGTGTCCAATTATATCTTACAGAATCGCAAAGGAAAAGAGTTACAAACTCTATTTTATAAAAAGATTTAACAAATTATTTTTTTCTATAAATGAAATAACCGTCATGCTGAACACAAGCTGAATGAAACCCTATAGTATGTGGTAGTACACCATGATATATTATATCTTGCGTTATGGTAGTGTATGCTTGAAAAATGGTTTGGTTTTTGAATGAAAATGGAAGAGTGACGCGCGTATCTAACACGCGAATGAAAGGGGAACACACACACTATAGTTTTATTGTTCCCTGCAACAAGATACCTATCAATCTCTGCTTCGGAAGGTTTAATACACATTAAACGTCCCGACAGAAATTAGATATAGACATTCGGAATTGATGCAACATAACAAGATTTAGCATATAAAAGTGCATACTAGTTTACAAACGGGTAAACGAATATGGTTTCCCAGTCCAACTTACCCGAGAGAAGCCCTTGACTCTGATGTACAGGGATTAACCGGGATATCCCCGTGACCGTCTCCGACTCTTCCTTGGCCATCTCAAATGTGTACCTAGTGAGGTTTAAACCTTGACTTGTTTGGAAGTATCGAAGTCAACTACCTTAGCCTATCTCAAATGTGTACCTAGTGAGGTTTAAACTTTAAACCTTCACTTGGTGGCGTTTTTAAAAGTGCATACTGGTTTCATATTTGAAAAACCAATCAAGACTTTCTAAACAAAGTAGAACCCCACACGAGCCTGTAGTCTACGAAATGCTCATCGATCTCATCAGATATTACCCTGTTTCGTTCCATGTAAAATCATAGACAAAAGGTGATTTTTTGCTTTTGCACAATATTGCAACAGTTTCGCATTGACTTTTGAACATGCAAAAATCCATGCTTAGTCTGGTTTTGGTAAACACCGAACCGAATCCCCAATTGCGGTTTTTAAAAAGTGAGAATTCGCAATCGCGCGGTTTTTCAGTTTTTTCGGTTTTGCGGTTTCTGAAGTTTTTATTTTTTTATTTTTTTTTCAAATTATATTTTTTCGTATATATTTATTATAGAATAAATATATCATAAGGTTACAGGGGTTGAAACATATATACAAAATATTGTGTATTAGTATGAAATTATAAATCTATACAATAGTAAAAGTCAAATGCGGTAAATAATTTTTAAAAAACTTCGATGATAAATTGATATAAAAATAAAATTATATGACCTAAAAACTCAACGATTAGGCTATAAAATGCGTTTGAAATAACTAAATATGAAAGTATAAACAAAATCATACAAAAATTATGAAATTTAGTTGTTTATTTTTTTTCGGTTTGGTTCCACCCCACCCGCTCACCCCACAGACACAGACAAAGAAACTTGTTAAATTCAACACAAACACCACAGTAAAGCAGTCACAAGATCTCAGTTAATGAAGTTCAAAAGAATCCCAGAACATGTTCATTTCGAATAACGCCCTACAATAATAAACCTAAACAATTTGACCCTCTTCCATTCCATCACTATCAGCACCCAAATTCCCTGTTACAGTAGCACCATCAGGAAGCCCTCCGTTCAGCTCAGCTCCATTCTGTGGCTTGTCACTTCCATAACGCGGTTCATACAAGTCATTATCTTTATGGTTGTGGTGGCGATGATGATCCTTCTTATGCTCACCCCTTCTACCTGTTTCTTCATAATCATCGCCAGATGATCGACCTCTTCTATCCAAGTCAGACTTCAATTCATGGCTACGAGACCTTCGATGATGCTTATGGCGCCTACTATCGTGTCTTTTAACACCATTTTCAAAGCTAGAAGAATCATCTGAGTCACTGGACTCTGAACGTCTGTGACGTCTATGATGATGCCTTGAATGCCTTCTCTTCCTCACCATACCATCATCAGATTCATAACTCGAAGAATCAGAATCCCTTGATCGTCTATGACGTTTATGATGCTTGGAGTGTCTCCTGGACTTCAATGCACCATCATCCTCGTCACTTGAAGAATCAGAATCATTGGATTCCGACGAGTAATGATGCTTACGCTTCTTGTGAGTACGTCTTTTCCTACGCTCTTCCAACTCACTTTCATACGAGCTGTCACTATCATCGCTTGAATCAGAAGATCTTCTCTTTGATCTACGTTTTGATCTCTTATCTTTCTTTTCAGCATTCCTATGCTTCTTGTGACTCTTCCTCTTTGACTTTCTGACTTCATCGCTGCTTTCACTGTCACTATCAGATGCAGAGACAGATCGTCTCTTATGCTTTTTCTTTAATTTCTTTTCGTTCGCTTCAATAGCAGCTTCAAGCTTTTGCTGCCATTTCAAAGGGGCTTCCTTTTTAGCCAAAACACGCTTCTTTTTCTCTTCCACCAGCTGGATAAACGTCTTGGCGTCCATTCAGATGTAAAAACCAAATCAATATCTGCATTATGGTATGATGATGACCGGAAGTGCATCTCAAAGAGAGAATGATACAATGTTAGTTACTCTATCATTAAAATCCAATCTTAATAAACTTCAATAAAACATAAGAAACCACTAATTTGTTTGAAGAGCATAAATATTAATTTAGACCGAACGCAAAAATTAGTTTCTGACTCTTACCTTATTTGAATAGCAGATTCACTAAAGTTTGAGATTACTTAACAGACCAAAATCCCAAACTTGCAAATGTTGAAATAGCAAATATCTATCCGAAAGAATCTGCAATAAATCAAGAAAGATATCAGTTTTATGCAACAGAAAAAGTCTATGTTATAAACCATTAACAAGTAATAACTAGTAATTTCACCCATGTTTTGTACCATATCCTATCTCAAGCGAACCTAAACAAAGCATAAAAAACCTCTTTACTTCTAATCTCGGATGAAAATAAGTTCACAAACCTAATTACCTTGCAATCTTTGACATTTAAAAAACGTACCATTCAACATCTATAAAGAAGATGTATCTAAGTCAAGTGCTCGATAACATAAAACTTTGCTACTATATTACCACACCAAGTACTAGAAATTGCCTTGTAAAAAGTTAAAACCTTTTAATTTTTTAAACGAATGCAATATCTACATCAAGCCCGTATATACAAATAACACAAACAAAACTTTACCATCTTTTAACAAATCCAAACCCCTAAAACTCAACTCAGTAACAAATACATCCACTAAAGCCCTACAAAACATATCAAATCCTTCCTTTAAAACCAATTCAACAAAACAAACAAAATTGTCAATTTTTACAAATTTCAAACCTTTAAAACTCAATCAATCATCAAATACATTATTAAAAAAAAAAAAAAAAAAAAAAAAAAAAAAAAAAAAAAACCCTAATTCAAATCACTATAAATTACCTATACTAAAGCCGAATTATTTTTTAATAATCAGATAACTAAACCTTGGATACAGATACAGAATTTAAATCAAGTTAAAAGCCAATAAAATTCAAAACCCCCAAATCTTGATTTCATCAACAAATAAATCTAATAAAAACCCTAAAATCATAAAAAAGCAAAAAATTTAAACCTTCAACTAATACATGTCATCAAAATTAGCAACAATCCCTAGAAGTCAAATCAACATAAAAAAGATAGGGAACTTATAATTAAAATTTAACATACCCTTGAATTGAATCTTGAATAAATTATGGATCTTGGGTGAGACTTCGAGTTTTATATGAAAAAAGTGGTTTTTGATTTATTTGTTTGCTTCTATGTCGGTCTCTAGAAGCTTCATGTGAGGAGCGGTTGCTACTTGCCTTTATTTTATTCAACGATCCCGTGTGGACTTTTGGATCCGTTTTTTCAATTTAAACCCGACTTGAAACAAGTGGGTTTATGAGTTTATCTCTCCTACATATAAAAAAGAGTAAACTGCAAAAACCATCTTTGTGGTTCGTCAAATTTGGAATTACTCATCCACATCAGGAACTATTGACAACTATCATCCCTAAGAGGCCAAATGTCTGGCAAAAATCATCCTTATTAAGGATATTTTTGCAAAATGTTTTGCAAGAATCGTCCCTCTAGGGATGTAAAATTTCAAACATTTGACCTCTCAGGAATGATACCAATAGTTTCTGACAAAGATGATTAATGTCAAATCTGACAAACCACAAGAACGATTTTTGCATTTTACTCCTTAAGAAAACACATTTGTTTAGAACTTGAAAGATGAGTAATATTGTAGGTTAAAATATTTTTATTTATAAAATGCAATGTAACATATTAAATATTTAAATAATTAATTATAGTTTAAACCACTAAATTTTTTTTACTCTCACTTACTTCACTCCACACACACACACACACCACACACACACACACACACACATATATATATATATATATATATATATATATATATATATATATATATATATAGGGTAAGGTTCTTTTCAGAACCAAGAAAAGGTCGAGAACTGCGAGAACCAGCATCAACCAATCAGTTTTTTTGGATATTTATTTTTATTATTTAATTCAAAAAGATATAATAGTAAAATTACATTTTTTTAATTTCTTTTTGATTTTTTAAATAAAAAGCGTTTTTTTAGTTCCTACATTTTAGGGATTTTTTTTTTTTTTTTTTTTTTTTTTTTTTAAATAATTAAAACCGTTTTTTTTTTGTTCCTAAATTTTAGGATTTTTTATTTTTATTTATTTATTTATTTTTTTCATTATACATGTTTAGAAATATATGTGTTTTGTAAAAAAAGTTAATAACTAACTACATTATTACAATTGTATTTTTCGTTTATGCATAGATGTTTTATAAGCACATGTATTTAAAAAATATTAAATAAATATAAATACAAACAACAAAACTGTTGATATAAATAATGCCTAAACACGTTATTAATATTTTTCGATATCTCTACGTTTTGATAATCACAAAATGTAAAATCATTAATCGGAAAATTATGACGTAAACAAGTATTTAGTTGTAAATATCTATTTCTACAACTCAAATCACTTAAGGTATGAATGAACTAATGCTTAATGCATTATATGATCAAAGGAACATTTTCTTAATAACTAGATTTTTTATAAAACATTAAAAACATTTTATATATTTTTGAAAAACATTTTTGGTATTAAATAAAAATGTTTAATCTTTTATAAAAATATGAATTCAAAATTTTAACCAAAATCAGTTAAAATGTTCCAGAAAAACCTTCCCCACAAAAGGACAAAACTGGCCAACGTCCAGTAGGGGCGACCCCCTTAATTTTGCTAGGCGGCCCCCTTAATTATTAAGGGGACCGCCCCCGCTCCAGTAGACCTCCAGCTGTCCAATTTTTCTCCTATAAATACCAGCCTTCTCCTGGACTTTTACTCACCTTTTGCACACTAAAACTTTCTGTTCTAAATTCATTCTAAACATTGTAAATCCTTTGATCATATTTTCTTAAGCATTGGTTTCTAAGTGATCCAAGCTTCCACCACCAAAAGTGCAAAAGAAGAACTCTACTTCAACTAGTGAAGAAGTGTTATTACTTACCTCATTCAATTGTGTTGTTGTGTAAAGTGTTGTGTAGTTGTGATAAGTAGATCTAAGTGTAATTACGTAGTGGTGTTGTAAATTAGTTGTGAAGTAGTTGTGAATAAGTAGTTGTGAATAAGTAGTTGTGAAGTAGTTGTGAAGAAGTAGTCGTGAAGAAGAAGTAGTGAAGAAGTCGTGAAGAAGTCGTGAAGCCGTTGTGAAGAAGTCGTGATTAAGTCGTGTAGAAGTTGTGTATAAGTTGTGAGATTGGTTCTAGCTACGATTAGGACTCGACATCTAGCTTTGTGTCGTTAAGCCGGTGTAAGCTTAAGTTGTGTAAGGTTTCTCCGCCATAAGGGAGTTTGTTGACATAGTGAAGAAAACTCTCGAGTAGGTGACTCGAGGAGTGGAGTAGGGCAAGGAAGGTGTCCTTGTAGCCGAACCACTATAAATCTCCGTGTTGTGGTTTGATCTTTCCATCTCTCTCTCTTATTTCATTATATTTACCTTACTTGCATTACTTATCTATATTTGCTTATATATGTTCATTTTGATCAAGAGTTGAATTCACATAAGATAGAATCGAAGTTTTTGAAAAGTAAACAAAAGTTTTCATAAATTAAAAAGACATAAAACTATTCAACCCCCCTTCTAGTTTTCCACAATTGGTATCAAGAGCCACGTCAAACAAGATTTTTAAAATTAACTGTATTTTAAAACTTGAAACGATCTATGGAATCTGAAAAATATTTAGAAGGGCAATCTATGCAAAGACCACCACTATTTGAAAGTGATGGATTTTTATATTGGAAAAATCGATTAGAAACTTATGTGAAGTCAAAAGATCTAGATCTTTGGCATGTTATTACTAATGGTGATTTTTTACCTATTCAACATAATCTTGAAACTAAAAAGGATGAAATTGTACCTTTTGAAAAACAAAGTGATGATTTAAAAAGAAAACTTTCTAAAAATAATGAGGCTAAAATGGTTATTTATAATGCGCTACCACGTAAAGAATACGAAAGAATCTTTATGTGCGAAACCGCAAAAGAAATTTGGAATTCTTTAATAATAACTCACCAAGGTAATAGTCAAGTCAAAGATAATAAAATAGATCTTCTTGTTCAACAATATGAACAATTCACGATTCCGGAAGAGGAAACAATTGATAATGCATTTGCTAGGTTTAACACAATCATCACAAGTTTAAAGGCACTTGATGAGAGTTTTTCTAGTAAGAATTTTGTCAGGAAATTTCTTAGGGCTCTTCATCCAAAATGGCGAGCTAAAGTTACGGCGATTGAAGAATCGAAGAACTTGTCAACTCTTCAACTTGATGAGTTGATTGGCAACTTAAAAGTCTACGAAGCAATTATCAAGAAAGACTTCGAGATGGTTAAAGGAAAGAAAGAGCAAAGCAAGTCAATTGCGTTGAAAGCTAGGAAAGCATCAAGTGACGAGGATAGCTCAACCTCCGAAAGTGATGATGAAGAATATGCCATGGCCGTTAGAGACTTCAAGAAATTTTTCAAAAGACGAGGAAAATTCGTTAGACAACCACATGACTAAAGGAAAACACTCCAAAAAACAAAGACGACAAAGGTAGCAAGAGCGAGAGGAAGTGCTTCAAATGCGGTGATCCAAATCATCTCATTGGAAGATGTCCTATGATGTCAAAGGAGCAAAACCAAAAGGCGTTCATTGGAGGAGCATGGAGTGACAGTGAAGAAGACGAGAAAGAAACCACAAAAGAGGAGAAGTGTCTTATGGCTAAGACATCAAGTGAGGTACGTTCCGAAACCGAATACTTTAGTGATGAAAATTTATCATTAGATGAAAAAGACCTAGATAACGAATATAATAGGTTATGTATATTAGGCCAAAAAGTAATGACTAAAAATAAATCACTAAAACACATAAATAATCAATTAGAAAAAGAAATACTAGAATTAAAAATTAAACTACATAACTTAGAAAAGGGAAAAGAAATTCTTGAATGTAAAACATGTCAAGAAACTAAAAATGAAAATGAAATACTTAAGGAGGAAATTTGTAGGCTTAACAAATTCGAAAATAGTAGTAACTCTCTTAGGGAAATAATAAGTATTCAAAGAGTATCCAGTGATAAAACCGGATTAGGATTTAATTCAACTAAGGATTCAAATAGTCAAACTAAAAATGTAAAGTTTGAATGTGAAACTAGTGAGCAAAAACCTTTAGAGTCAAAACCTAAGTATATACTTATGAAAGATAGAAAAATACCCATAGTTAGTGATGAGGAAGTAAAAACCTTTTATAAACCATCTTTAAAAAATGAAGTAAAATACTCTAAACCAAGGTTAAGGTCAAAAACACCTCCACCTAGAAGACCACCTAGTCCTCACCCTCGGCCTAAAACTCCTCAACCTAAAAGA
Organism: Artemisia tridentata subsp. tridentata; assembly: GCA_021014915.2. Lineage (NCBI taxonomy): Eukaryota > Viridiplantae > Streptophyta > Magnoliopsida > Asterales > Asteraceae > Artemisia > Artemisia tridentata. The sequence continues at coordinate 240,811,282 of CP139509.1, read as the reverse complement.
AACCAAAATATACCAAACCGTCATAATAATAGTTACCCAATGTGGAATTACCCAAATCCACCAAGTTACAATCCTTGGGGAATACTCCCACCATATATGCATCCGAGTCAATTGCAAACCATGTTTGGGCCAAACAACTATGGACAAATGAGATCATGGGGACCAAGTGGCTAGATTGCAAACTCATCGGGAAAGGCGATATCTCCTTCGTAATTGACTTTTATAAGTTAATATGCTCTGAAAAACTTGAAGACCACATGTTGAAGACCAAAAGGTACGCCGCTCTTTCATGCTCACCATTATATGCGTAGATAAATGAACTAGCCAATTGCATGCCCCATTAGTCTTTAATGCCTAGTGTAGTTTGTTCTTGTATGTTAGTTAGTAGATTATTCCTTATACATGTTTACATATATATATATATCTATACTACTATTTATACATACATATATATATATATATATATATAACACACATAACCTAGATACGTCATTTGTTGACTATCTAGAACTAAAAGAAATTGTTCGTCCTCGAACTTTTCTTCCCCCTTTGCATCTTTTGAACTTTAACGTTCAATACGAAAATCTTCCGTGTCCACTGTCACATAACTCATGGTGATGAAGAGAAGTGAGTTAAGTGGATTAACGTAGAAGTAGCACTTTGACCGTCGAGTCAAGAAAACTATGGATGAAACAAACTCCCGTCACCGCCAGCACCTATCTCCGTCATTACCTCATCATTTCTTAACTCCATTCAACATCCCACGTTTTCACACAAAATATATATATATATATATATATATATATATATATATATAATATATATATATATATATATATATACGTATATATATACGTATATATATATATATAATATACTATATATATATACGTATATATATACGTATATATATATATACGTATATATATCAATAGTTATAAATATTATATTACATATATATATATAATAATATACATATATATATATATACGTATTAAAATATATATTATTGTATATATAATAATATATATATATATATATATATATATATTGATATAATATATAATATATAAAATATATTTATTAGTATTATATATATATATATATATATATATATATCTAAATATATATATATATATATATATATAATATATAATATGACTTTTACCTTCATCCCCTAACACATTTGTCGGCTTGACATCTTGATCATTTTATCCAAAATGTTCAAGAAATGTTTTCTTAACGAAATGTTAATAAAATGTCAAGTATTCCTTCCTCGTGCCATTAAAACCCAATGTATTTTTGATATATAATAAATCTATATATATACATAAAATTATTTTGCTATCAGAAACTAAAACCAACAAAAATACATTTTTGGTAGGCGGCCCCCTTAATGTTTAAGGGGACCGGCTAGTAAACGGGGGCGGTCCCCTTAATAATTAAGGGGACCGGCCTACTGTAGCTCCCAAAAACGTTTTTCTTCCAAAAATCTTTACCAAACACCCCACTTTTCAAACACACCCATACCTGCTGCTGCTGTGAACGAACCTAAACTCAAAAACCATTCACCAAATCACCATCTCCGACTATTTTCACAAGGGGCAAACACTTGTATCTTGATTAGCAACACATTTTGTGAAAATGCCCAAAACTACAGTCGGTGATGTCTCAAAAACAAAAGAATACATTCCTAAAGTCTCTGCCACTCCAGGCATTTCTCCTGCTGTTGCTTGTTTCTATCGTCCCATTGAAGATAGAAACATTCATGAAGGGAGAGTTGTCTATCCATCGTTCTATGAATCCGACTATATCGAACGAATGTTCTCTAACGTTCGTCTTGATTGTCTCTACAAAATCAATGAGCTTATCATTCCCCGCTTTGTTCTTGACTTCTATAGCCAAGTGACGGTGCAAACCGATCCCAATGGCTATATCCTCATATCATTCATGATTCAAAACGAATTCATTACTCTTACTCTCGCTCAATTCGGTCAAATTCTAGGAATTCCCTACTCCGGTCAAGCTGTCTTCTCTAATGAGTGGGATCTCTCATCTCTTGAGCAACATCGACCTCAATATGGTCCTTACTACTCTGAGATTCCATCATCTGAAGAAATTCGTCAATATCTTGGGCTAGATCGTGGTGCGACTAGCCGGAGGATCAAGTCAAAAGATGTTGACATCCATGCTAACCAAATCCTCCTCAAGGAGTTACGCCCCGACATAAAGCGTTGGGAAGAACTCATTCGAGAGAATGCGTTCGGTACCGGTGGTCACCGTGATCATGTCACGGCGAGCATAGCTCATATGTTGTATTGTATTGTTGCTGAACAGCCGTACAATTTGGCATATCTCTTTGTCTTCCGTATCATGTCAGCTAAAAACACTCATAATGCAAATCTTCCGTATGGCATGTTTCTCACTCTCCTCTACAATCATGTCATGATGCATTATCCACATCTTCAGAGTCCAATTTATGAGTCTGTTCAACCGGTCCTTAATCCCCTTGTTCGTGTCCGTGAACGTCGCCCCCGAAGCGACAAGGGAAAATCTCGTAAATCTGTCTCACTTCCACCTCGTGGTTCCACGTCACATCACGGAGACGATGATGATGATGATGAGGAGGAAAGCACAACACGTGCTAGTACCCCGTCACCTAGGACCTTCGTTCAAAATCTTCCGGATCTTGATTACACCGAGTATCAAGTTCCTTCTCCTTCCGAACGAACAGACGAACTGCTGTTTGAAAGACAAACCGAACTACTCAACACCACACAGCAGATGCATCAAGAAGTACGAGGCGGTTTCAAGTCTATTGGAAAGACACTTGGAAGGATGTTTGGAAAGAAGAAGAAATAGACTTGTCTGATGAGTGTTTCGTTAGTTATCATCGGTGTTATAATTAGACATTTATATGTAATATTATTATCTTAACATTTGCTTGCTATGACTTCTATTATGTTAGATGATAAACTTATTAGAACTAAGCTACTTGTTTATTTGAAATTATATGACTATGCTTCTAATATGATTTTTTTTTCTAGTCTTAAATATGTATATTATTTATTTTAATATGCAATTGATAATATTTAATCATTCTTGATGTACATGATCCAAATGGAACTTGCTGCAAAGACACCCTAAAAATGACCTTTTTCTGAAAAATTTGGTCGCCTGGGAAATCACCAGATGGGCGGCTGTTACACCCGTACCCCGGTAAGGTACTAGTTATGTAAATATTAAATGTTGTATATTATAAGTTTTGTGATATTAGCTAGTTAAATAATAAATGAGAGGGCATATTGGGAAGAATAGAACTAGAAGGGTTAATATTGCCATTTGGGGCAAAGTTTAATTAATAAATATTGGTGCCTAGATAATGTTAGAAAAGTCCAGGAGTTTCTTGTGTTATCCTTTGTGAAGATCGGTCCATAAGGAGAAAAGAGGAGGGAAGAGCAAAATTATAGTTGAGCCTAAATCTCCCATTGAGAAGTGATCAAAGAAGCTTTGTGAACCTTTAATTGTTGTATTTCCATCAAGTAAGTGACTTCCCTAAATTATGAAATTAGGGTTCATGACTAGTAATTGGTCATATTGATCAATGTTGATAAATTCATGATGAGCTAGTTAATTAGACTCTAAATTGAGGTGATTGTGTTATAGGAAGCAAGTAAGAAGTGGGAAGCCATTGTTAGTGTGATTGAGCCTAAGGATTAAGGTAAGTACATTGGTTATAACATGTCTTGTTTAGCTTTATCATATTTTGGTATGATAATGTTCATTGTGTTAGCTTTATCATGTCGGTTTACATGATAATGGTGAAGTATAGGGTATAGGGTGCGTTAGCTAGTATGGATCCATTCTAGAGGTAGCTTAGTTAGTCGTTGGGCTAACTATGGGATGAGGTTCAACCCTATGGGTTGATCGTGTTTAGGTCGACTATGTCGATGCGAGGTAAGTGCCCCTATATCGCTAGCTTAACTAGTGGTTATACTAGTTATGGTTATATATGATGTTTAGCTTGTTATGCCATGTACTTACTAAGCGTTTCGCTTACGTGTTTAGTTGTGATGTTTTTCTTGTTAGGTGTTGAAGGATCAAGCAAAGGTAAGGAGAAGGCGTAATGTGATTATGTAGTAGAAGACCATTCTCTTTTGGACCAAGCATATTGAAGTTGGAAGCCCCAAGTGTCTTTTGGTGTTGTGGGTACACTTCTTTTTATATGGTCATTTTGTTAGTTCATGGTCTTGTGTTCATATGGTTTCCAAGTTAGAACTTGTAGTGTTAAAGTGTACATTAAAGGGTGTTTGGTAAAAGCACGTTTCTACCCATTTTGAGAAGTTAGCGGGTCAAGTATGTTTGTAATGCTTTTGATATGTTAAGTTAATGGTTATGATCAAATATTTAGTGAATTGATAGTAGTATAAATGGTTTTAAGTGTAATGGGTCATTTTGAGTAGTTATGCATAACTCGTCTGATTTTGAAATACTATTTCGGTTGGTCAAACGGGTAAAGTTTTTGCATGAAATTAAGAGTTTGGACATATTTGAGTATTCTGGAAAGTTTCGTCAAGTTTCGAGTCCGGGAGGTCGGGTTTCCAGCCGGGGCTGTTGACATTGCATTTTTGAGACAGTAGGGTCTGTCCAGAATTCTGTGGTGCAGGGCAGATACGGCGCATCTCCTCTGAGATACGGCGTATCAAGTGATGCAGCGCATCTCTGGTAGGGATGCGGCGCAACATAGCCATTTTCTTGTAATTTCAGTCTCAGCGGGTCGACGCGGCGTATCTAATTCAATAGATGCGGCGTATCTGAGCTTAGAACAATACGGCGTATCACTTTATATTGATACGGCGCATTGTCTCTCAGCCAGTGATGCGGCGTATCCCTAAAAATGGATGCGGCGTATCTTGGTCTCAGAAGGTTTGTCTGTTTGTTTTATAAAAGTTGTGTGAAAGGTTTTGAAGGGTCTTTGTGTAGGTGTTCTTGCAAGTGTGTTCAAAATGTTAAGAGACATATCTTATAGTCAATTCATGAAGAAATTTTATGAGTTTTCTTTTCAATCATTCGTTTCCGCGTATAAAGTCAATATTTCTGGTAATAGTGGTCACGGGGCGTTACAGCGGCCCCCTTAATTCTTTAGGCGGTCCCCTTAATTTTAAGGGGGCCGCCCAACAATTAAGGGGACCGGCCATCTGGACAGTAAAATTTACTGTTTCCTTTTGCATCTTGTAACCACTTTTACCTAGCCTCAGCTACCATTACCCTTAATGCACGAACTGGACTTGGAATATTACCACAAAACCTCCACAATTTGCCTAAATCAACCACATTTTCACAATATAAAAACCCTCCTTACAATTACCATTCACTTCATCAACCATCACCTTCATCAAACACCCATTTTCATCCACAATGCTATCACCAAAATCCTCCATCTCTAAGACTTCAAGGAAACAAAGACTTGTTATCATACCACCAAAACAACCTTTCATAGACCTAACCCAAGATGACATCAAAACTCCATCACCACCACCTCAAAATTCATCCCCAAGTGCACCAAATGCACCATCAAAAAAACCATCCACCCATGGAGCTTCATCTTCCTCCATTCCATCCACCTCATCCATAAATGACTACATCCACACTCACTTAACATCATCACCAAGAGCATCATCACCACCATCCACTCAAGAACCTTCATACACCCAACTTGCCATTTCCCTATCACCCATCACACCTCTTGATGCTCACTTTTCACCATCACCAACCCCACCACCATTCTTTCCTATACCTTGGGCAATGCTTGAAGCCCATGGTGATAATTGTCTTTGTTGCGTCCATAACCGGACCTTAATCTTTGGTCTTAGAGATGAGATACACTACATGTTTTCATCTCTTGAAAACATGATTGCCAACCCACAACCACCACCTCCTCCACCTCCTTCACCCACTACACCACCACCACCTTCATTTTCACCCAATTAAGCATATACAATGCTTAAAAATAATTTTACAAAACCTTCTTGTAAGCAAGCTCCATGGAAGACCATGTACCTCTAAGATGATTATGTAGTTTCATTAGTAGTTTTTGTTTGTATGCTTGCATGCTTCATGTTGTAATCTTTTGGTTGTGTACTTATCCACAACACCTTTATTAAATGAATGATCTTATTCTATATGCTTGCTTATTGTTGTTACATATACTTGTGCTTCTAACATTTTTTTGCAAGCGTTCCATAGTTCGTTTCCTTGGTGCCCCCAAACGAGGGGGAGTACACATTAAGGGGGAGTTTTCGTCCCGACAAATTTGATTCTAAAACTTGTCGGCTTAACCTTTTTGATTCTACAAAAAGGGGGAGAAATAGATGTAAACTCACTAAATACTTGTCTAAAAACTAATTTTTAGATTTAATGAGTTTAGATTTTGTAATCATCAAAAAGGGGGAGATTGTTGATATAAATAATGCCTAAACACGTTATTAATATTTTTCGATATCTCTACGTTTTGATAATCACAAAATGTAAAATCATTAATCGGAAAATTATGACGTAAACAAGTATTTAGTTGTAAATATCTATTTCTACAACTCAAATCACTTAAGGTATGAATGAACTAATGCTTAATGCATTATATGATCAAAGGAACATTTTCTTAATAACTAGATTTTTTATAAAACATTAAAAACATTTTATATATTTTTGAAAAACATTTTTGGTATTAAATAAAAATGTTTAATCTTTTATAAAAATATGAATTCAAAATTTTAACCAAAATCAGTTAAAATGCTCCAGAAAAACCTTCCCCACAAAAGGACAAAACTGGCCAACGTCCAGTAGGGGCGGCCCCCTTAATTTTGCTAGGCGGCCCCCTTAATTATTAAGGGGACCGCCCCCGCTCCAGTAGACCTCCAGCTGTCCAATTTTTCTCCTATAAATACCAGCCTTCTCCTGGACTTTTACTCACCTTTTGCACACTAAAACTTTCTGTTCTAAATTCATTCTAAACATTGTAAATCCTTTGATCATATTTTCTTAAGCATTGGTTTCTAAGTGATCCAAGCTTCCACCACCAAAAGTGCAAAAGAAGAACTCTACTTCAACTAGTGAAGAAGTGTTATTACTTACCTCATTCAATTGTGTTGTTGTGTAAAGTGTTGTGTAGTTGTGATAAGTAGATCTAAGTGTAATTACGTAGTGGTGTTGTAAATTAGTTGTGAAGTAGTTGTGAATAAGTAGTTGTGAAGTAGTTGTGAAGAAGTAGTCGTGCAGTAGTCGTGAAGAAGAAGTAGTGAAGAAGTCGTGAAGCCGTTGTGAAGAAGTCGTGATTAAGTCTTTTAGAAGTTGTGTATAAGTTGTGAGATTGGTTCTAGCTACGATTAGGACTCGACATCTAGCTTTGTGTCGTTAAGCCGGTATAAGCTAAAGTTGTGTAAGGTTTCTCCGCCATAAGGGAGTTTGTTGACATAGTGAAGAAAACTCTCGAGTAGGTGACTCGAGGAGTGGAGTAGGGCAAGGAAGGTGTCCTTGTAGCCGAACCACTATAAATCTCCGTGTTGTGGTTTGATCTTTCCATCTCTCTCTCTTATTTCATTATGTTTACCTTACTTGCATTACTTATCTATATTTGCTTATATATGTTCATTTTGATCAAGAGTTGAATTCACATAAGATAGAATCGAAGTTTTTGAAAAGTAAACAAAAGTTTTCATAAATTAAAAAGACGTAAAACTATTCAACCCCCCTTCTAGTTTTCCACAAAAACTTTAACAATAAATTTATGCAATTACAAAATTTACAAATTGTATTACTCTAGTGATATGATATTCAACATTATCACAAGCGTCAATATATTTACACTTGTATTCAATTTATAACAGAATATATGTGTGCACATGTGCATAATCCAATTTCTTTAGCAGTTGGTTCATCTTTTAGGCGTGCACATGTATTCCTCGCTTAGTTAAAGAACCCATGAAATCTGCACATGTGTTTTTAATCCTTGTGCACATGTGTTTTTAATCCTTATCATCTCGCTAACTAATATGTACAAAACACATGTGCACTATTCATATTATTCATCATACTCGTACCTGTAACCATAAATAATTAATAATCGAATTATTTAATCTTAACAACTATCAAAACACATATGCACAATTTTTGTCCATATCAAATAAGTAATATAAACGTTTTTTTCTTTTTATCATAAACAACTAATCAAAACACATATGGACAGTCTAATATAAATGTGTAGTTTCTCTTTTTGACAGGAACCACAAACTAGGAACTTAATAACGTACGAAGTAAGAAAAGAAATTAACTACCTCATGTCACTAGACCTGTTACTTCATTCGAATGAAAACAAATAAAGGGTCTTGTGGTTATGTCTTATTTTTTTCAAGAAAGAGTAGTTTAATACAAAAAATTTAACACAAAGCTTGTAAAAAATAAAAATAAAATAATAATAAATAAATAAACCCTGAGTACTAACCAGTTATTTTTCCCCTCATTAACCAAGTAATTCCATATAAGATTCCACTAATAAAGAATATATTTTGCATAATGTGATGACAATGGCAATTAAGACAATGGCGCAAACTTCAAATTCGAAACGCAAACCTTGTAACAAAAATGTGCACATGTATTTACCGTGTAGTTTCTATAATCCTAACCCAGAAAACTGATTAAAAGTTGTTAAAATTGATCTTATATATATAACCAATGCAATCTGTACCACGTCACAACATAAAAAAGTGCTTCCAAACAATTATTGAATAATAGACACCAAGTGGTACTTATGAAAAGCAAAATCATACAGTCATGCAAATATATTTTTCCAGTTCTTTGTGAACACACAATTTTTCATTTAATATTTATTCAAATTTAATAAATTGACACGGGTAAAAAAATACCGATGTTGTAAACGATTTTTGTATAAGGAAAACCGAAATCAAAATCAAGTTTAATAAAAACAGAATATAAGGCGGAATCAATATGAACGAGAAGAACAAACCTTAAATCAGTGATTAATGGTGTCATAGATTGGAACTAGTCTTATAATCCGGTTTAATGTAAGATTAAATAACGTGGATGGTGGTTTTAGGGTGATAGGATGACGGCCAAAGATTGAAAAAACTATGGTGGTTGTGAAGAATTAACGGAGTTGAATTAGGGTTACCAGGAAGAAACCGCAAAAGAGAGGAAAAGAAAAAGAATAAATTAAATTGGTATAATATTGAAAGTGATATAAATACTGGCATTTAGTATCAATGTTGATATACCTTAAATGCCCTTTGATCATTAATAAAATGTTACCTAAAGTTTAAGTTTATTACGGTTATGCCACCATCATTTATATCCATTGATCAAATAATAGATGGCTAAGATCGGTTCTCGCAGTTCTCGACCTTTTCTTGGTTCTGAAAATAACCCTACACTATATATATATATATATATATATATATATATATATATATATATATATAATAATAATAATAAAACAGGATGTATATGACATGATCAATGACATGTAATACCACCTCATCATATTTTAATTCCATGTCATCACAATGATGCCACATAAGCATTATTTTCGGTTGTGAATTCCGGAATTTATTTGTTCAAAAATACATGAACATGAATTCGAACATGGGTCTATTACTCCAAAGGCAAGCACCTCAACCAATGGAACCAAGTCATCAATTGTGATACACAATACAAACTAAAATTGATATCTAGCAAAATTATTAAAGGGCATTAAAAATTTTATATTTGTTTTTGAAAACACGGTATTGCGGAATACACCACTGAAACCCTAAAACATTATCCCATCTCACAAAAAAAAACGAAACAGATCATCCGTCATCTTTGAGCAGCCAAAAAAAAAAAAAAAAAAAAATCGAAACAAATCATCATCATCTTTGAGCAGCCACAAAATATTTGTTTTTGAAAATAGGGTTTTTAGTTCCTTTGAGCAGCCACACCAAACAAACAAATCAACCATCATCTTCTCATCTCACTCCGTACCATCTTCTTTCTGAATTTCTGGCTAATCCAAGGTATATATTTAATTCGATTTCTGATTCGATTTATGTTCAGTTTTTTTAATTAATTGTGATAGGTTAGTTTTTAGTTACTACTGTAAAAACACATCACGATTTATTCCATCCTTCACTCATCACTATTTATGTTCGATTTATGTTCAGAATGTAAAAAACAGTAGGAATTAATTCGGTTTCCAGATCATTGTTTCGCTCAATTATGATGGCTATCATATCGATCAATTGAAACTTACTACTGCTGCTTGGTTAATCATTAATGCTGCTCATTATAGTAAAATAGTACTGCTGCGTGTTTACTTAGTACTGCCAATCGAGGTTAATACTGCTTTTTCAACTAAATGCTGTTTGGTTTGGCGACTAAGGTTAGTACTGCTATCGATGTTAGTTAATACTGCTCTTGATATTGGTACTGCTACGATGGTTTATGCTGCCTATCGAATGTTAATGCTGCTATTGACACGTTACTGCTGCTACTTACATATTAATGCCACTTTTTATTCGGTTAATGCTTCTTTGGATTTTAATGCTGTTACGACTACGTGCTACTCACATGGTTTAAAAAAACGTTGTGAGGCGGCGCCTCGAGGCGCGCCTTGAGGCGATTCGGCCGGAAATCGTATATGAGGCGGCGCCTCTGGTGGTTTGCTTGGAACGTACGCCTCGATTGGGTGAGGCGGTGGTGAGGCGGCGAGGCCCGGGTACGAGGCGGATTATTCTTTTTTTTTTGGCGGGAAGAAGGTGGATATGGTGGAAGGTGGAGAAGAAGGTGAAAAGCTGCATATGTTTAGGAGAGAGAAGTGATATAATTAATATATGGGTACCCTAAAACCTAAAAGGCCTGATGGATTTGTTTTTACTGGGCTTATTTAATTACAAATGGGCCAATTAAAAGTTTTATGTTAATTAAGAGTGGGTCTTACTCAAATATACAACTAAATGTATATATAATATAAAATTTGCAACATTTATATAAAATATATAATTCAAAAATATTAAATAAAATAAAAAAATTAATAAAAAGTTTATAAAATATGTATATAAAATATATAAATACCTATTAAAACTTATATATATATAATTTCTATATTTTTTTTAATTCCGCCTCGACCTTCGCTCTCGGTCCGCCTCGAGGCTTACGCCTCTTGAGGCGGAGCAAAACGCCTCGAAACTCGTTTCCGTACTTTTAAACTTTGGCTACTCATCGATAATTCGTTATTGTTTCAGGTTTCTAATCAATCAAATGGATAACATCGAGGACGATATTCGTGCGTTGCAACTTGACTCATCTGGTATGTAATTGTAGCTTACTTTTTTATTTATATATTCATTCGTTTTCACAACCTTCATCTTCATCTAATTCTCATAAGGATTTATCTCTATACGTATCTAACAGTGGTAATATTATATGATTTGCAGAACCAATAAATATGTTAGAACCTAACATTTAGTTGATTTTTATAATGATTAATGCACGAATCTGCTGCAATACGAAGATTAGCTCCACTGAAACGTCCCTCTGCATCACCCAGGTGCCATCATGACAATACTTTATCTAATTGTACTTTCGTTTATGCTTTTATGATATCTAAATTGTGTTGTTCATTGAAATCAGCAGCAGTGTTAGAGCATTACCACAAAAAGTTGTTAAAGAACAGGTACTTTTCCTAGAAACATGTGTAGAACACTTGCAAGATTTCGTTAATAACTAATTTACACTTTTTGGTTTCCGGATTGTAGGTTTGCAACCATGCGAGCGTGCCACATGATAAATCTCCTAGGATCAATGTTCCACAAACAGAAATGGACATATCTATGGCACATGACAAGTCCCCTAGGTCTGATGTTTCACAAATAGAAATGGACATATCTTCGTCTGTAGATGATGACAGCATTGCTGAAAAGGCTGAGGCATGCTCAAAGGAACTTGAAGATATAAGTATGCATTTTTTTTAGGCTAATCATCTTTAAAATTCATATTTTGAAACACATGTCAAGAGCGTAGAAGTTACTAAGATACATTTTCTCAATACAGATCGGTAACATGCTGAAAGAGAAACACGAAGAGGCAAAGGATTTACTTGTCAGAGCTATCGTCAACAACAATAATATCGCGATGCTCAACCATCCAGTCTTTCAAGATAAAATATCATTTTTAATGTATTTTACTGCTTATTCATCTTATTTGTATTGATCTGCAAGTTTTCTGAATGTTTGGAACAAGGGGAGGGTATTGGATTATGAATGTTTAAATCCTTAATATATTTGATACATCCGAATGGTTAAGAAATTCGCTGAGTTGCTGATATCGAAGTAGTTTCCAACCTCAATTTTCACTTATATGGACCCTGATGCAATACCCTTCCTTTCTACCTCCTAACTTTTGATCAGGTATGGGTTTGTTCATAGATAGCAGTTTTAGGCTGTGTGGTTTGGTGTTTCGTTTTAGGTTATTTGTGTTGTGAAGGAAGTGGCTTCATACCTCAAGAAGGTCGGATACAACCCTGACAAAGTCCCATTTGTCCCAATCTCTGGTTTTGAGGGTGATAACATGATTGAAAGGTCAACCAACTTAGACTGGTACAAGGGTCCAACTCTACTTGAAGCACTTGACCAGATTAACGAGCCAAAGAGACCATCAGACAAGCCACTCCGTCTTCCACTTCAGGATGTCTACAAGATTGGTGGGATTGGAACTGTGCCAGTGGGACGTGTTGAAACCGGTATGATCAAGCCTGGTATGGTAGTCACTTTTGGCCCAAGTGGTTTGACCACTGAAGTCAAGTCTGTTGAGATGCACCATGAATCACTACTCGAAGCATTACCAGGAGATAATGTTGGTTTCAATGTTAAGAATGTTGCTGTTAAGGATCTTAAGCGTGGTTATGTTGCTTCCAACTCTAAGGATGACCCTGCAAAGGGTGCAGCTAGCTTTACTTCACAGGTCATTATCATGAACCATCCGGGTCAAATTGGGAACGGGTATGCTCCGGTTCTTGATTGCCACACTTCTCACACTTCTCAAATGAATTTGTTAGATATATCTGTACCATGATCTCTTGCTAAGCACCTGTAATGATCATGCAACTTATTGACATAAATGAGAGATTTACTAATGTATCTTGTCAAATAGCAGATATAGACATGGATAAAGACTTCTTTGGCTCTTGGAAGTCTGCTGACAATGGAATGGATTTTGATTTTGGACCACCCACGACCACTTGAGGCAAGAAAACGGCTTTCAAGTTTGACAAAATGTAAGCATTGCAAAACCATAAAGTTGCATATTTACTATGATTTTAGCTTTGAAGTTACTACTTTATGCTAATGTGTAGAAACAACTCAAACTTTGTATCTCGATTTAATACTTACTGGTCTATCCAAGAGATACATAATCAGATTCTTAATATCCACCTGCAGCCGAGTCATTCCAGAATTCTATACTGTATAATCCTTTCCATTAAAATTCATGATATAACTTTGTTTCCAGGGATATGGATTTCTCTTTTGATGCTGACTTTGGCAAGTCATTCAAGCTGGACATGCCTGGTTTTGATTTATCTTCCCAGGAATCTGAAAAATAGAAGGAAAAATCAAAGGAAAAATCTAAAGAAAAACCTTCTGGTGGAGAGCAACGAGCAGAAAGAGATAGCTTCCAATTCGATTTTGATTTTAATGAGTTAGTGAAAGTCATATTGGATTATTCTCTTTATCTATCTATCATGTCAACATTGTTCATTTCAACTCACATGGTTAATGTATTTGTAGGTTTGGAAATTTAGATTTTGAGTCGAAGAAGACAAAGGTAGATGGAAAGGCTAACAAATCTAAAGATAAGGAAGAATGCTCAAACGTAAGTGGCAGTGAAGGTTCTGGTCCGACCACTGGTGGTTTTGAAGCTGGTATTTCCAAAGATGGACAGACTCGTGAGCATGCTTTGCTTGCTTTCACTCTTGGTGTTAAGCAAGTGATCTGTTGTTGCAATAAGGTAATATATTAACCTCATGAATTGCATTATAAAATATGTTGGTCTTTTACACACGGTTCCGCCCATGGTTACCAGGCTGTTCCAGGTTTAGAGGTGGTCCCACCTGGTTTGAAAGAAAAGGTCAGTGATAAAAAGGCACATAAACAGAAACTCTTGTCTGAACCTCAACAAATGGAAGATATGGGCGGAATGAGTTTGAAAGAAATTATGGAACTCCACGCGCAACATAACGATTTACTATTCAAGCTGAAACCAGGTAGAATGCACGGTGGGCTTCAAGTATACGGTTTTGGTAACATCAGCATAATCGTAGACTCTCTGAATCAAAAGGTGTTTGCTCTAACTGAAGATAAATGGTCTCTTGTGACCCTTGCGCAACTGCTGAAGCTGGAAAATAGTTCTGTTTAAGAATTCTCATGATTTTCGGTAACTCAATACTATATTTTTGCTTATTTGATAGCATTTTGTGTTACTATTCCAATGTAGAAAATAACGTAAATTTTACAAAAGAGAGTTTGGATAGTTGTAAAAGGGAACGGGTTATTAGTTTACAGTAAGTTTGTAAGTTTATTGATTTGTGACGATATCACTCATATCAAAATTTGTATTATTACTATCATCGTATTGTTTTCAATTACAATTAACGCAAAAAGTGTCAGCGAGTCAATCTGAGCCAGCCCATTCTGACCCGTTGTATAAGTTTAATGTGTTCCTATCAAACCTGACAGATCAGAAGGAACAATACTCCATGTTATACGATGGTAACCCGTATAGAAACCATTTCCTTATATTTCTAAAACACAGCGAAATAAAAGTCAAAGTCATGTCATCATTTGATCCTTAGCTGCTGAATTTTGCACACACTGAGGTTAACTATTTTAAGCTGCAAAATTGCTGTATAGGTCGTCACGAACCGACTTAGCTGCCATTGAATGGTAACAAAAAGTTTATTTTTTGGTTGCATAAATAAGCATCAATAAATGTAGTTTGGGCACAATTACTTTTCAACGTTTGTGACTTTGAGGCTATAAAGTTGCAACCTTTTTATAGATTGCACATGATGCATATAACTCCCACCTGTTCTTTATTCATGTTCTTGACCACCTATATAAAAGTATCACCAAGTTGATAATCTGTATACATATTAGAACCATCATAGTCTTTCATGGCTACAGAACAAAATGACCCGAGAAAACTTAACCTCAATGCACCGTTACTTTTCATTTATAACATATCTTTAAATATGTTTGTGCTAACTGTTAGGGATATATCGCACTGGCAGATTGTTCTGTCTTCCAATCTTCTAATAATGATTATGCTCTGCCTGTGAATCTGTTACAAGGAATTCAGCTTTTGCCGGTAATGCTGGAATGGCGATGGGCCGTTAATTTAGCAACCGCCCCACGCTCAATGTGCTACTCCGCATGATACAATATAAGTCATATATTGGAACGGCCAAAGGCGTCACTCGATCTGGACGTGGCTTTGCATAAAAGACTTTTTTGACTAAATATTGTAAGCATCTTGGATATTATACAAGTTTGTGTTATAGAGGGATTGGGATTTCTTATGGCATCTACAAAGCAGAATTCTCTGATTGACAAGTACACTCTCTACAACCTTTTTAAAACTAAAATCAAGTATATGATTATTTGTTGTATTTTTGGCTTCTATAAGGTTTTTGCTGTGAAATGTATAATCACAGTAGAACCCTCTCTTCAAGAACTTGGTCGGGTGTACTTATAACACGTGCTTTCTTTTCTCAGCCAAAGCTATTGATGAGTATGCATCTTTGAGAACAGAGGCAGCTGAATCAAAGGAATCTGCTGATGTGGACTCCAGGCTAAAAGCAATAGTCGAGAGAATGCTTAATAAGTATGTATACTTTACTTTCTTACACTTTTAAATTTCACAGGTTTCAAGTCTTACATGTCTTTTTCTAATAAATGCTTTACTTTTTCTAATAGCATTTAAATTATTGTATATATATGCAATAGCCGTTAATCGATAGTCTCCAGGTGGAACCTGAACGGCATTTTTATTTGTAGCTTAATTAGAATACATTTGATGATCAACAAGTGATTTAGCTGAAACTGTTATTTGTAGCTTAATTAGCATAGGTTTTTGATCAACGCTGAAACTGTTATTTGTAGCTTAATTAGCATACATTTGATGATCAACAAGTGATTTAGCTGAAACTGTTATTTGTAGCTTAATTATCATAGGTTTTTGATCAACGCTGAAACTGTTATTTGTAGCTTAATTAGCATACATTTCATGTCATTAGCACTTTAAGAGTATGACCTTTGATAGATCTCCATCAAGTATAATTTTGATGACATGGAATTAACCAACTGTAAGCCATGGCTTGGATGGTCGAAAGCGAATGTAAGCGGTAACTGGTGCACATTAACGAGTATCTGCAAATGATGCAACAACTGTAATACAAATGGTAAAAGCAACAACAGCCTTCTAATACATGCCTTCTGATACATCAGTGACTTCATAAGAAGGTATTGGTGTTTAATGCATTAGTTGGATTTTAATTTTCAAGACTAAGATGTAGGTTATTGTTCATATTAGCTACTGCATTTAACTTCTTATTGCAAGTGTATTTTTTCCAGCAAAAAAACGCATACGGAGTAATAACTTATTGCTAATTAATAGCCACACACTATTTCTAATTAATAGTCAAACATTAATTTTGTATATGTGGTTTAAACCATCAATCATCAATCACAAACTTCTTGGAACTGAATATTGCATTTGGGATTTAAAAGTTTTCATACACTTAATATGCTCATTCATGATGATGTATTATATAAACACGACATATTATGTGAGGAGCTACAAAGCGAAAGAGTTAGTAAGCAATACAATTTTTATGTAGATGATGCACTTCATAAATTATAAAAACTAGACATATTGCTAATGTGCGATTACCAGTCATAACAAACACAGTAAGTCCTTTTCATGCTAATGCTTTATATTACATAATTGATATATCAATTTCCTAATAGTAACGTGAAATAGCATATAATATCGAGAATTACTATAAATAAAAGTTTATCAGTGAGGTGTATGTTTGCCTCATAATCAAGCTAATAGTTTTTTCTCTCAGGAACCTGATCTAAAGTGATTATTAAAGCATTTGTCATATATTTGTTCTGCAGATAACTATCCTTCTTGATGGGTTGTAAAGGAAGAGTTTATCGTTGGTTGGTACCATAAAAACTGTTTATTGCTTCAAATTAAAGGTGAGCTTCATAAGCATTATCTCCTTTTTATTCTATAATACTCTTACAGTATAAATATATATCTTATGCGTCATGTAAGAAAGAAGAGTTATAATATGCCGAATTATAGATTTGTTTTCATCATGCTTACAAGTTAGTGTTTTGAACATGATATCATCGTCCATCGGGTTTCTTTTCCTGCAACGGCCTTTAGCACAACTTAATTATTCTATTAAGGGCACAAAAAGTGAAGAAGCCTATGCCTCCATTGGATGTGTTTCACCTTTTAAAAGGATAACATACGAGCAGGTAACATCGCTAAAGCTTTATTAATATGGTAACATCATTGGTCGCTCATTTCTTGGTAAATATATTTATATTAGTTGATTATGACGGTCACAAACATAAGGAAGACGGCCTATTATGTTGTTTATTAACTCTCACTTTGTGCCTTAAAAAAAAGAAGAAAAAAACCTAAGGAACATGAGTTCGATTGACTTAACGTAAGCCTCTCGCACTATACTTTTACAACTAAATTTTGACTTACCTCTGATTTTTATATTGAAGTTCAGTACATATTTATGATTATGACTGTTTCTTGTAGGCTGATTTTCTAAAATCAAAATTTGAAGAAAATAAATTATCTACTAATGTCAATATTGCAATGCGTTACTGGCATCCGTTCACCAAGGACGCTGCTCATCAGGCAATTAATTAAAACTATCACATAAATATTCTTTGTGCATAAGGTGTTATGTTATTAGATGCTAAGTTCATTTTTCTTGATGGGCAACTCATTGCAACATTAGTATACTTTTATAGAACTTCCAACCATTATTCAAAATTCAACAGCTACTTATTTGCTTATGCAAGTTTTGATTTCTTAATCTACAGTCTCTAATTCCTTAAGTCATTATGATTTTTTGTATGTATTTGTGTTGATTTTGCTTAGCCTTCTTTTCCGAAATAGTAATTACATGCACCGTTAATTTGCCAATTTCAAAAGAGGCATATGTAGCTTAAGATGGTGTGTCTTATTGGACGTTAAGCAACTTAGCAAAGTATGTTGTTACTTTGTGTTACTTTCTTTGTACGAGAATTGTTGTAAAAAATACACACAAAAATGGGTATGCGGTTGCAGGAATGATGATGAATACTTTTGATATTTTGCAAGAGATTAAATGAAAAGGTTGTGATCTAAATGCAACATCTTGTACTATTTTGGGTACTTGACAATATTGTGAATTTAGTTGGGGACTTTGACAATTTTGGAGACTTGAAAGATAATAAGATGAAAGAAAGAAAGTGTTCATGTATGGAACGAAACGGAAACAAGATGACTTAGGTGGGGAATTGACAACCGTTTGTTTTTGGAGAAAAAGTCTGAACAACCTCTGATGTCTGAATCGGTCAGATGTTTTGTGATTTTGACCGTTTGTTTTCTTTCAGAGTTCAGAGGTAAAAATGTCTAATAACCTCTTTTTTTTTTCCAGATGTTGAACAACTTCTGAACAACCTCTATTTGCATCTGAAAGCCTCATCTTCTCAATATCAGTAACAGATGATGATGATGATCGGAGCCTTCTAAAATCCAGTAACAGATGATGATGATGATCGGAGCCTCATCTTCTTCACTAAACTTAAACCTCTTATCGTGATTCCAAACCAACACCAAAATCAAAATTAACCCACTTTCAATCCACTAAACTTAAATTCCTTCAAAACCCACTTTCAAAATCACCAATCCGTCATTTACCCCAATTCAATTTCACCAATCTAACCCTTTTCAAAAATCTTGATTTTTAGGTCAAATTTTGAAAATAAAGGATTGAGTTATTAAATTAACCCACTTATTAGAAATAAAATTTGGTACCGTGTTTAATTGATGTTAGATGGATGTGTATATATATATACAGTTGGAGTTTTTTCTCCACCTTTAGTTCTTCCTAGAAGAAAATAGTTGCTGGAGAAGAATTTGAGTTGGGCAAGAAACTACGAAAGCTACAAATTTGAGTTGGAAGAAAATACGTTTTCGTCTGTTTTTTTACGTTTTTGTCGCATTTTTTACGTTTTCGTCTGTTTTTTTACATTTTCATCCGTTTTTTTGCGTTTTCGTCCTTCTTTTTTACGTTTTTTTACGTTTTCGTCCGATTTTTCACGTTTTCGTCTGTTTTTTTTACATTTTCATCCGTTTTTTTACGTTTTCGTCTGTTTTTTTACGTTTTTGTCGCATTTTTTTACGTTTTCGTCTGATTTTTTACGTTTTCGTCTGTTTTTTTACATTTTCATCCGTTTTTTTACGTTTTCGTCCGATTTTTTACGTTTTCGTCTGTTTTTTTACATTTTCATCCGCTTTTTTACGTTTTCGTCTGCTTTTTTACGTTTTCGTCCAATTTTTTACGTTTTCTTCCGATTTTTTACATTTTCGTCTGGTTTTTTACGTTTTCGTCTGATTTTTTACGTTTTCGTCTGTTTTTTTTACGTTTTCGTCTGATTTTTTTCGTTTTCGTCCCTTTTTTTACGTTTTCGTCTGTTTTTTTTACGTTTTTGTCCGATTTTTTACTTTTTCGTCAGATTTTTTACGTTTTCGTCTGTTTTTTTACATTTTCATCCGTTTTTTTTTCGTTTTTGTCACTTTTTTTTTATGTTTTCGTCCGCTTTTTTCCGTTTTTATTCGTTTTTTTTACGTTTTCGCCCATTTTTTTTGCGTTTTCGTCCGATTTTTTACGTTTTTCATCTATTTTTTTTACGTTTTTGTCTATTTTTTTTTGTTTTTGTCCCTTTTTTTACGTAAAAAAAGGGACAAAAACAAAATAAAAACGGACGAAAAAAAAGGGACAAAAAGGTAAAAAAAACAGACGAAAAAAAAGGGACAAAAAAAAGGGACGAAAACGTTTTCGTCCGTTTTTATTTTGTTTTTGTCCCTGACGAAAACGTAAAAAAACAGACAAAAACGTAAAAAAACAGACGAAAACGCAAAAAAAAATGGGCAAAAACGTAAAAAAAGGACAAAAGCGGACGAAAAAGTAAAAAAAGTGACAAAAACGAAAAAAAAACGGACGAAAACATAAAAATATGGACGAAACGCAAAAAAAAGGATGAAAATGTAAAAAAACAGACGAAAACGTAAAAAATCTGACGAAAAAGTAAAAAATCGGACAAAAACGTAAAAAAAACAGACGAAAAACGTAAAAAATCAGACGAAAACGTAAAAAAATAGACGAAAATGTAAAAAATCGGACGAAAACGTAAAAAATCGGACGAAAACGTAAAAAAGCGGATTAAAACGTAAAAAAAACGAATGAAAATGTAAAAAAACAGACGAAAACGTAAAAAATCGGACGAAAACGTAAAAAAACGTAAAAAAGATGGACGAAAACGCAAAAAAACGGATGAAAATGTAAAAAAACAGACGAAAACGTAAAAAATCTGACGAAAACGTAAAAAATGCGACAAAAACGTAAAAAAAAACAGACGAAAACGTAAAAAAAAGGGACGAAAACGAAAAAAAAATCGGACAAAAACGTAAAAAAACAGACGAAAACGTAAAAAATCAGACGAAAACGTAAAAAAGCGGACGAAAACGTAAAAAAACAGATGAAAATGTAAAAAACCAGACGAAAACGTAAAAAATCGGACGAAAACGTAAAAAATCGGACAAAAACGTAAAAAAACAGACGAAAACGTAAAAAAATGGACGAAAACGAAAAAAATCGGACGAAAACGTAAAAAAACAGACGAAAACGTAAAAAATCGGACGAAAACGTAAAAAAACAGACGAAAACGTAAAAAATCGGACGAAAACGTAAAAAATCTGACGAAAACGTAACGAAGGACTAACGGTGCAAATAGAGTTAACTATAGGACTAACGGTGCAAACTTTTTCTATCTCGTTAGGAGATAACGGAGAAATGGTTTGCGCCGTTTGTCCTTATTTTAACGGAGGGATGTATTGTGTTTGACTTTTACTAACGGAGGGATGTATAAAACTCAAAAAAAATTTTTGGATGTATGGTGCGAAATTGGGCAAACCACAGGGATGTATTTTGGAGTTTACTCTTTATTTTATGTTTTTATTATTTGTTTTTGAAATTTAAATCATTCAGACATTAAAAAAAACAAACATCGTTATTTGATTCAGATTCAGACTTTTGGACCACTAATTCAGATTCAGAAGTGGTATTCAGATTCAGACATAAAATGTCTGAATAAACAAACAGCACCTTAGTTGGGGAATTGACAATTGTGACATCTAACATATCATTTAGTTCAAATAGGTCGGGTGTTCTGAACCACAAATAGTTTATTTGGTTAAAAGTAAATATATAGATTGTGTTTGAAAATTATATGGCCATTAATTTGGCGTATTGTGAATTTTGTAGCTGATGATTCATACTCATTTCTTCTTAATTGTACAACGTTCGTAAGACCATACGAACTTGAAGCCCTGCGGTATGTTTCAATGTAAATCAAATGTGTCTCCCTATATAATGTGGAGGCTAAAGGCGCATCAATACTTTTATGATTTTGGTACGTTGGTGGCTATTAACTTGATTAGCGCTCACCGACGTCATTTGCTATTTAAGGCCATCAAATTTGGAGACGACAATGCATGAATGCTTATTATTTTAATTGTTACAAACTCAATAGTTTATCGAATAGGTCACATATTATCTCATTATTTCTTTCAAATATTAATGGAACATGTTTACGTTCGTTGTATTTCTTATTTTATTCACTCACATAACCCCTTACAAAAATATTTCTTTAAAAAACCCCGTGATTTCACAGGTCGACCCTTTACCAGACAGCGACTTTCCAGACCATTTTCACGAGCAGATGCAAAGGACTCGACCCTTATATATATATATATATATATATATATATATATATATATATATATATATATATATATATATATATATATATATAAAAACAGG